>OX578144.1:69368040-69763040 GCA_951213105.1 Amaurobius ferox | reverse complement strand
CCATTGGATCTGTCTACTGGCTAGTAGAAGGAGAAAAATAAATCAATTGAATTACAAATCAGAAAATTAACACCTCCTCGAACAGAAATATGAACTCAGAAGCATAGTTACCACGTGTAAGTGGAAGAAGCGACTGAGCATTTCACCTCACTTTGTCAATGCGAGTGGGCACCGGAATGAATACATTTGAAAGATACATAATATGTATGGAGACTTTCAAAAATAGTAATCAGTATAGGACTCAGGACAAGTGGAAAATAGTCATTCGAAAATAGTAAACAGTAATAGACTCAGGCCAAGTGGTAAGTGAGGTGATAAGAATGGGTGAATTCTCAAAAATGAGTTATCCAATCAAAGATAAATAATGCATGTGTAAAAATATTACGTGGTATATTTGAAATTATTAATAATATTATTTACAAATACTTCCGGATATTGGTAATTTTGACAAATGCGTTTGAGATTATTGATATATATATATATATATATATATATATATATATATATATATATGCATGTATATATATATATTATTCTATCGGTTTTAATTCGAATTGTATGGCTGTCCTGATGAGAATGCAATTTCAAACTTACCGCCATTTTTTGCGTAGTTTCAATTGATTGTTCACTCTGTCTTAATCTTTTATCTTGAGCTTATTATTATTGCGTTTTCTCATTTTTGCCGTGTTTTCTTTTTTAATTTTATTTATATTTATAAACTTTTAACTGTGAATTTTGTATCCTAATATTCTTCTCATCCCCCTTTCCATTGTAGTGATATGTTACCTTCTGTCTTTATCCTTAGTCTTGGTCTATAGTTACTCATTTGTAACAGATATGCTAGAGATGGGTTTTATTATACATACAGTAGTTTATGCAAAATTTTCGATTAAAATCTTTCAATTTATATATATATATATATATATATATATATATATATATATATATATATATATATATATATATATATATATATATATATATATATATATATATATATATATATATATATTTATATGTATATATATATATATATATACATATTTGATAATCTATAAATTCTAAAAAGTTGGTTAAGTATAATACTTCTAAACAATTGAATCGAGTTACAGGAATTAAATGATAATGATGTATTAATATTAAAATGAAAATAGTTTTTCCATCATATATCTTAGTATCTTATATTAGCTAACTGCCAACATACTCTTGAATTAGCATTACATTATACGTATATACATCCTCTTAAACTTTGCCTCCAAGTTTCTATTATTTTACACGCCCTTTTATCGGGTAGCTTTTACTGGAGAATTTATCACATTTCATTGCCTTTGCAATACTGTTATTTATATCTCACGATTGGCAACAGCAGATCTCCACTTTTATCTCTTGCAATTGGCAATAGTGGTCTCGTCATTTATTACTCGTTGCTCGTTTGGATAAAACATTTGCAGTATTTTCTCAGGTATCTTTATAATCGTATTTTATTTTTCAATCTTTTAGCTTGTTGTCCAAGTAGAAAGAATTTATAGATATTTATTTCTCTTTCTTCAGAAACAAGCATTTTTTGTTCATTTTGAATAGATTCTTGGGCTTGAAAACGAATTTTTTCAAAATGAACACTTTTTAGGGTACACCTAGTGTTTATCCACGTGTATTGCTTTAATACTAGGTTATATTTTGTTTTTCATTTTTCGAATTCTCACCATTGATATTTGTTGATTTTATTTAACTTAATGACTAGATATACATGCATGCATTTTATTCTCTTCTTGATTGATGATCCTCCGTTTTGTACTTCTGTTTAAGTTGTTGGCGTATTTTGAGTTAGGGTTTAATGAGTTACAACTTCTCTCTATTCTATCATTGGATTTTCATATTATATTATTATTAATAAAATCATTTTATTTATAAGCTGCATTTGCACAATAAATGAAATGTATTTCACATCGTCTTACTTTAATTCTTTAATAGATTTTGTATTTCTATCTTTTCATATTTGTCACTTTTAGTTTGCTTCGGTATTTATGTATTTTTTAATATATATATATATATGTGTGTGTGTGTATATGTATATATATATATATATATGTATATATATATATATATATATATATATATATATATATATATATATATATATATATATATATATATATATATATATATATATATATATATATATATATATATATATATATATATATATATATATATATATATATATATGCAAACATAAACTTTGCAATAACTTCCCTTATAATTTTGACGCTTTTCGTTCATCTGCTAGTGCTTTTAAAAATCATTTGTAAATAGTTTGTTGTTATTGTCAGGCTGTTACTGTGACAATGACCTCTAGCTTACATTATGTTAAATAAATAAATAAATAAGTAAATATAATTTTCGCCACTATTCACATCAAGCGCTGATAATAAGCTATCTTTTAAGACCGCACGATATTGATATTCCAAGTGCATGCAAGACACTTTTATCTTCAGTAACAGCAGGGAAATTTCTATAAAATTGCAAACTTTCACTTTGAATTCTATCTGCATTCTGCAGAACTCAGCAGACGCATTCATTTTTTTTTTCCTTAAATGTATTAAAAAACTAATTCACCTCTATGGTTACACATAAAATTCAACACTTTAGATAGCTCTTGCTTTAAACTGTTCTAACCGATAAGTTGCATAGCACGATGCGTACCGAACAATGACGAAACTGAAAATAAAATAATCATAAAGCTCCGAGTATGAGTTTTACGTAGCAGGGGTTGCCAAACCAGGTGGACCGAAACCTCAAGACGATAGATCCGGGTCGGGCCCGACTAAAAGCCCAGAGAGAAACAAAATCAGAAGAAAGTAGTATCGTAGGAAATCGCAGGGGCCATTTGCTCGGCAGGGCGCCCCAAGTTTTCCCTTCCCCGGAACTAAGCCGGAACTAATTGTTGTCCAACGCGCTTCGAATAAACACAAGGGGTGAAGGAACAGCGATCTAATAGGTTGTTTATGGATTGAAATCGATTTGAGGTGGAATTTATCAATTTGTGTAGAAAGAGCATGTTCCTTTTTTTCTTATCGAAAGTAAACAAGTTGATGTGGCCATAGCGCACATTTCTCTTTTCAACTTCCAGACGATACTAAGTAGGGCAAGGGTGAGTAAAGATTCCACTCAAAGAAAAAAAAATAATTTTTAAAAATCAACAAATTTCAGCAATCGATAAATATTTTTTTTAAAATACCACTATTAACCAATATCTTGATTTATGTAGAGTTGTGTTTTTGCATGAATATAGTTCTTTATTTATTATGTGACTTATATGATGTAAATGAAATGAGTTTCATCATATGACCATTTTATCCTGCACAGGAGGGCAATGGGGCCACTGTATAAAATAAGAAAGAAACACTAAAAAGCGTAAAAAAATATTTTCACAATTTTTAGAATACTATAGTAAATAAGAGCCATAAATGTTGCTCATTATAAATATATAAGTAGCACAATATTTCCATTTTTAAATATAAAGGTGACGTTTAATTGTAAAAATAGCAGAATGTTTTGCTTAATGACAAAAAAGAAAAAAAAAGATAACGTAAATTTGCCCAAAAAGGAATTAAAAATTAATGGTGGATGATATTTATTCCCACAAATATATTTGCTTTATGTATTTATTTATTATTGTAACTCAATTTACTACACGTTACTTTAAAACATTTATTAGAAGACCCTCCATATCGAACTAAGCCCTAGGTCCTATTACCCAAAATACAAAAGGTAAGTATGAAATGACAGTCAAAAATTAAAATCTCTCCTTTTGTTAAGTTAATGCACTTTGAATATTTTTGAAATACGATTTATCCATTTTTTTCAATTTTTCTTTTTGAATCTCTAAGCAGGATATCTCTCGAACAGACTGAGCGAATCGAATGAAATTTGGCATGATTATTGTAGAAATACAAACAAAGTGTGGTATAAAAGCAATGAAATTCAGCATGATTAAAAAGCATATAAATGCAAGAATTTATAACCAAAAATTACGTTAGCTCTGCTACAAAGTAGCAGCAGTTGAAGTTATGAAAACATCGAAATTATTCACCTTCATGGAATTTTTATTTTTGACTAGAACGAAATATCCGGTGCTGTCCGGGTTCTAAATGGGAATCCAACACAAATAAGTTTCGCCCGTAAATAATACATTTGAACACAATTTCAAATGGATTTGATCTGAAAATCAAATCACATACGCATTCCGCAAAAGCAAAAATTACTAGAATCACAATTGATCGTACAATCGCTCACAATTCATCACACCGCTCGCTCATGTAAGCGAGAAAGTCTTACTAAGTCGATTTTTTTTCATGCACCCTTCTCTCAGCCCATCCCATCAACAAAATGAGTGGATAAAACCCCCAACTACAAAATGAGTTCCTCCGTTTCGACCTTAGAAGGGGTCCGAGCTTTACCATGGTCTACGTGATTCACTCAAAACACCTAAGCCCCTAAGCAAAATGAGCTGGTATACTTCCCTGTAAGTTTCGACCTGAACTATTATTACAGAGTTTCCTGACGCTATCGAAAAGATCGAAAAATTCGCTTTCACATAAACTGTGAAGGAAATCCTTTCGATTATTAGGCGATTTATAGTGAAATTTTAAAATATATATGCTTTTCATCAGTTTTCAACATCTCCGATTTTTAAATTACGACATATAGAATCAATCGTTCATTTTTATTTCAGCACTTGCGTACAATATCACACATTACTCTAGTATTTTTTTTTTCATAAACCCATCCGTCAATTAGTTATAAATTTTTATCCGAGGCATGTTTTTGATTTTCTGAGCGAATGCAGCATGCTCCGGAAGTAGGGTTCGGCTAGTTGTTTGTTAAAATTGCCAACAAGTGCAAAAGAAGTTTCATCAATGTTTGTCGCTGAACTGGGAGCGTGATTCATGAATATACTGGAGATACGTGCACATGCGACAAAGTTATTCAATTTATAAGATAACGCCATATTTTTTCTAATCTAGGCACAATATTTGTGTTAAAAACGGATTAGATAAAAAAAATACCAATTTCAGAAGGTTCTATATCTAAATTTGGATATGAAAATTTTACTGCGCATATTATTTTTTCCCATGCCCGTACAATGAACCTCGCTGTAAGAGTGTAAACAAGTGGCTTAAGTTTCTCAGAATCCAGAAATCACTTAGCCTTTTCTTTTAGCCAACCATGCAACTTGCTCGATCCCATAAATCCGTCTGAATATCTAGACAAAAACTGATATTCTATTCAAACCTAGACAAGTCTCACAAATATAATCAAAACTATGTATAATTTATATTTGACATTTCCGATGAAACTCACCTCAGAATTCGTCAGGGGTATAGATTTACTTATGATCAGACTGAGTTTAACACCACGACAGCTGAAAATAGAGGTGGATTTAAATACATTACAATAAAGCAAAACTGATATTGAAAGGGCCAGAATGATAACAATGTAGCCGAGCCTAAAATTTGTTATATGATTAAAATTGTCTTTTAGTTTCTGTGTATTTCTGTCAGCACATATACTATAGTCATTGACAAATGAGTACAACTTTTTGAAGCAAGAATAAATCTACATGCTAGGTTTCGGGTCAAGTCAGGTTCGCAAGATAGTTTTAAAATATTCTGGTTCCTGGAACTTCTGATAAAATGTTTCACAGCATCGCATTTTCTGTCTTGCGAGGCCCTATGTGACCAGACTGTGATCAGACGAGGCCTTATGTGATCAGTCCGTCTATCGTAATTCCACATGTGAGGTTTCGGGCCCGGTCGGGAGGGATTTGTACTTGATTTGAAAAAATTCGAAACCATTGAATATCTATTAGAGGATTGCTATCCGGACGTTGTCCTCCGATTTTCTTAGATGTCTCATGTCTAATTTTATTGAAAAATGAGATTAGTTTATCACATAGAAAGAAACATGAAAAATATTTTCCAAATATAATTATTTTTACTCGTACAAGTAGATATGTATCATTTTAGTTTGCATCAATTACTTTAAAATCAAAACTGACGATCATCAATTACTTTTAATGCAAATTCAAAATCAAAATTTGATTTTAAACTTGTGGTCAATGTAATGAATTGTTTTTATAAGAAAATTAAAAATCTGTCATGTCTGTATGGAATAATAATCAGAAAAAACGTCATTATTATGTACTCAATGTTGATCTGGATTTCATTGCTATAGCATTCATTGCTATAGTGTTCTGTAACTTTGGCGATGTGAAGAACATGTTTGAACGCACACTTTCCAGTAAAGTTTCAGTGACTTGTGCATTTGGGGGACCACCAAGATATTGAAAAAGGGGAAAAATATATTTGATCATCCTGTATCATAAAAAGCTAGAAATGATTAAGCATTTTCGTAAAATAAAAACGTATATTCATGAAGATATAAAGGTTTCTTTAAAAAAAAACCAAATTTTGTTACATGTTTTTTGCTTACAATATCCATAGGTTTCAATCAAATTTCATGAAATTTACAGAACATTTGTCAACATCCAAGAAAAACATTATACTTCAATTGAAAATTAAAGCATTGAATATACAATGAGATATAAGCATTTGAATAAACAGAGTTTTTACTGCGCAGGCGCGAAACACTGCAATAGTTTTCTTTCATGATTTTGTAGTGAATACTGTAGAGCAACTTCTATAACAAAAAATTCACTAGAATATCATGAAAATTCACAAAAATATCGACAATATAGTGGTCAGTATTTTTTTTGATTCTCTGAAAGTACCTGGATGATAAGGGGGTTCCACAAATTGACACTTTACAAATTCATCGTACACCCCTATTCTGAAAATGAACTAGTCCAATTTTATGCAAATAATGATCAAAAGTCTCCGAACACTCCTGTATGCGGTGGATTCTGCCAGTGACATCAAATTTCTAACTCTTTTACAAGTATAAAAAAAAAGTCAGACGAGTTAACAAATTTAATTTCAAAGCCAGAAAATTAAGATGGGAGGAAAATGCGAGCTAAATGAGTTTGAGAACAGTGCAGGTTGCTACCGTTGTGAAAAATCTGTAAGATTTTTGTCATGTTATGAGTGTCCCATTTCACCGTAAATGATGTCATCATGAAGTGGAAATGTACAGACGTTACAACTGTACATGCACGACCTGGTCGACCATTCCGTCTAGTAGAAAGTGACCACAGAGTGCTGAAGAGAGTTGTGAAAGCGAACTGCATGCAATTGGCGGAAATAGTTTGTTCAGAAATTCATGAAACCTCTGGATGCAATGACAGTTCGTCGGGAGCTGCAGTCTTGGTTTTCATGGGCAAGCAGCTGCATATAAACCAATCATTACCGGAACCAATCCCAAGCTTTGCTTACAGTGGTGCAAATCACACAAAAAAAAGCCTTCAGCAATGGCATCAAGTGTTATGGAGCGACGAATTACGGTACACTCTCTGGCAATCCGATGGTAGAGTCTGGGTGTAGAGAATACCGGATTAACGCCTTTTACGTGACTGCATTGTGCGGCAAGTTAATTTGGTGGTGGAAGCATTATGGTTTGTGGCTGTTTCTCATGGTTTGGGCTTGTCCTGTTATTCCTGTGAAGGGAACTCAGAAGACGGAAGGATATCTTGACATTTTGAACAATTCCATGCTGCCTGCATTGTGGCAACAGTTTGGAGTGGATTCACTGTCCACAAAGCACGGGCTGTGCAGAACTGGTTTGCTGGCATGGATGTTGAAGAATTGGACTCACCTGCTCAGAGCCCAGACCTCAATCCCATAGAACATTTATTGGATGAATTGGAACGTCAACTACGAGTTAGGCCAAAACGACCCACATCGACAGCAGATCTGACTGGTATTCTTTTAAAAGAATGGCGTGTAATTCCTGCTGCAACATTCCAGGAACTAGTGGATAGCCTCTCTGATAGAGTGGCAGCCATCATTGCAGCAAAAGGTGGCCCCACTTCATACTAGTTTGTGACTTCTCTGAAGGAAAAGCAAAACATACAGGTGTCTGGATACTTTTGATCAGATTGTATATATGTATTTAGTATATTAGTTAATTCTATTTACTCCAGTTTAACTATCCTATGATTTACGATTTAAAATGTCAATTTGTGGAAACCCCCTTATCATCCAGGTACTTTCAATATACCTTATCATCCAGGTCAGAGAAAAACTGATCACTATATCATCGATATCTTTGTGAATTTTCACGATATTCCAGTGGATTTTTTTTATAGAAGTTGCCCTATAGTATTCACTACAAAATCATGAAAGAAAAGTATTGCTATGTTTCGCACCTGCGCAGTAAAAACTTAATTTCTTCAAATGCTTATATCTCATTGTATATTCAATGCTTTAATTTTCAATTAAAGTATAATGTTTTTCTTGGACGTTGACAAATGTTCTGCAAATTTCGTGAAATTTGATTGAAACCTGGATATTGTAATTGAAACTTGGATTGACCTATGGATATTGTAAGAAAAAAACATGTAACAAAATTTTTTTGTTATTTAAGAAATGTTTATATCTTCATGAATATATGTTTTTGTTTTACGAAAATACTTATACACATTGAACAAAGCTAGTTAACTATTTTGTGAAAGTTACAAATCATTTTCAGCTTTTTATGATACATTGTGATCAAATATAATTTTCCCCTTTTTCAATATCTTGGTGGTCCCCTAAATGCACAAGTCACTGAAACTTTACTAGAAAGCATGCGTTCAAGCATGTTCTTCACATCACCAAAGTTACAGAACACTTTGCGAAGTATTTGTTTAGAAATTCGAAAAAAATTCTTATATCTAAAGTGTCTGATGCTTTTGATCATATAGTGTACGTTACATTCTAGTTTCTGTTTTTGAAATGGTTGCATTTCTAAGTAACCAAATTATTATTTTAAACATCATCCTTCATTTTATTCATAGTGTGTTTGAAAAGATAGTTTTTCTGTATAAAACAAAATGTTTACAAACATTTTAGCTGATGCTAACAGATTGCAAAAATAGAATGTATTTTATCAATTAAACAAAACATAGGTATGACCGCAGTGATCCTACTTATTTAGCAATGCAAAGCAGTCTTTTTTACTGGGACACTTAAACAGTTTAATAGGGAAAGTTACGTAAACATTCAGACGTATGATTATCAGGTATATAATGTCCACCTTTCGCCCACAGATCTGAATTCCTCTAATAAGTTGCTGGAATAAGGGTTGCTATAAGGCGAGTTTACTATATTACACTTAGGTGCATAGGTATGTTGCATGAGAAAAGGATCTAATTATTTTTTGCAGAATGACAATGAGTTTAGCTTTATTTACATTGTTTAAAACATGAAGGTAAAGGAAAACTTTTACTCGATAGTTTAAAAGCTTCATCGAAAGTATCCATGGAGTTAGAGAATTCCTTTACCTCTATGGTTATATCTCAAATACTTAAAGATTATTTTTTACAGACTTTTGCTCAACAATGAAAAATATGATGGCTTCAACATAGGTTATTTAAATATGAGCATTTTATGAGGAAGATCTGGTCAAATTACTGCAATGTTTTTGGCATTACAAATTATATGTTATTTGATCTGATGTTAATTTAATGAAGTATATGGTTTATGCTTCATTAGAGGTTCATAGTAAATCTATTTGAAATAATTTTTTTTTTTACCTTTCCGAAGGTGTCCAGATGGAAACTTGATAATATTTTAGGTTGCTAAGGAAGTGATTTGTGTAAATATATTGACCTAAATCGAGCTAAAACATAAAATAACTGCAAAACTAATTGTAATTTGAAAAAAATAATAATATTAAGATGCACCTATTTGGGTCCTGAAGTACCCATGTACCAAATTTCATAGACATGCAACGCTTTGACTGAAAGGATTTGTGTAAAAATGAAATCAATAGCTTCTGGAAACACAAATAAATTATTTTACAAAGTTGATAAACATTATAGAGACAAGAAAGTGTTAGTGACAACAAAAACAATCAAAATACAGTGTCTTCCAAACAACCAAAATAATTTGTATGATGTATACCTTTTCAATTTCAATATATGATTATTCTGATTTTAGTAGCTTTGTGTAAAGTTCAGAAGTTTCATTTTGAATACTTTCCAACACAGTTGAAAAGTGTTTAAGACTTTGGTCATTCTGTCTGTCCTTTTGCGTGACTGACTTAAAATTTGCCTAATCAAAGTAAAATTATAGTATGTTGTTGAGACAGCCTGTGTAACATTCTGGGCCCACTTATATTATTTGCATATCTAAATTCTGGGTCTAATTTGATGGATAATCTGCAGCATACTGAAGTAAAGAAATCAAGTGATTGTAAGATGAGTTGTATAAAAATTGCTGAATTTTTTTTTCACGCAAAATTTAGCTCTGGAGTTGAGAATATAAGTGATATAAATTAAATATTCATTGATTTTACATAGAGAGGCAGACACTTTATATTTCGATGATGTCATTTGAATAACATTCATAGTATATAATTAAACTTGTCTTTTTTGATGAAGTTTTAAGTTTTCAAGTAGTAGTACTGTTATAATTTTATATCAGCGCTGAATTTATTGCACTTTAGAGACTTAAATAAAACTGCATTTCAGTTTAAAGTGTTTCATAATCAATGCTTTATGCATGATTGATCTTTCTTGTTATTATTTTGTGTGTAAATCAGCAGAATATTGTATTTTTAAGTGTTTAGAAAGGTTGCAGTACATTTTATTTCTATACCGATATCAATAGTAGTTGGAATTTTGATATCTTTGAGGTTCAAAAGTTAATTTTTTAGTATTTAGTGTGTATATGTGGTATACAAATTATTGTATACATATTTTGAGAGATTTGTTTTCTCATTTATAATTCAATAATACTCTCTAAAGTAGACCTGAAAATTTAAATTTTCACTTAGTAGCAAGTGGCTAGTAGACACTTTCAATTTAAGTAAATTCGATGTATGGTTATATATATATACTTAATATGTATACATGAAATGGCCCTTGCGAGTAGAATAGAAAGCAGAAAGATAATTATTTGATCATTTGAAAATGAAAGTAGTTTGATGGAATGAGGATTAGAGAAGGAAGAAATGCACAGCTAGTAAATTTCTGGGCAGTTTTCTGATTCAAATGGAATGGATGGGAGGGGGGGGGGTATTTCATTTATTTGCTAAACTGTATTTTTTAATCTATCTGTAGAGTAGACTAGTTGATAAGAACATGCCAGTGTAAATCTAATGTTCTAAATATTCTAATTAAGTTCATATTTATATTTGAATATTTTAAAATGCAGCATTTTAAAATTAAATTATTTTTTTTTAATTTTCTTTGAGGAACTCTGACACTATTAACAGTTTACTGCTTTGTAGTTTTTGCTATTATGGTCCACTTTGTGCAACCAGGAAACTATAATGGTCATTGAAGAATTGTAATTGCATATCCCTGTTGATATGGATGAGGGCTTTGTCTTGCTCGGTTCTGTCATCGATAACTGACTGCCTCTTCGCAGTTTTTAAGATTTCTTTACATTACTTGCCATCTTTCCATCCAGTGGGATCCTTGGAAAGGATACTCAAGGCAGTCCAAGCAGCTGGAATTATTAACCGCACATTTGTTCCAGGCTTCCCTTTTCAAAAAATGCAATTGATTCCATCCTGGGACATCCTGTTCTACAGTATATTTAAATATCAAAATAATTTTATTTCAAAACAATGTCTGTAATAATATTGTTCATCTTATTTGCTGTCAATAAGATGCAAGTATTATTAGCAGCAATTGGGCTTCAGAATTTTATTGTTAATGTTATTTTTAATTTTGTTTTATCAAATTTTGTAATCCTGTTTTTTTTTGTCCTAACATTAAAAGGAGTAAATCTTCTTATTTGATTTAGTAAATATAAATTTTAAGCTTCATAATTTAAAACGTTTTGGACATATTGCAGTTTACATTTTGAAAATAAATAACATATTTTTGTGATTTGCCACTCATACAATTAATCATTGTTTAATTAGGAATACATTCGATAAATGAAATATAAGGTTTTTGAAACCATATAATAAAACAAGCTTTAAAATTGTATATTGTACAAATCTAAATTTGTAAATTTAAATTATCAAAATTTGATTTTGATTTACTACTCAAAAACAGCATCTTTTATATTTTCAAAGAATATATATAATTGTTGGTCTCTTCATGTTTTTTATATATCTAGCAAATAATGTTTTGGGCACATGCTAATGTTTGAAGATAAAATATAAAGGATGCTAAACTTCCAATTCTGACAATAAACGACCCACATCTATATGTAAATATCATTTGCAGGCTGACAACACTCTGAATAGGAATTTTAACATGCTACTACAGTTCTTCATTTTTGTTATTATTCATTTAATCTTCAAAACTTACCATGTGGATCCAAAAATCATTTGGTAGAAATATAAAAGACATGAAGACTAACAAATGTATTTTTTGAAAAATATTCAAAATGCTATTTTTGATTAAATTAAAATTAAAGCTTGTTTTATATACTTTCTGAAATTGTTTATTTTATTTGCTTATATCAATTAGAATATGAATTGAGATTAATTTTATAAGTGGTACTATTATGAAAACTTTTGCTTTTTTTCAAAATGCTTTTTTCAAATCTCAAAATTTATATTTACTCTTTTTGAATGGTTGTAAATGTGTTCATTTTACACATAGAAGGTGGTATTCTTTCACCACCAGAGCAACTTGTCTAGATGTGTAAATTACAAACTACACAAGTAATGTGTAACCAAAATACACGCTTAACATGTTACTTGAAATTTACACATTAGATGCATGTTACACATTAAAAGTGTGTATTTTTAAAAGTACCCATTTTCTGTGTAATTTGCAATTTACACACTTTTTTACACACCAAGACAAATCGTTCTGGTAGCGAAAGAATGCCACTTTTTATGTGTAAATTGGCACATTTATTTTTTACAGTGAGACTGTTGAAAAACATCTCATAACTACAGAAAATAAAGAATACTTTTAAAGTAAAATAAATGTTACAGTCACATTAATTTAACAAGACCATTCAACAAAAATTAATTTGCTGATTAGCTCCAATTTGCAAACTGGAGGGAATTTGCGACTTAGTTAAATTCAGAATTATACCTTGCACCTCCACTCTTAAACGAAAATGTCTCAAAGCAATCCAAATCTCTTTTCAAAATACGCAACTTCACGGATGTCACTTAGACAAAGATCCAAATGTGATCACATGTCAAAAGTTAGATAGTAATATTAACTATATATGACTTTCATGGAATATTGCTAGAGTCCAGAGTCAGAGTCATATTAACTACACATTCTAAAAATACCATGAAATTCTAAAATGCTTAACTTCTTCGGCCCAGACTGCGCGGCCTGTCAATTAGGCGTAAGGCATCTTAATGCACAGCTTAGCTTGTTATGTCGATACTACATATTTGACCAAACAGGTCTTCATGGTGGTTCATGGCTTAATATAAAAATCTAGGGTTTGATTTATTGTGCGAATTCATGAAGTAGTCCAGAGATCCTATTTGTAGCCTGTTGCTCGTGATCACCACAGTACTTACGCAGGTGCATTTATTGCTCTTCAGTAAGCTTTGCAATTCAGATCGCAAGTTCTTGAATTTGATATTCAAAATTTTGAGCATCGAGAACATCGGTCCCAAAAGTTTTTGATGGGCTGGTCACATTTAGAAGCTTTTAAACATTTAGTGGTCCAAAACAATCTTTAAACTGAAATCCACCCAAATGTACTTTGCAGATTCAACTTTGACAATAAAAGCTTGCAATTTCGCCCCAGTAGCTGAACGGTAGAGCGTCGGCTCTCCAGTTCGGAGATCCAAGGTTCGATTCCCGGTTGGGGCAGCAAGGCGCTTTGCAACGTAGCCCGAACAAATCAACCCTGTAGGTTAGGGCAAAGATGTCGGAGGTCTGAAAGTGACCCTAGTACGACTAGTCCGGATTCAATGGACTTTGGAAGACTGAGCGCGTAAAAATAGTAGTAGCAGGATAACCTGAGGTAAAAATAGCAAGAGGTGGTCCGTCAGACCGTCAGTTGCACGCCAATCTGACATTAGGTGGAGAATGCAGAGTCCATTTTGACAACAAGAGCTTGCAATTTCGTACTAGTAGCTCAACGGTAGAGCGTCGGATGGCGAGTTCGGAGACCCAAGGTTCGTTTCCCAGTTGAGGCAGCAAGACTCTTTACAACTTGTAAAATAATAAAATGCAAGTAACAAATGTAAGAAACAAATTGAACAATAAAATAAATGCATTTTTTTAGAATAATAAATGTGATAAACATATTCCAAATATTTCGAACAACGATAATGGGGGACATGGGATTGTTATATCTTTGCTCGAACATTTTGTCGAATCTCTAAACTTGCGATCTTAATCATTAAAATAGTTTGCAAGTGTTCATCAGTTAATGCTGATCTACACTAATTTCAAAAATATAACTTTTGAAATAAAGTTCACATAAATATGTTGCACCACTACCAGATGTCCTTGTGAAAATATTTCAAATTCAAAAATTCGTTTTTGAAAGAAATTTATGAAAATGCATCAGCAATCTGTTCCTACACACCAGAGGGGCGAGCGAGTCTTTCAAACACCACGAGCAGGGTGGGTGATCAAGTAAAAATGAGAAGATATATATATATATATATATATATATATATATATATATCTTCTCATATATATATATATATATATATATATATATATATATATATATATATATATACAGATATATATATATATAAATATATATATATATATATATATATATATATATATATATATATATATATATATATATATATATATATATACAGATATATATATATATATATATATATATATATATATATATATATATATATATATATATATATATATATATATATATATATATATTATATGAAATTCTAACGATAGATTAGAGATAAGATGTAACTCATATATCCATAACTTCAAATATAAGATAGCTACGTATAAAGATGTAAAAAAATAGAGATTCATCAATCAAGGGGAGAATGAAAAGCAAATATCCAGTCATCAAGCAATATATAATCCACAATAATATCGTTACTAACAAAGTACTTTTATTTGAATTATTTTAGACAACAAATAGACGAAAAAAATTGTATTATACATTCTAATATTTTAGATTTTCAAATTCAGGATATGAGGTACACGTGATATACTTTTCAATGCCCCAATAATAATCTTCTTCTAAGTGTAAGCAATAAATTTAGACTCCTTAGAAGGCATAAGCCACTCTTTTGCTACCCAAATCAAATTTTATATTATTTTAGACAATAGTTCGAACGAATATTTCATACGCATTAAGAATAATATGAAAAAAAAAGCCAGAGAAGAAAATCGTATCGAATATTCTAATTCCAGGTATGAAGAACACATGACATAATTCACGGTGCATAACATATACATCTGTTACAAGCGTAACACAAGTGGATTAGGTTTCTAAATCACATACACACACCCCTTCTTTTACGGCCAAAGTCCAATTTCAGCGAATTTTATAGGCAATAGTTTAATCGAATATTTCATAAGTAGTAACAATGTTATGAAAAGAAAAAATCCCGAGGAAAGAAAATTGTGTCAAATATTTAAAGGTTTATAACCTTCTAGTTCCGGATATGTGCACATGATATAATTTTCGGTTCCCAAATAATAAATCTCCTGCTAAGTGTAAATAAGTAGCTCAGGTTTCTCAGAAGTCACTGGGCACTTATTTCTCTGCCAAAGTCTCATGCCTCTCATTTTCGTCTTCGTTCCAGGAAAAATAAGGCCATTTGTTAAAACCGAACTCACATAATTCGTCTGAAAATCCAGACATAAAACTAATAGACAACCTAAAACTCAGACAGACCTTGCAAAAAATATCCAAAACTATATACAAACTAAACTTCTTAAGACGTTTCCGGTAGAACTGGACGCAGAATTCGTTGTCCGTGACTGAGACTAAAACATGATGCTTTGGTTTTCTTCGGCTGTGGAATACCTGAGTTGGGTGGGCGTTCCCTTGCCAGAAAATCCGCATATAAATCGCTGCCGTGAGAATAAATCTGTCTCAGGAGCTACTCTTACCCCTTCCTCGGCCTCAATTTAAATCTCAGGTGCAGAGATTCGTGGAGTTTTAGCTACAACCGTCTGTAGCCTGAGGGTAGGTGTTGTCCAGCAAGGTCTAGACGTTGTTTACTGGGTAATAAAGGGTGCTACTCATTCTTGGTTTAAACGAGTTCTGAAAAGATACAAATATGCAAGAAAATGTTGAGATCAAACTCCTAGTTCAGATATTAGCATCTGTGGGTTGGTTTCGCACTTATAAATTGACAACAAGAAAACTTGCTGTGTGCAGCAAGTAACATTACTGAAGAGCACTGGCAAGCGTGAAAATAGCCCCCCCCCCCCCCATTCTCGACTCTACTGTACTTGCGTTATTTGCATCGACATTATATATATACAGAGTATCCCAAAAACATTGACCTCGACTTTTATTCCTTAAATATTGATCTTAAACATGTATAATAATTTGCAAAGCAGCGTAAAAAAGGTAACGAATTTTATGAACTCCATTAAAATTTCCAAGGTAATTAAATTTTAAGAAATACAAAATTAAAATTTTTATATGGCTCCCGTACAAAAACATTTCCAATGAGTAAAATGTTCCCCATACACTAATAAGGTAATGTATAAAATTTCCGCATTTTATAATAAAAAGTCTCAGATATATGAAAAGACAAAAATGCTGTCTTAAACCACTTTTATTTGCATCCACATGGTTTCTTAGAGGGGAAAAATCATGTTGGCAGATCGCGTTTCAGGAATCATACACAAATTACGAAAGAAAGTAATGATTACATAAATAAATAATAATTTTGCTACTTATTGGTACAAAAGTTTCTACACTGTGTAGACATAATAACTTTACACAAAGATTACAAAGCTTGTTCAAATTGTCTTCCATCCATTAAAGAGGCAGATATTATTTGCCTATGATTCATTTCTGGGTTGCGTCATGGTCTCGGTGTAAATATTTACATTTTAATTTGTGATTAATCCCTCACCAACTTTGTTGAAACATATCTCTGGGACATTTTATGATAAAGTGCTGAAATTTTGTATATCACCTTATTATTGTATGGTTCACATTTTACTCACTGAAAATGTTTTTGTACGCGGGCTGTATAAAAATTTAAATTTTGCATATCTTCAAATTTAATCCCCTGAAAATTTTAATCAATTTCATAAAATTCTGTACCCTTTTTTACGCAACTTCGTAATTTATTCGCATATGTCTAAGATCAATATTTAAGGAATAAAAGCCGGGGTCAATGTTTTTGGGACACTCTGTATATGATACACACATTTTATACACCTATAATGATGGCTGGACAAAACAATGTTGCAAAAGTTGAGAAAAATGATAACATAGTATACATTGTTTGTTAAAATTCCTTTTAAATTATAAATTCAAATAAACGATGTAGACTGTATTACTGGAGATGTATCTTTTATCTAACGACATATAGAAAGTATAAGATAGAATATCCTTGGAGTAATAGTTATTATCACTACAATTTTTGGGCGATTAAGGGAGTTAATCGATTTGACAAGCGAAAGAAAATTATTAATTCAAATTCAGTCCTCAAATTATTTTTTTATTACAGAAAAACTTTACACTATACAGAAACACTATATACATTTTTACTTTCCTTATATACATAATGTATAAGGAAAGTATTGTGACGGGGTCGAAAATTCGAATTCGAGTTTTCGACGGGAGAGCATGTTTCAAGCATCCTTGATCACGAATCAAATATTTTTGAAGTGATGTCTGTGTGTGTGTGTGTGTGTCAGTGAGTCTGTGGAGACGATAACTGACGAACGAATGGACTGATTCGAACGAAATTTGGTACAAAAATCACAATCCGTAAACACTGAAAGCCTATTGTTTTCAAACGTAATTGAATGTTCAGAACCCCCTCTAAATTTTCGAGTGAAATTTTGAAAAAATCGTCAAAAAATCAAAACCTCTAATAAAGTTACGCAAATAGACATTTCTTATATACATTTTCATTAGAAAACAATTGACATAAATTTCAGAACGCTAACATGAACCGTTCTCGAGATAATGCACATTTAAAAAAAAAATTATCAAAATGTCATATAAAATAAAAAAAAAATATTTCCTATTCCTTAAATATTGACAAAAGTCAATATAAAATGAAATAAAAACAACGACGATTTCATATGACAAAAGTCATATAAAATGAAAAAAAAATATTTCCTATTCCTTAAATATTCCTTTGGCAACAATTAAATATGTCGCCAACTTGGCGACATTTTTAATTGTTGCCAAATTAATAAAAATCTTGCCAAATGGATAAAAATGACGCTAAATCAATGAAAATGAAGACTAATTGAAGAAAATTCAATATCTTGGAAAGAATATAAGTATCTACTATAAGAATAACCTTTTTTTAATCTATAAAGTAGTAAATTCATTTCATTATATAAGGAAAGTCATGTGTTGCCCACATCAGACTTTTTATTAAAGATTTTAGCAAAAATGAATAATAACTGTTCTGTTGCTGTTACATATTATATTACGAGTATTATAACTTGTTATATTACATATTACATTACGAGTATTATTACTTTGTTTAAATTGATTCATCCGCAATATAAATGATGTTTTCTTCGTTAGCTGTATTTGAGCTCCCGTCATGTCGATTTGTCCTTAAATTTTTATAATAATCATGTTTAATTGGAGGAATGAATTTCAACAAGTCCATCATATCTTTCCTCTTTTCCCTTGTTACAGTTCTACCTGTTGGATACAATAAAGGCTGGTCTACATTTTTCAGACATAGTGCTTTCAGACATAGACACTGCATCTACCTGCTACAGATTTTCTTATATTAATGGCATTAAATTCTGAATCTTCGTTAAAGTCACACTTGAATTGCATAAGGTGGGGTTTCGACTTTTCTAATTTTATCCAATGCATTTTGAGCCAATTTACTGGTATCCCTATAACTGTTGTCTTTCTGTTAATGATAGAATTTTCTGAAGTTCTTGTAGAGAAACAGTCCTGATGCGTCATTTGAACCATATAAAACGGTGCTTTTCTTTTACAGGTTTTTATTATATTGTACCAATCATCTGGCAAGAAAATGTTCTGAATTTTTTTCGCTTGAAATTCGATAATAGCAAATTGTGAATCATTAGGCAAATAACTATGTCCACTTACCAGAAATTTCATTTCAATTGACTCAGCTCGTATTTCTGCACTTTGAGGCAATTTCAATAAATTTAAGACAGTTTTGATATTTCTATTTTGTCCGGTTCATGAACTTGAATAGGTTATTATTTTTTTACAATTTTTAGCACAAATCTTTATGTACTTTATTAGACAAATGATGAAATTTACGATTTACATTAGAGTATGGAGTTAATCAGATTGGCATCTGAAATAAATTATTTATTATTAAATGGCTAAAAAATTTTTGTCATTTATTGCTGTTAATACTTATTATTAGAGAAATTTGTTTTGAATATATACAGTTAGAAGTCAATCAAGTGCTTTGACATTAAAATTTAATAAAATTCAGAAAGTGGAGTTAATCGATTTGGCAAGTGAAGCATTCATATGTGGAATGATGTTTGTAGTATGACAGTGTAGTATGACAGTGATATGACAGTCCATCATATCTTTGACAGTGATATGACAGTTTGTAGTATGACAGTGATTCTTAATTTAGGAAAAGTATCTTACGGCTATGTAAGCAATAAGGGTGTATTCTCACTTTTCAGATTTAAAATAAATGTTTAACTTCAGAGACCTGCACATCACTTTAATTTTTTGTTTCTGTGCAGGATAGAAACCTGCTATCCTACTAATTGTGAATTGAAAAATCGCTTTCATAATACGTACGGTACTACAGGAAATGAAGCTATTTTTTTGTGATCTGAATAAATTCACTGCATCCAGCGTGCAAAGGGAATTTGGTAGCCATTGTAAAGAAATTATGTTCCAAGTAAGACGTGAAGCTTGAAACTCCACCTGGACAATTGACGCTTTATATCCACTGAGCTACTGGGGCAATATTTTCATCTTCTATAGTAGAAACGCACCCTTAAGTGCTGAAAATATTTAATATTTTGTTTCATTCCTCATAACTCTGTTAATCTCAGCTTTGTTCTTTTGAGACCTCAGTAAATCCACCACATTCAACCTGCAAGTTGAAATTGTTTCTTAGCCATTGTACAGAAATGATGTTCCGACCAGGATATGAAGCTTGCAACTCCACCTAGACAGTCAACTCTCTGTCCACTGAGCTACTAAGACAATATTTTCATCTTCTGTAGTAGAAGTGAACCTTAACATATTGGTAATATTTAATGCTCCGTTTTATCCATTGCAACGCTATGACTCCCAATTTACTAAACGGTGAAAACTTCTCCCCAGTTTAATTTACAGCACCTTCAGTTTCAATGATATAAAACAATAAGGCGGGTAAAATGATTCAATTTTGTTGAGTTTAAAAGGAAAACTGTACTCTTAAAATGCTTAAACTTTTATAAAATACAATCTATTGAAGTTTTCAGAATTAAATTTTTAATTTTTAGAGTAGAGAGAAATAGTATTCTTCTATAAAAGAAAATTGGAAAATAATTGAGATTTAAAAGATGTTGTACAAAAAAGACTTATTATTTGAATATGTTTCTGTTGAGTAAATCATAATATATTGTTGCGTATAAGATATCATAAATTTTTATTTATATAATCAAACTAGTTTGGGGTTTTATTAATAACATTCATAATATATTTGAATAGTACGTAGTATAGTTTAATTATTTTAATTAATTTAATTTTAATTTAATATTTTCAGAATTCTTACCAACTATTTTGATCTTAATTTTTTTTAATTTTATATGTTACACACATAAATCTTGTGTAATTATTGAACAATGATGTTACTACTAAGCTTACAACATTTCATAAAAATTCATGAAACAGTTCTTGAAATATTTATCACGCAAGTCATACTTGAACTTGAAAAATATTTTTTACAAAATGAGCGCTCATCCACGTGTGTTGCTTTAATGCTTGGTTATTTTTTGTTTTTCAATTTTCGAATTCTCACCATTGATATAAGTTGAATATATTTAGCTTGATGACTAGAGATATGTATTTTATTCACCTCTTGATTGATGATTCTTTATATTTTACATCCTTTTATGTTGTTAGCATTTTTTGCGTTAAGGTTTTATGAGTTATAACTTCTCTCTTTTCTATCATTGGAAATTCATATTATAATTTTACTATATATATATAAATTTAAAACAAATATATTAAAAAAAATGGAATATCAATCAATAAAATGAGGGTGATGTAATAGTAAAATCTTCAGGGGCTACTACTATACATCAACTTCATTAGCACATTTCATTTATTGACCTGCTTCTGTGACCAAAAGGCAATAGAAGCCCCAATGTGCTATAAATGGAAAATGATTGAGAAATTTGAAAAACTAAAAATAATTGAATAAATTGATAAAATAGAAATGACTTACACGTGTGTAGAAGTTGCCATACAGTTACCTTACACCTTTCTGGTAGGTCGGACGGTCTGGGTCTCAACAACAACAACAACGTGTGTAGAAGTTCAAACCGAATATCGGCTTGAATATCTGCCAGGGGAGAATTTACCATTTACTAAAACGTTATCTTATTGCAACCATTTCTTAATAAAACGTTTTTGTTTCTTTTTTTGCTCCCAAATTCTAATAATGTCTATATTCCCTCAAACGACACATACATGCCGAGTTTTGAGACTGTAGTCACTTTTACACTTGGAAAATATTCGCCTCAACTGAAAAAATATAAAAATTTAGAGTTTTAAATTTTAAATATTCTGGAGCACATACAATCCTTTTAGAAATCAAACAGGTTGAAAATCGTGATAATTATGTTCAATTGCAAAATTAACTAAGATATCATTCGCATACCAAAATCCACTTTCAAGTTGTTTTTATTTATTTATTTTATTTATTTATTTATTTATTTATTTTGAAATTTTTTTTAAAGAAATTATTTAGAAAATAATTTTTAAGAAAAATCTGTTCTAAATGATCACAATTACAGCACGTTACATTTCACTTTACAGGACTTGAAAAAGTCTTTCGATTTGTACCAAGTTTGATAATGTACGCCCTCGTGGTGGTAACTTGCTCCCCAGAGAAGGCACAAACACAAATACTGTATTGCAGCAATTTATCACTGCAATGATTAAAACTGTCGAGTTTCGTGATCATTAAGCTATAAATATCCCCTTTTATGCATAATTATGTCACATTGTGTCCTATTCTGCTATGTTTAGGAAATATAAAATTTCGGATAAATTTCGAAGGTTTAGCTCGAATTTCAAAAAAATCTATCCAATTCCAGATTTTTCGTTAACAAAGCCGAATAAAAAGTTTTGTAAATATCCATTAATATTTGCTGCAGCTATCCTGTATACAAGAAATCGACCACAGACAGACGGACATCACTCTAAAAATAGTCAAAACATGTTTAGCCGGTCCTAACATATATTGGCATCAAAATCTCGAAATCGTAAATTTTTGTAAAAACAATACTTTCTATATACTATTTCCTATAATGTGAGAAAGCAAAAAGCATTATTTAGAAGATATCGACAAGAATTATTTTTTAAGAAGCAGGACCAACATGTATCAATGGTTTATTTAACTCATGCTCATTATTTTATTTTGGAGTTCTCTTGAGGTATTGAAATAGTTTTTATTTTCAATAAATATGAAAGATTGGAGCATGTGTAAAATTTAATCAGATTATTTCATTCCGAATCCCTATTTCTAAAAGTAAAAAATCTGATGTGGGCAGCACATGACTTTCCCTGCAGACTTATATTCACGTTCTCTTTATTTACATTAAATTTAATTCACTTTTAATAACTGGACTTATTTTCAAAGATGGCGTAGAGAAAATACGAAAAAACTAAAATATCTCGAGAACGGATAATCCTAGTGTAATGGGGTTGGTCTTATTATTTTCTTCGTTAAAAATTACGTATTAAACAAGCATTTAATGGATATATTTGAGCATACGTAGTTCTTTATTTTAGATTTTTGCGATTTTTGCGGGCTATTTTGCAAAAAAAAGGCCGGTTATTTTTTTTCGAATCATACCAAAATATAATCAGCACCAGGGTGTCCTACAAATGACTTATCCACCGAATTTTTGTGAAATTCGGTCCATTAGTTTTTTATCTAGAGTGGATACAAGCTTTTGCGGGCCATTTCGCAAAAAAAAAGGCGGGTTCTTTTATCCCGAATCGTACTCAAAACTAATCAGCACCAGACTCGCCCACAAGTGACATACCTACCAAATTTTATGAAATTCGGTCAATTAGTTTTTTAGTTAGAGTGGATACAAAATCTGCACAGACACACAGACACACAGACAGACACACACACAGACTTCACGCTAAAATTAGTTTTTTCGTATTCTAGAGGTCTCGAAACGTGTAGATTAATCGAAAACTCGAGTTGCGATTTTCGACATGATTCCAATACTCTCCCTATACATTACCATGTATTGCAGGGAAAGTAAAAATCTGATGTGGGCAGCACATGACTTTCCCTGCAGACGTATATTAACGTTATCTTTATTTTAATTAAATTTATTTCACTTTTAATTCAATTTTCGTTCTCATTCGGTAACCGGACTTATTTTCAAAGGTTGCGTAGAGAAAATACGGAAACTAAAATATCTCGAGAACAGCTAGTCCTAGTGTAATGGGGTTGGTCTTATTATTTTCGTCGTTAAAAATTACGTATTAAACGAGCATTTAATGGATATATTTGAGTATACCTAGTTCTTTAGTTTAGATTTTGACGATTTTTGCGGGCCATTTTGCAAAAAAAGGCAGGTTATTTTTTTTCGAATCGTACCAAAATCTAATCAGCACCAGAGTAACCCACAAGTGACTCATCTACCGAATTTTTTGAAATTAGGTCCAGTAGATTTTCAGTTAGAGTGAATACAAGCTTTTGCGGGCCATTTCGCAAAAAAAAGGCGGGTTCTTTTATTCCAAATCATACCCAAAACTAATCAGCACCAGACTCGCTCACAAGTGACTTACCTACCAAATTTTGTGAAATTCCGTCCATTAGTTTTTTAGTCAGAGTGGATACAAAATCTGCATAGACAGACAGACACACAGACAGACACACAGACACACAGGCACACACACAGACGTCACGCTAAAAATAGTTTTTTCGTAATCTGGAGGTCTCGAAACGTGTAGATCCGTCGAAAACTCGAGTTGCGATTTTCGACATGATTCCAATACTTTTCCTATACATTACCATGTATTGTAGAGAAAGTAAAAATGATGTATAAGATCAACGATACTGTGTTTTTATCGTTGAATTGCACATTTGGCGATTTTCCGAATGACAACATCAACATGTAAAACTATTTCAAAGTACCCAATTAACTTATATTTCGAGTAACTCTAAATAAACAATTATCAATATTGATAGCATCTTCAATAAACGATATAGTCCATATATTGAAATATTTTAATGATTAACTCATCAATTAAGAGTCGTTTTAATTAATTTGGTGTCATTTTCGAAATTTTGACGATATTTTTGTCAATTTGCGGCGAAATATCGCAAAGTTGGCGATATTTTTCTAGATTATTCGCCAAGTTCGCCAAATGCATCAATAAGTCCTACAAACAAACGGAGAGAAAATCATCTCTTATATACTACTAGAAGGTGTGCTCATCATATGACGAAAATCAGAATTTGCGAAACATTACATCTCATTTGGCGAAACGGTTAGCGTGACGTCTGTGTTTGTGTCTGTCTGTCTATCTGTCTGAGTGTATGTGAGTCTATATGTCTGTGTGTCTGTCTCCTCAATGTATGTATCCACTCTAACTCAAAAATTAATAAATCGAATTTCACAAAAATTGGTAAGTAAGTCACTTGGGTGTGACCTTGGTGCTGATTAGTTTTTGGTACGATTCGAAAAAAAGGAACCCGCCTTTTTTAGTTGTTGTTGCGAAATGGCCCCCAAAAGTCTCATTTATCCACGTTGAAATACTAATTGACCATATTTGACAAAACTTGGTAGATAAGTTATGTAGGATACTCTGGTGCTTATTAGATTTTGCTATAATTCGGAAAAGAACAACCTGCCTTTTTTTACGAAATGGCCCGCAAAAATCTAAAAAAAAGAGTACGTATGCTTAAATGTATCAATTAAATACTTGTTTTATACGTAATTTTTGACGAGGAAAAAATAAGATCAACTCCATTACTCTATGACTAACCGTTCTCGAGATATTTGGGATTTTTCGCATTTCTGTTATGCCGCCTTTGGGAGAAAATGTCCAGTTACCAAATAAAAACAAAAATCACATTAAAAATGCAAATTTAGTGTTATTTTGTGAAATTAAACTCAATTTAATGAATTATTAAAAAATAAAGGAAACATGAATTTGAGTCTGCAGGGAAAATCATGTGCTGTGAATTTGATTATTCGATTTTAATTGTACGAAAATGGCCGATTTGCTGAGCTTCTTGCAAACACAAAAGGTATATGAAAACATATTTTATGTCCTAAACATATTTTATCTCTGATTTATTTGATATTATAGTATGCATATGTAATCACAATAAATACATTTAGAAATAAATGATATTGTCGTTAGGATTTCTATCATAATTGTATTTACTCATTTGTATACTTAGAACTTTTGATTTTACTAATCTTAAGCCAGTTGATTACCTTGACATAAGCCAGTTGATTACCTTGACATAAGCCAGTTTATAAGCTTGTTTGAGATGGAATTATATTTAATTTTCTATCTGTTCAGGCTGATTTGTTGGATGTAAAAATCAAGGTCGCCCGACTCACCCGAGGATTTGAGCAGCAATTTGAGTGGATGTGTCGAAACAAATTGAATTAGAAATAAAATGTTTTTAGATTATTTATACTCTGAAATGACTATTATATTTTTTATTTCTATTGATTTTAATGAGTCTCCAAATACATTAGTTTATAGCAATTTTTAATTTGGATCGATTGATAAAAAAGTGTAACGAAGAGTTTATTTTCTGAAACACTAACGTTGCTCAAAAATCTTGGCTTCCCCAATCATTTAAATCAAAATGATTCATGCAGTTTAGTTTTTTTTTTTTTTAGTTGTGTAAATGTTAAGTAAAATTAAGAGTGTTAGTTTTATAAATTTTGAATTTTAAAAAGCTGAAATTTGTTTTTATTTTTGTAAGGCAATAAAAGATTTAAAAAAAATTGATTGGACATCTAATGAAAAATTGATTATAAAATCGCAAAGACTAGAAAGTATAAAATAAAATATTATAAAAAATCTTTTTAAGTTACACTGTTTTAGTAAAATACACTGAAAAGCAAAAAAAAAAAAAAAGAAAAAAATAGTAATAATAATAATAATTTTTAGCTCACAATATTTTGGGTCATATATGCAACTAAAAATAAAACTATGGAGGCCCATAAAATAATTGTATTTGAACACAGAATTTTAAGGACAATAGAAGTGCTAACATAGAAATGACATGTATAAGAATGACGGATTGTTATATCAAAATTGTCAAAGGGAAATTATGAATTGAATGTAATTATTCTTATATATGTCATTTCTATGTACTAATTTCTATTATTCCTTAAAATTTGGTTAATGTCCAAATACAGTTATTTTATGGGTGTCCCACGGTTTTATTTTAAGTTCCACATAACCAAGAATGTTGTGATAGCTAAAAATCATTTTTTTTTTACTTTTTAGTGCGTTTTACTAAAACAATAGAACTTATAAATGAACTTTATACTATTTTTGTTTGCTATTTAGCCTATATTTTGTTATTTATTTTTATTATTATTTATTATTATAAATATTCTGTAATAAAACAGTATTTTACTGTAAAAATACAGTTTAATTCTGTTAATTTAATAGATTTATTTTCTAATAAAACAGTATTTTACCGTTAAAAATACAGCTTAATTGTGTTAATTTAACAGTAAATTCATGTCAACCAGGCTGCCAGTATTTTACAGTTTATTTTACACAAATGTTTCTTTGAGTGCTTAGAGTCAAACACTTACAGACCGACAAAAATTATTTTTTATATCCAGACACTCCACCCATGTATCTATGATGAAAATCCAATTTGTGATGAAATCAAGATCTCCATACTTTTCTTAGGCTACATCGGTTAAAATAAAAAGTTTGCATAATCAACGCCTAAAAACATAACTATAAAGAAACGTGATACAAGTTACAATTACTATCGTCAAACATTTTGTTCCCTCTTGTGCAGTAATATTTAATTTAGCTCACTATTAAATTATGAAGATCGGATTGCCAGTCGATTTCTCTATGTCAGAATTTTAAAAGTATATACAGTAAAACCTTGAGAGACTCGCTATTAAACTCTTACTTCTCTTTACCCCCCCCCCCCCCCCCCCCGACAGTAAATCTGCGGTAATATTTTGAATCCCTGGGGAACCCATTCGTGCAAAAATCGCTCAAAATGGCGCTTCATCAAATAACTAAAAAACTAATTCGAATTTTTAAGCCATCACGTATCCCCTTTCGGAAGTCGAGGTACCCTTATACCAAATTTTATGTCTACACGCATAAAACTGCTGCTACAAATGAGAGAGACGACAAATAGACAAGAAAACATATTTTATTATTATTATATGTACAAAATATCATTTATACTGGGCATTGCAGGTTAAAGTCTGCGGTCAGCACAATATGATCTTATAATCTCACCGATTTGTCCGGAGATTTAAGGCACATTGCCAGTAATGGCTTTGTTAAATCCAGTACCCCCTTTTTATGTGATCCCTAAATCCCTAGAACGAGGATGTGGGTGGATATCATCCGATTCCGATAAGGGAGTGTAGGGGGGGGGGATTAGGAGATAAAATGATCACTACTCTAGATCCGATATTCGTCCTAAATGATACACGTGCGGTAGCAGCGATGAAATGATGATGATAAAGCAGGGGACACACGGATGAGCTAGGCAATAAGTGAAAAGTATTATTTGCTTTGCAGAAGCTGTTTTTGCCAATATATTAGAACCCGGTGATAACGAGTCCGTATTTAAAGAGGAAGTAATAAACTTTTAATTAATACAATGTTAGTTTAAACCTGATTTGCTCTCCTATAATGAGCAAAATTTTTTACCACCTCAAATCGATTTTTTTTTTTTTTTTTTAACTAACAGTATACCTGTTCTTCGTACCAAATATGCAATATATGGAACCGTGAAAGTCACAATTATGTGCAGGTTACGATAATACTCTAAATGACATAGTTATTCAAAACATTCTATTAAAATATTTGCATTAATGCTCCTAAAAAGAAATTTAAGAATCTCTGATCTCGCTATACAAATTATCTTCACAGGCAGGTCTGAAGAATAAAGCATCCTGTTCCCGTTTCTAAATAAATTTACGGAAAATATGAAATTGAATCAATATATGCCAAAATAAAAGCTCTAAAATAAATAAAAGCTGGAAGATATAGCCGTACTACTTATATTCTCGTTTATTAGAATATATAACCGTGCTACTTATATTTTCGTAAATTAGAAGATTATACCCGTGTATTAGAAGATATATCCGTGCTACAATATATGGATTTGAAAAAATTGTCATCAAAATAAAACAGATGAAGTAAGAATTTGAAAATATCAATAATTAAATCCAAGGGTCATAATGGAAATAATCCAATCGAAAATGCTTTTCCGATAAAATTTATTTATATACATTTCTTTATTATTTAAATCAAAAAAGATTTACTGCTCTAATAACTCACTGAGCTCAATTCCGTTGCTTAGCAACATGATATCAAATAACTTTGGGGAATAAATATCGTTTGCATAATGCTATCTCAATGGAAGATTTAATAGTTTTATTAATATCTTGATAACCCCTAGTTCTGGAAAATCGAAACATGGACTAAATTTTAAGTGGGGCTATTCTAAGTCTTCCCCGAAAATTCCGTCAAATTCGGTACAACGCTCTCCCATGATGATAACACAAACACACAAACAAATAAATAGACATATTTTCAATTTTATTTATATAGATTAAACATTTTAAATCATTTAACAATAAATGTATAAAAAATTCCATTAAGGATTTCTGAGCCAAAACGGTGAAGGCAGTATATGTATTGAAATTTTATCTGATTTTTCTCAAAACTATATCTTTTCACTTTTCTCGTATTCTAGTATAAAAAATAAGATATATAGAATCCTAAAATTTTGCAACTTATTATACTTTGCAAATGTGAACAATATCTACCTAAACATTCTATAACATGACTATAATATTTCATAAAAAAATTCTTGTTAAATGTTGGTAATTATTTTATTTCTCAATACAGGGTGTCCCAAGTAGGACTCCTAAACTTTAAAACTGAATATCTCGGAAGCGGTTACAGATAAAAGGGTGAAATAAAGTGTATGTTTATTGGACACCCAGTAAAAATTTACATACTGTGGTTTAAAAAATAGTTAAACATTTTTCCAACAGATGGCGCTGATAGGCATATATAGTCAAATCAGCTTCAACGCTTCCTGTCCTTTCAAATTTTGTGAAGAAATATTGAATATTTTTCCGATTCGGACCTTTCGATACTTGAAATCTAAGCCTTGTTTCCGTCAGGCTGCGATTCGACCGATGGTATTCGAGCACAATAAAAATCCATTGCTCCAACGAATACAACTCTCTTCCTATGTTTATCGTTCGCTGCACAAAATAGTCTTTCATGTTTCGACAGCGGAACACAGAGAAGACTAAATAAACTGTAGTACACTAGTACACACCACAATTTCATGGAAATTTAAACGCCGCCTGCAGCGCCATCTATTGGCAAAAATTTGAATTGTTTTTTTAAAACCACCGTATGTAAATTTTACTGGCTGTCTAATAAGCATACACTTTATTTTACCCTTTTATCAGTTACCGTATCCGAGATATGTTTTTCTAAAGTTCGGGAGTCCTTTTTGTGATACCTTGGGGCTTAGGGTGTCCCAAAAGAACTCTTCTTGAACCATTGAAACCAGAAACATTGGAAGACAGACCACCAGATACCCAACATTGGAAGACAGACCCCCTAGAAACATTGGAAGAGAGTTGTATTTGTTGGAGCAAAGGATTTTCATTGTGCTCGAATACCATCGGTTGAATCGCAACCCGACGGAGAGAATACGTAGCTTTCAACGTAGATTTCAAACATCGAAAGGTCCAGATTGGAAAAAAATTCAATATTTGTTCAAAAAATTGGAAAGGACAGGAAGCGTTGAAGCTGATTTGCTTATATATATATATATATATATATATATATATATATATATATATATATATATATATATATATATATATATATATATATATATATATACATATATATAAAAATTGAAAGATTTTAATCGAAAATTATGCATAAACTACTGTATGTACAAAAAAACCCATCTCTAGCATATCTGTTACAAATGAGTAACTATAGACCAAGACTAAGGATAAAAATAGAAGGTGATATATCACTACAATGGAAAGGGGGATGAGAAGAATATTAGGGTACAAAAACACAATTAAAAGTATATAAATATATTAAAAAGAAAACACGGCAAAAATGAGAAAAGGCAATAATAATTAGCTCTAGATAAAAGATTAAGACATAGAGAACAATCAATTGAAACTACACAAAAAATGGCGGTTAGTTCGAAATTGCATTCTCATCAGGACAGCCGTACAATTCGAATTAAAACCGATAGAATAGCCAGTTTCTGACAATGGCGATAGTATTTAACAACAGACACCATATATATATATATATATATATATATATATATATATATATATATATATATATATATATATATATATATATATATATATATATATATATATATATATATATATATATATGCCTATCAGCGTCATCTGTTGGGAAAATTTTCAATTATTTTTTTAAATCACAGTATGCAAAATTTACTGGTACAGACATATTACGCAGAAACATACACAGGCGTCAAAAAATAGCTTTTTCGTGTTCTGGAGGTCCCAAAACGTGTAGAGCCGTCGAAAACTCGGATTGCGATTTTCGACGCGATTCCAATACTTCCCCTATTTACTATGTATTGCAGGAAAAGTGAAAAAAGATTTACCAACTCAGGAGGATGGAATAAGAGAGGGACTCTAAATACCAAGGAGGAAAGTGATCAAGCATCACAGGATTCGAATCACTTGTTCAGTAGTTTATAAAATCCCAATTTAATTACAAATGGCCAAACCAGAAGAACATTAAAAACAAACAAAAACAAAAAGCAAAATCTAAACAAAATATGAAAAAACAGTGGAATAAAAAATGTATTTTGGAATTTAAAAGAACTAACAGCGACAACAGAAACACCGAAAATAAAATTCAGGAAAAGGATGAAAATTACTGAAAAAAAAAAAAAGGCAAACGAAATCGACAAACTAAACCAAAGATTTCCAAGCAGAAGAGAAGAAAATATAATTATTATTAATAAGATGAATTATTAGATTTTGTCTTCGAAAAATTAAAATCATGATTGGAATCCGAGGAAAGTTGTTGACTTAGAAATCTCTTTAGAAATATAGCTCATGTGCTTCATTATTTAGGTCTATTTGTATCATATCAGAAGGAAAAATATATCCGAGTTTATCTCTCGTTTTCAATTTACGCTTATAAAATTTTTCTAAGAAATTCTTTAAATATTTATATTTTTACCTGCGCAGCATATCATCTAAACCGATAAAATTACAGCATTCAGCTGATTTGTATTATTATTATCTATTATTTTAATACTTTTTACATGGATTATTTTAACTAGTCTGTAACTGAAAAGCAGTAACTGAAACCGGGCAGAATCTGAGGGCCGTTTGGAATCTAAAATACGGGCCCTGTCAGACATCTCGGCCAGGCCCAACATGAACCGTTTTTATTTTCATACATATCTAAAATTATAAATTCCATCCAATTACCCCCCAGAATTTTTCAAGATGCATTTTAAGCTGTTTTTTACGCATTGTGGAAATTAACAATAAATGTGCCGATTCGGTGGTTGAGCGGTCAGGGGTTTCCGTCTGATCGCTGGATTGTCGGGTTGTGGGTTCGAATCCGGCCAGAGGGCATGGGTGTTGTGTTGTCGGTGATGTCCCATTTGATCTCTTCCCATTTTATCCTGCGTCTCTTGTTATTCCCATTTCGTCCTGTTTGCACCCCTCCTAATTACCTTGAGGTCCTCACCTGTTGGTAGAGGGGGAAACTGTGTGCGTTCCCCAATAGTCTCTTCTCTTCACAGCCCTCCTCGTCTGTTGGAGGGATTGAGATTTGTTCCCCTTGCGACCGTTCCATTTGGAATGACTTTACTTTGTTAAAAAAATATATAGTAAAGATAATTTCCCTTTGGGAAGATCTATGTTCGTCTATATCTATTTTATACATAACTGGCAGTATTCCCGTTTTCGTATTGAAAATACATTATAAAGAAACTTAAAATTTACCATCAGGTGCACATTCCTATAGAATTCTAAATGACATTGTTATTCAAAACATTCTATTACAATAATTAAATTAAAGCTCCAAAAAGGAAGTTCTCTATTCTCGCTATACAAAACTCAATATTTAGTGTAGTAAAATGAAGGTCGCGTATACTGCACCCTATTTAAAATGACTGATGGGTAGGTTTCATAATTTTTTTTTTTATTGTTAATATTGCTAATGAAGACAACATAGAATGAAAATCTCGAAAAATGAACAACCTGAAAATTTTTCTCACGAAGATGGTTAACAATCATTGACATATTTTTCTAATTGTCCGAACAAACATTTTTCATTTCTATTTAGAATAATTTACTTGCAATTTCCCAATCTGCCTTCGATTCGACAATATCTTTGACATTTAGGTCATTTTTTCATTACAAACAAATGTGCCTCTGTCTCAAAGAAACGTTCAGAGTTCTTTCAAAAATGCCATGAGTGACATTTTAAAGAATTAGCTGATTGTCATAACATTAATAATTGATAAGTGATAAAAAAGCTCAACATTATTTTCTTTGGACATTAAATTGTGCAGCTTTATTTTATGAGATTATATTACTCCAGAACAGTATTATAGTTTTTATTGTTAAAATACTAGATATCTTAATCGAAGCTGCACGATAAATATAAATCCTTTGGACGTTTATATCTCCAAACCTATTAGTTAAATATGTAAACAATTTTTTTACTTATTTTGTTGAAAAGGAAAATATAGTGCACATTATGATTATATAAAATGATTTCAATATTTAAATATTTTTTCGAAAAGATCACAGTTTTTGTCCGAGCAATGATTTGCTTCACTTTGCTTATTTTCACTCGAAATATATTTGTAAATATAAGAGATAAATGTAAATAGTAAGCGACAAAATGTTCAATAGGAAATCTAGTTTCTTGATTTATAATTTGTTTTATTCAGTTTTTTTTCAGGACATCCTAAAAATGTCACTTACTTTAAAGCACTTAAATACTTGTGAAGCAATTTTAAATTCCCTTCCCTACTTGATCATTCTAGAATTTTTCAGGTTTTATTTTTTACTGAAATCACCAATTATTTCCGATTTTGCGTGTCATTTTCTTTGTTTCAAATTTTTTGATATTGGCATTTCATTTTTTTGTATTTCTAAGTTGAATGACCATTTGATATAAAATTTTGCTTTTATTATTATTAAGACTGCAGGCTACTAATTTTTCTTTAATTTAAGCGATAACTTTAGGTGATTTTTTATTCATTTAAATTTCTGTTTTATTGTTTAATTATTTATAAGCAATTTCTAAATTATCTTAATCGCAATATTTCGGTCATTTTTTAAGTTATTTTATCAAGTAATATGAACTCATCATTATCATGTTAAAATTTCATCATTATGTTTTCTTTTTCATAACTACTAAATTATTTAATTATTTCATAACTACTAAATTCTTTATTTTTTTACTTTTCTGAATTTAAAAGTTTCAATATGGAATTTCGTATAAAAATGGCTAAAAAAGTCGGATGTAATATTTTTTTAATTATTCGCATGGGCTAAAATTTCAGATTTTTACTGGTTTGGCTCGCAAGTTCCAGTTCCCGAACTTGGTCTGAGTTTGAAGAATATTTTGAAAACTAGTTACATTATTAATTACTTTTACAAATTTACACTCAACATTTTCCACAAATGTTCCCCAGCTTTCACTAGTAAATGATCAATTTAGGTACAACATATATGAGGAAATCAAAGTTTAAGAGTTTCTGGAAAATACCCACTAAAACCCAACAAAGCCCAATAAAATTCGGGTGGGTTGTGTTTTTAAAAAAATTCTGCGTTTTTCAAACCTTTCAAATTCAGATGTTTAGCACATTTGAATATAAATTATTTCGGGCCGGACCAGGCCGAGATTCAATGGTCTTTGAACATAGCTAGGCCGGGCTCGGGTTCTACACCTGTAAAGTTCTTCGAGCTCGGGCCGGGTTTAAGCATTGACTCTGTCGGGTGGGGTGAAAGTGAAGCTGAATTTTTGACACACGGCCTTTACGTATGTCTATGTGTGTGTAAAGGTGTCCTGGCTATGTCTATGTGTGTGTAAAGGCCTTTGTAAGGCCTTTACACACACATACACATAGCCAGGATCTTGGGATGTTGAAAATACTAAGTTTCGTTTATGTAATTTTTCAAGCAAGAAGAGGTATGACTCTTAACCGCCCCCCTTTGCTTATGCTACTGTATACACTTACTATATACAAATATATGACCCTAATAACGTTATATTGAAATTCAAACTTGTAAAGCGGTCAAAAATTGGAATTATAATGTTTGACTAAGTTATAATACTTTTGCTACTAGAGAGTACATTACAATACTAGAGAAAGTGATAGGTTAAAAAGTTTTGGATTCTGTTCGTCAATTAAAGGTTTGCACAACAACCACTACATAAACATATATATTCATGGTACTACAAAACAATTATAAGTATCCATTTCATAGGGATATCTGAAAAGACAGGATTTACTCTATCTAAATTATTTAAATATATTTAAATAACGCCAAACAACATATTTACAAGCAATATTTTTAATTTGTTCTCCTCGGAGCTCTTCGGAACTCATCCCCTAAGGAAGTCATTTGCACCCTTCTCAGTTGGGAGAAAGGGTGAGAAACAGGTGTACATTGGATAAGGGATGAAATGCTACTATTTTAAAAAAGGGTAGCGCAAGGGACGAAATGGGAAGAGATGAAGTGGGAATAAACCGTGTTGTCGAGGCAAATTCAGACTTCCGCCTTTGGGATGCCTCAAAATAAAGTGAAGATGCAAAATTTTCTCCCCTTCGCCATGGGACCAGGGGGTCTAGTGGACGTGGTGCATAGGCGTTCCCTCACCACGGGGGAGTAAGTAACAGCAACAACAATAAATGTTCATACATTTCGTGCTAATATAATTTTATATCTTTTTAAAAGATGGACGTCGTCTGAATTAAAATATTCCACATTTAACTGAAGTCCCCCACCACCACCACCATATCTGAATATTTTCAAGAGAAATGTGTCCCAACCCGAGCTCTAAGTCAAACTATCATTTCGACGAAGTGAATTAACTTTGCATTGGATAGTAATTTTTGCGAACTAATGAAAATATTATGATAACCAATACGGTCCCTGAATATGACCCTAACAGCATTTTTTTTCACGGTGACGTAAGATTTACGTCACACTGTGACTTTGAGACGTCACAGGACGTCGCAGTACGTCTCGGCAATGTCATACTGAGGTCACAACGAAGTCATTTTGGTCATTCTCATGGTCGTTTGTGACGTCGCATATTAACTTGTTTGGGACGTCACATTATAATTGCCATTGTAATGTCGTCACATTGTTACGTGTTAATTAAATTGTGCAAACGTCACAGAATATAGTCACAATGAAGTTACAAAGTTACTAATACGTAACGTCGCAAAGAAGTAACAAATATGATGTCACATTGTGACCCAGGTGCCACCTGATTACAACGTCACTGTCAAACATGTGACAATCGTTGCTGTGAGGGGAGGTTGATGAACACTGTGGTCTAATTGACTTGACAAACACTTTCCCAACACTCCACTTACGAGGAGGTGATTAGTATTTTACGTATTTAGGGAAACATGTCTCAGAATATTCATTTAAACATTTAGCGACCGAAATAAAAGCGACATATATATATATATAAATACACACTGTTGCTTTAAAAATAGTCATTTCACCCCGCGAACAATATGTTCCCAAACGGGGATATATCCTTATCCAATAACCCGACAACCTAACTGAACATTAAACGGCTCCTCGGTCCAGATAAATACTCAACGGTACTTTAAACACAGCGTTAAGAACAAAGCAAAGATCTGCCGGGAAGAAACAAAAATTGAAAAGAAAAGGTAAAACAACTCTTCCTTAACAGTTTTTTTTTTCATTCCCTGATGCGGAGAAGAAAAGATCTGAAGCAGAAGGAGGAGGGGGGGGGGGGGGTGTTTTTTCTGCCATGCTATCAACATCTTAAACAAAAAGGGGGGGTCTATTGTCTCGAAATACTTCTAATAGAAACGTCAATAGTGGAGATACAAATTGAGAAAGTAGAGATACTATTTTAGAGCTGCTAAAAGTGAATGTCTCTTTAGTACGTCGGCTGTATCTGACGCGATTAGTTTTGGAATTTTGTTCTTGACGTGGTTTTTTCTCTGTTGCCACCCGTCACAAGGGAATGATAAAATTTTTACGAAAGGAAGATTAATAGAGATAAGATTTTTTTCCCCTTCCATCAGGTTATTTGGTATTTTTTTTTTTTTTCTGAAGATCGTCGTCCTAATGTAACGAGAATTACGTTTGACAGCTTTGATGGAACAACTGCGTATGTTGATTTACTATATCTTCGGCAATTTAGTTTCATTTTGGAGGGAGTAGCGTTTATTAATTTGCATTTTCTTTGGAGAGATATATAAGAAATACATCTGGACAGTAAGGCTCCATTACACTTTCTCATATATCCATATTCCATATTTTTCAGACACACTTGTACTATAATCGCTATGAGAATGAAAAACAAATGTACCTTCTGAGTTTCCGTTCAAACGTTAATTTAAATTCTTTACAATTATCCTTCTTAGTTTCTCAAACGTAGTATTGAGAAAGTATTATTTTCACTAAAATTCTTAACTTCGAGATATTGAAGGTAATATATTTTTTAAGACCTCCTGAACACGTTTTGACTACTTTTGGAGTGATGTCCGTCTGCCTGGTCGATTTGTGCACACGATAGCAGTCACAAATGATAACGGATTTTCACAAAACTTTATATCCAGCTTTGTTATCAAAAAATCTAGAACTAGACAGATTTTTTTTTTTTTTAAATCCGAGCGAAAACTTTATTCGAAATTATATATATATTTTTTTAACATGGCAGCATAGGACAAAATTCGACATAATTGTGCATAAAAGGGTTTATTTATGGCTCAATGATCACAAGACTTAATAGTTTCAATCATTGTTGTGAAACATATCAATACAATTATTTTTGTTCGTAACGTCATTAGCCCGCCTTGGGGGAAGGAGGCAAATTTAAACCCTGGGGGTACATTGTCAAGTATACTAGTATCAATCGAAATATTTTTTTAAGCCTTTTAAAGCGATGGGTAATATGTTATAGTTGTAATAATTTGCGCTAACGATATCGATTTTTCAAAATTTTTCTTGTGAAATCTAAAGAAAAGGAATTCTCGTATGAGAAAGTCGAGTTGAAAAACGCTCCAGTTAATTTAATTTGGCATCAAGCCAGTCATGCATATGAATTTGGCGCATTTGGCTGATTTGTGTTGATACGCAACATTTCTCTCTCTCTCTCTCCTACCCAGAATGTGCGACCTACCCGAAAGTGTAAGATAACTGTTTAGATGACCGGGACATTGGTACTTAATTTCGATCAGAACCCAATGGAGATGGCAACCACAGAGACAGTACCATCCTTCTTCTAACCCATCAGCTCTCTGATGGAATTTCGAACCTACAGATTTAATGTGTCCATTCCCCACGTAGATGTGAAGATAGTTTAGAGCGTCTGGGATTGAAACCCGTCCCAGTGTATGAAATCCCGACGCATAAACCACTGGGCTATCTCAGACCGATACACAATGTTTCGTGGGGGGGGGGGGGGGGAGCTCACCTTTCGGTTTAGAGCAGCAGTCACCCTGCGGGATACTCAACATTTAAATAATTTTCACATTGATTAAAATTATTAACTGATTCCAAGAGCCAAAGAGAGCCATCTTCATCGAGATAAATAAAGCTGAACATCCGCTACAGCAGAGGGAAGGTTATTTCTCTTCTAAAATGGAAATTATTATTTTTTCCGTAGGGAAATCTGTATGTTTTACATTCATATCATGATTCAAACGATTTCGCAAGAACTACGTATGCTGTATATATAGAGTAATAACATTGTTATGGGAATTGCAAATCTTTCTTCATAGAGAATAATGCTGTGAAATTTTTAACTTTTGAATAATTTGTGTTCTAATATTAAAAATTACAAAAATGTATATTTCTGGAAAATATTTGACGATATAGACATTACTCTGAGCACCTCACAAAAATACTCATATATACACAAACGTAAGAATGTGCACATAAATGTACATACGCACGCAACGCAGCACAGACGCCTACGTGTACAGGGAGAGAGAGAGAGAGAGAGAGAGAGAGAGAGACAGAGAGAGAGACAGAGAGAGAGAGAGAGACAGAGAGAGAGACAGAGAGAGAGAGAGAGACAGAGAGAGAGACAGAGAGAGAGAGAGAGAGAGATTTTTCATTCTATTTTTTGGTCGTTTCGAAAAATGGGCAGGTTTCATGTTTCTAAATTGTAACAAAATCTAATCAACACTAGGATAACCATGACTTAACTATCAGAGTTTAAGAAACTTCATTGAATAGTTTTTGAACTAATGCGCTGTCAACTCCTATAAAGGCTATGAAATTAAATAGGTTGAGAACGGTTCCTGATAAGAAAATGAGTTTGGTTTCATTAGTTTTGGCGTCAGAAACTATGTATGAAACAATCATTTAATTATTACATTAAATAGCATTAAACATTCAATTTCAGATTTTGACAACGTTTGACAAAGATTTTAACACTTTCGCAAATTAAAAAAAAAAAAAATTCTTCCTAATGACATTCCTAACCTACCAAATTTTGTGACATTTTATCGATTAGTTTTTAAATTGGAGGGGATATGCGCATTTCACAATTTCACAGAGACGTCACACACACACACACACACAGACGTCACACTAATACACACATGCCCACATAAATCACACTAACACACACACACACACACAGACGTCACACTCATGCACACATACATCACACTAACACACACACATACACACAGACGTCACACTAATACACATACAAATGCACACACATACGTCATACTAACACACACACACACACTTAAACACACACACAAAGAAAGTGGGAGAGAGAGAGAGAGACGTCACACCAAAAATAGTTTCTTCGGATTCTAAAGTGCTCGAAACGTGTAGATTAATCGAAAACTCAAGTTGCAATTTTAGATACGATTCCATTGCTTTCCCTATACATTCCCATCTATTGTGGGAAAAGTTAAAATTGAAAGCAAGTTAATTCTATTATAAAACACCAGAGGCAAAATCTCGCTCTAAGCAGCCAACGAGGGAAGGAGGTAGACCGAGAACGCAAGTGACAGATAATAATAAAAAGAAAACAAAATAACATCTGCAAGTATACAAGTTTATCATCTGTATGTCAAACATCATGTTCGGCCTGACCGACATCAGCGATAAAAAATGATCTGACTCGCGTATAAAAAGAAATGGCAGTCTTATCACAATTAATCTCTTATGAAAACTGTCACGATGAGAAAGTTGGGGTTTTGAAATGCAGCACCGATCACGCATCTAGATGTAAATTTAATTTTGGTACTAACGCAAAGTAAGGCTATCAACATAAGAATATTGGTTCAAGAACATTCTTTTTCGGCTGATTTAAGAACAAAATCTGATATGTGTAGCACGTTACTTTCTATTCTGGTGAATTCACATTTGCTAAATTTAGAAAAGGTTATTTATGTCCTCTCATGTGTATATAGAGCTCCTAAGAAACTACTTAAGCACTACAAATAACTTTGCAAAGGAAGGTCTATGAGTGTACACGTTAGATCTATCTATAGCATATTGAATATGCCCGGTCGATTAAAACTGATTGCAGGTCCACCTAGTGGAGAATTTAAATAGTTAGAATAACGAACTCGACAGAGTTAGAATGTAGAGTTATAGTGCAGAGTTATGGCGTCGTTATAGTGCAGAATTATAGAGCAGTTATAGTGTAGAGTTATAATTCAGTTATAGTGCAGAGTTATGGTACTTTCTTAGATCTATCTATAGCATATTGAATATGCCCGGTGGATTCAAAGTGATTGCAGCGCCACCTAGTTGAGAATTTAAAAAGTTAGGATAACAAACTCGGCAGAGTTAGAATGTAGGTTATAGTGCTGTGCTGAGTTATGGTGTCGTTATAGTGCAGAATTATAGAGCAGTTATAGTGTAGAGTTATAACTCAGTTATAGTGCAGAGTTATAGTACTTTCATAGTTATAGTGCATTGTCTATTTAGCGTGAATCAACATCAGGAACGTTTACACAGAAAGCAAAAACAACTGTCAAATTGTCATATTATCAGAGACTTTAACACGGTGACACCTTCAATGGCTGTCAAAGTACAGTATAATAATATTTCTTGAATTCAAATGTGCATTAGGGCATTTTGAACAGACTGCACATTAAATTTATGTACCTGCTTATTTTAGCATTCCTGAACATGACAGCTATTCGCTAATAACCATATTACGTGAAACAAGTGCCTTCTGTAACAATTTCAATGTCGATTCCAGCTCATTACACAGTGCTCTACAACTTAGAAATTACCCTTTATTGTCTATCTCGTTATGTTGCCTAGTTCGTGACTCCAAACTTTTAAATTCTCCGATAGGGGCGTGCAATCCTTTTTATTCGATCGGGCATGGTCACTTCACTACAAAAATACCTTACATGTACACTCATATACTTTTCCTTACAAAGTTATTGGAGTGCTTAAAGACATTATACACATTCAAAATCAATACCACAGTATTGTTACGAACGTGTCAAATGCTCTCACTGGAGATACTTTTGAAAACTAGATGGAGAAACGCCCGTACCTTTCATATAACGTGAATCTCGGGTTGCCATATGCTAAATTTCGGAAGAGAGTTTTCAGATTTGTCGATTTATCACCAATTTGGTGACTTATTTAATGTTCGAGAAAAACCTCGAAATAACCAATATTCTATGAGATATGAGATATTTCCAGAAGCTTCTATAGAGAGTCTGTAAAAAGAGTCATTACTCGGTTGGCGAGCAGTTGACTTGATACGAACTACATTGAACTGCGACATTCGTCACTGTTTCGAGAATAGTATCAGTTGTTTTGTGAAAGTAGTGGAGCATTTAAGTGCTGTTTTACAGTATATTGTACCTGTTTACGTTGTGCTTGTGAATAAACGTGTTAGTTATCCAGAAATTTGGACTCATTCTTGTATCCTGATCGTACAGTTACGATTTCAGAGGATACGTCGTAACAATATTGAACTTCATTGAAACAGTTTTTAACCTGTGACAAGGCGTTACATACACAAAAGAAAGTGCTCGTAAAATTGCACATAAAATGATTATTTAACACGATTGACTACCTGCTTGTTTTTAAAAAACATTTCACCAGCGCTTCGCCCGTTCTCAATGGCCAGTGGTAACTAAATATGACACTTACGCACTTAATAAAAGTTGTTAATAATCAGTTTTAATTGTTAGAAGCGAAGTTATATCAAATTAAAAAAAAACCATAGAGCTGTTTGGAAGATACCTTAGATCCCCTCCTACAGTGCAAAATAACAACATATCCGAAGTCAGAAATCTGAAGAAGAGAGAATGAAATAAGGGATCCAACGTATATTTGAACCAGCTGTACATGCTTCTTTGTTTTATTATTAATTTGCGCTTAATTGCGTTGTTTCAGTTTTTCCTTATCTGTTTTTACTTATAGATATCAAATTGTGTATTTATTGTTTTTGAGAGGCAAAATAATGTAAGATTTTTGAGATTAGAATATTCGAAATTTTCGACTTTTTCTGTAAGCCAAGACAGATCGAATGAGCCAAAATTCCGGCACTGCTATGAATATATGAGAAACTCCAATGGAGACTTACACTTTAAATATTTTTCTAAACTTGACAAAACTTTTTTATCAATTTATTCATTATCCTTTTCACTCGTCAGAAGTCTGTCTGTCTTATACATCCGGAGCTAACGAACTTTTGAAATAAAACGAAATGCTTTCAATCCAGCGAAATTATACTGTCAAACAGAACTTCCTCCAATATTTTCTACGCATAAAACTTCTAATTCAAAAGTAATTCTATTAAATTTAATGAAAAAAAAAGGACAAATCTGAGGTGTTTTGCGTACGGTACTGACGGTAGTTCAAGAGTTGAGGGGATATCGTCCTACTGGAATTCCGGATCTAGAAGCGCACGAGTGAAGGACTAATCACTATAATTTATAGTTTGACCTCAATATAAATAGGCAAAAGAATTACTCGTTTTTTGGAAAAGGGTTTTTGCTCTCGTATTGCTTTCCAGCTTGTCTCAGAAAACAACATCGCATGAGCTATAATTATGATCATATCTTAAATATATTTTTTTTAAATAATCTTGATTGCTGTCATTTTGAACCTCATTCTAAATATTTGATACAACCCAGGCTCATTACGATTTAAGTCTACTTTTTTTTATATAAGATAAATAGTACTTAGTCGTTTCTCCGGAAATACTATTAATAGATGGAATGTTTATTTTCTCATGCTAAAGTATAGAGAAAGGTTTATTTCGCAAATAATTTTGAATTCAAGCGTTTACTTAGCGTTTTTATGACCGAATACGAAAATATATTCTCAGCTGATTTTATTTGTAAGATTTTCTTATAAGAGAAAAAAGAAAAAATCGTCTTTTTTAGAACACACAATGCTTTCACAGTCAAGAATACTCTTTAGAAAAAATACCTAGAACCCTTAAACATCAGTTAAAAGCGCAAACAGTCGATTCATAGGTAATTTTTCGCTATCTGCAAGACCCATCTGTGGCTAAATATTTACCCTTTGTGCTGTAATAATTATGCACCTAACAGCAGAAATCTAAACGAAAATTCTACGCAGTAAATAAATTTCCTAACAAAAAAAAAATCCTTTGAAACCTATATATTAACCGAAATATTGACTTCCGATTAAAATTCTCAAATGTTTTAAAACTCGCAAAGTTGGAGATATTTTGTCAAAATTTTAACGAAGATGGTGATTGTTTGCCAAATTTGTCAAGTTCAAGTGGACGTTATCGAACAACAATGGCAACGGTAAATGTTTTCCAGCTTGGTAAATTTTTAATTCTGAGAAGTATAGATTGTAAGGTAATTGCAAAATATTGAAATATTGACGTCCGATCAAAATTATCAAATGTTTCAAAACTCGCAAAGTTGATTATATTTTACAAAAATTTAGCCAAGATTGTGATATTTTAGCCAAATTTGTCGCCAAGTTCAAGTGACTTCATCGACTAACAATGGCGACTGTAAATGTTTTCCGGCTTGAAAAAATTTTTATTCTGAGAAATAAATTTTAAGGCAATTGCAGCAATATATCCTACATAATAAAAGAATATGTTTGTCTGTCTGTGCACATGTGTGTATGTGTGTGTGTGTGTGCGGTCTGTAGCAGAAAATCAAAGTCAACAATGATATTGGGATACGTCAAGACCCGAAAATATATGCCTCGGTAAGATTTTCAAAATTCGAATTAGATTTTTAATTAACTTATATATTTTAGAACGATTTTGATCGATTTTTATACAAATTAGTTATTTAGCGACCGAAAATATTACCACAGAGTTTCCACCCTGATATCATCGGAGAGATCGAAGAATGTTTTATCAAACGATGTTTAAACCTAATCCGTAGAACAATTCCATCATATATATATATATTTTTTAATTTTTGAAATTTCCATTTTTTAGGTTATCTCATACATATTTCAGTGCATCCAAAAAAAAAGGAAGATTAGCCCAATTCTATAGTTTGGTAAAAAGTTGTGTATATATCTTCGCATTCTAACCAAGAAATGATTTTTAACACTTTTCAACACAGTTGTAAAGTGTTTACGACTTAGTTCATTCTGTCTGTCTGTCTGCCCGTTCGCACGATAACCGCCGTAAAAATGACTTTATCAAAATGAAATTTTAGTATGTTGTTGAGACGGTCTATGGGACATATGGGAACATAAAAGAAAAGCACCCAATTAGTTTTGGTTTTAACCCGGATTGAAAAAACGAAATGCATTGAACCCTGTGGGACCTAATTTTTCAGACAAATTTTAAGTGGAATTAAAATTCGAAAATGTTAAGAAATATTCAAATTATCACGTAAAATGTGTAAAAGCAATTTCATGAAAATAAGTTTAGTTTTTTAAATAAAAATTGAAATAATAATGACACCTATATATTATAGAAAGAGGTCACAAGACTCATTGAAAATAAAATATGACATCCATTTTTTTTCGCTGTGTCAAAATCGCGATTTTTAAGGACCGTTTATATTTATATTTAGTGTTGAATCCGTCCTAAAACCGCTTTATTTTTGTACATTATCTCTGTATCTAAATTCTGTGCCAACGCAATTACCATATTTTTTATTTTAAGTGATCACTAAAATTTGATTATTCCTGTAACGAAGCTTGATTTTAGCGTATGCAAAATGTAAACAAATCAAGCGATTGTAAGATATTTAACACAGAATTATTAACACAAAATTGTTTTTTAACGCAAAATTATTTAGCTCTGGCGTCTGGAATATAGGTGATATGAATGAAATATTCATTGATTTTACATAGAGAAGCAGACGATTTTATAGCATCGTCTTTTTTGATGAAGTTTTAAGTTTCCAAGTAAAATAAATCATTGTAGTTCTGCGATAATTTAAAAAATCTGATGTAGACAACACATGTCTTTCCTTACATAATGCAATGAATTTACTATTTTACCGTAAAAAAAAATAGGTTTTTCTTATAGTAGATACTTATATTCTTTCAAAGGTATTGAATTTTCGACGATTAGTCATCATTTTCATTGATTTAGCGTCATTTTTATCCATTTGGCGAGATTTTCGTTAATTTGGCAACATTTAAAAAAGTCGCCAAGTTGGCGACATTCCGCCAAATTTGTCGCCAAAACCTCGTCAAGCTTTATGGATGGAGAAATAAGTTATTCTTATAGCAGATAAATGACTATTGGAGCTCAAATACAAAAATATTACTCAAAGTATATTTTCTCATAAATGGAACGAGCTAGATCCACGAGAATGATGTCACCAAATTTATGGCATGATATTACATATGAAAGGTGAACGTGTTTCTCAACAGTTAATATTTTTTTTTAATTTATGGGATTTTTTGATAAATTTGTTTGGAAAATGTACAATATCTCGAGAATGGTTCATTCTAGAGTTCTAAAGTTTATGTCAATTGTTTTCTAAGGAAAAATTACATAAGAAATGTCTATTTCCGTATCTTTATTAAAGGTTTTGATTTTTTGATTATTTTTTCATAATTTCTCTCGAAAATTTAGGTGGGTTCTGAATATTCGATTACGCTTAAAAACAATGGGCTTCCAGTATTCATGGATTGTAATTTTTGTACCAAATTTCATTCGAATCGCTCAATTCGTTCGTGAGATATCGTCTCCACAGACTCACTGACACACACACACACACACACACATACACATACTTTCACACACACACATGCTTGAAACGTGCTCTCCCGTCGAAAACTCGAATTCGAATTTTCGACCCCGTCACAATACTTTCCTTATACATTATGTATATAAGGAAAGCAAAAATATCACTGCTGAATGTATCGCATTTTAGAGATATTTAAATAAAATTACATTTCACTTGGAAAGTGTTTCATAATCAATGCTTTATGCATGATGTATCTTTCTTGTTTAACTACTCCGTTGTTTCACATCTTGCGATTTTGTAAATAAATGCTTTATAGCAATGAACGCATTCTATGCGAAGGACTGCGGTTACTTTCAGGTGGATTTATCATACACGAGCTCCCTCTTAAAGAAAAGATCGTTAATTTTATTATCTTTATTATTATTATTATTATGCTTATATATATATATATATATATATATATATATATATATATATATAATATGAGTATATATAAATAAATATATATATATATATATATATGGTGTGTGTAAAGCCGTTATTATATTTATTTATTATTATTATTATTATCATCAATTACACATATAGGGAGCGAAATATTTCGAGTAAGAACTGGGGAAATACCAGAGTCAGTCAACACTTGGCGAAAGTGTTCTATAGAAGACATAAATATGCCAAACGTTGACGAAGACACATGATTGTGGTGTAGATGACTGCGGAATTTACGACAAACGGGTTCGAAGTTTTATCAATTTTCCATCCCGAATCCGAAGAAAAATGGAAGTGTTTTGAAAAATGAACCTGGCTGAAGTACAGAGTTTCGCTGGAGAGAAATAAAATAGCTTTTTATTCCTTTTCTTTAAAGTCATATATTTGCTAAAATTGTTTCATTTCCAAATTTCCAGCATTTAGAAACTTATAAGTAATTTATTAGTTCGATTGATCTTATTGAATTTATTATATTCCTTAGGTTGATCTGTGTATTTATGGAAGTTTTCTTATCACAAATGGTGTCTTTAGTAAAATTGCAGAACATTTTGCATAGACTATCCCTTTGCTTGACATCCAGCATTCAGTGTATCGCCTCAACTCGGATTTCTCAGATCACAATCCATTTTCAAATAGCTTGTGGATTTTTTTATATCATTTTTATTTATTTCTTCTTTTTTTTTTTTTTTCAAATTTTATAAGTAAAATTTTTAAAAATCCGTCATTCACATGACTACAATTATTGCGTGTTACTATTGCGTGTTACCCTTCACTTTAAAAGGCTTGACGACAAAATGTTTCGATTAATACCGTACTTGACATTGTACCCCCGCGGGGGGGGGGGGGAGTAATAACGTTATGAGCACAAAAATTGTATCACGGCTATTTTTGACATAATAAAATATCAAGTCTCTCATCATTGAGCCATAATTAATCTCTTTTATGCATGATTATGTCTATTTTTATCCTATGCATCCTAGTTAAAAATATATAAAATTTTGAATAAATTTCAAAGTTTTCACTGGAATTAAAAAAGAAAAATCTAGTTCCAGATTTTTTGATAACAAAGCCGGATATAAAATTTCGTTGAAATCCAATAATATATTTGAAGCGGCTATTGTGTACGCAAGAAATCGACCACAGTCATTAGACAGACAGACAAACGGACATGATTCCAAAAATAGGCAAAACTTGTTCAAGAGGCCTTAAAACATATATTAGCATCAAAACTCGAAACCGAAAATTTTCGTGAACTTTTCGAAAATTTTCCAACTCTTAAAATGTCAAGACCACACACACGCCTCTCAACAGAGATTATTAACTTGGTGATGTTTAGAAAATGTCGCTATGTTAGCGATATTGTACCATATTTGCCGCCATGTCTGATAGATCAATTGAACGGGTATCGTTTAACTAGTTGCTTTTATGAACTGGTTCAACGATAGATGCCCCAGTTGGTTAACTGATAAAATATACTATCGCTGATTTATATACATTTCGCTGAAATATGGAAATTTCTCAGAACCTTGGGAAATTTTAAGAACCAGCACATGAATAATATGGTACACGGCGTTAATCTAATTTCTAAGAACATCTGCAGAAAATTTAATTTTTAATGTTTTAAATAATTTTCTGGGAGTTATTTTACTAACATTAAAAAAAAATGCTGCCAAATTTAACCGCGCTTTGAACAAATAAATATACATTTTTCAGCAATTTAATAAGCAAATCCGATACATTAAATTGGAAAATAACAAACAACGTTCCCCCAAATGAAGCATTATAATGCGAAACCAACATTTGTCTTTTATGTTACAAAATACATATTCCCTTCGCATACAACTGCACACTTCTTTTTGCAAATGCTGGCACACAAAACTCTGACTCTACGCCGCGACCAAAATCCTGAAGCGTTAAAGTAAGGAACCACAAAATTAGCCAACTGTCAAAAACCGAAGTAAGAATAAAAAAGAATTACACTTTAGCGCATCTCCTGGCGCACACCCAGAAAACGAAAACTAAAACAAAATCATCCGCCATATTAATAACCATGGACCGCGTGCAAGGCCACACGACCACCACAAGTCACAGTTCGTTCCGGTACGACCTCCTCTTTCAAGAAAAAAGCGTCTAATTTACTGTACCGTAAATCCTTAGAACATGGAGGAACGCGTAATAGACTTCGGGGTCGGCGAGATAAAAATGGTTTGGTGGGGGGTGCTGAGATATTGATCGGCATCTCGTTAGAATAAATAACATTGTCTAGTGTGAAATGGTAATTGTTTTGCACTCTTATCTGAATAAAATATATTCTATATACATTGCATAAGTGCATTACTGTTACGAGGATATATATATTCGTTTGTTTCAGTTTTCCTATATTACCTAAGGAAAAGAGAGCAAAATTTCTGGATTTTTTCGGTTTCAGATATTTTTCCCCGGCATTTATTTGCCAAGGATAGATGCTGAGAATAATGAAGGTTGAAAATAATAATAATAATAATAATAATAATAATAATAATAATAATAATAATAATAAAAATTTGAAGTAGTTCTTATATTTTATCGAAAGGCAATGCATGCATTTTATAAAAATATTAAATTACGCTAACATTTTTTTAAAAAGCACAAACCTCCCTCTTTTCAACATTTATGCATAAAATCTTCTTAGCATTTGAGTTTTTTTATTCATTTGTCAAAAACCGTTTCTTTTTCTTCGACCCAGACCGTCCGACCAAAGGTGTAAGGTATATGTTTGGAAAATCGGAAAAGCTCTACCCAATTTAGGCCGGAATCCAGTGGGGCGGTATCCACAGGGACCGTACCCTCCTTCCCCTACCACCAACCTCTCGGAAGGGCTTACGGACTCACATATTTAACGTACCCATACTCCACGTGAACATGGAGACAGTTTGGGCAGAATCGGGAATCGGATCCTCCGAGGTAAATCCTCGTGCTTTACCCACTGGTCTATCCCACCCCATCAAAGGCCGTTTGTTTCTTCGTTCTTTAAAGGTTACAGTATGCGATTACACGTTATGACCTTTGTCTGTGTGGATGATACCAGTTTTTGTCACACGCCATTCTTTCACCCACTCTTTGCTGCCGTTCTATCGCTTGGTATGGGAAAAGCCCATTGGTTAGCGCGCTGGAGTTGCACTCGGTAGGCCCGGGTTCGATTCCAGCCACTGCCAAAACTGCCGCCGTGTTCATGCGGAGTACGATCACGTTAAACATGTGGGTCCGAAAGTCCTTCCGAGAGGTTGGTGGTAGGGGAAGGAGGGTACGGTCCCTGTGGATGCCTCCCCCACTGGGTTCCGGTCTAAATTGGGTGGCACTTCCCGACCGTCCAAACAGTTACCTTACACCTTTCTGGTAGGTCGGACGGTCTGGGTTTCAACAACAACAACAACAACATGCAAGCTTGAAAAAAAGAACTAAATGTACAACAGGTTTAAAACTATTCTCCATAAGTTAACATACAAAATCTGAAACCAGCGACTGGTGTGTGTGTGTGTGGGGGGGGGGCTTCATAGCAGCGGTTCTCAACGGGGGCGACGAATAAAAAGAAACAGTACGTTGGCGGGTCACGGATACTTTTGAATCAGCTACGAAAATTCCCATCAGTTCACTGAAATATTAAATAGAACAAACACAACGTTAAAATAATTTGAAGATATTAGAAACTTGTAGAAATTATATAACCCAACGGCGTTCTCCCATATAACAAGTTGCAGATACACTAAATTAACTGCATATATTTCATTTCATATTAAAATTAATTATTATTAATATGCATATAACTACTTAAGCATGTAAAAAATAATTTCAAACTGTCAAAGTTCTGATGTTTATTATTAAAATTATATGATTAGTGCTCAACTGATTAAACAAAAATTATACGTTCCTCTGATTACGATAGCGTTTTGTTTTTAACAACTGTATTAAATTTTTTCGACAGATCCGCTAATCACAAAGGAAGCTCGCTTCATTCATATCTAATTCCACTAAATTGAAACAAAGTTTAAGACATAGTGAGGAGGTGGGCCACAGAGGTAAGTAAAATATAGAAACGGGCCTCGAGTAAAAATCTGATGTCGGCAGCACATGACTTTCCCTACAGAATCAGATTTATTTTCTCTTTGATCACCCATTAAATTAAATTTAATTGCACAAAATAATATTGCTAATTATTTGAAATTACGCTTAATTCGCAGTTTCATTTAATTTCCCTTTTATTTTTACTGCACTTTTCCCTCAGTGGAAACAATAAAAAAAAATTTACTTCATGCGCCCAAATTTTTTATACCCCTTCAATTATTTTAATTATTTTTTCCCACTTCATATCTTCATTTTCGTACATCCTCTTTCTCTAAACAACTCGTGCCATTCGAATTTTATTTTACTTGTAATTGTGCTGGGTTGATGTTACTGAAAATTGTTTGTGATATGTCCTTTTTTTAACTTTTCATAGACTAGGATAAAATAAAAATTTGGAATTTCAAATTTGTTCATTTTTATGTAATTTTCTTATTGGATAAATCATATTTAGCTGAAATTTCAAATTATTTGATTGTTAGATGAACAAGTTATTTTCACCAGAGGGATGAGGATAGATGCAAACAATTCGCAACTGGGGTCGCTGTTTTAACTAAAATCGTTTTAAAAGTTGTTAATCTGTAGGGAAAATCATGTGCTGGTCACTTCAGAATTTCAGATCTAATGCAATTGTTAAAGTGCCATTGTTAAATCTCAGTATTTGATACCTTAAACGGATATTCAATATTAAGAAATAACTGATTTTTACTTTCCTTATATACATAATGTATAAGGAAAGTATTGTGACGGGGTCGAAAATTCGAATTCGAGTTTTTGACGGGAGAGCACGTTTCAAGCATCCCTGATCACGAATCAAACATTTTTGAAGTGATGTCTGTGTGTGTGTGTGTGTGTCAGTGAGTCTGTAGAGACGATAACTGACGAACGAATGGATCGATTCGAAAGACATTTGGTACAAAAATCACAATCCGCAAACACTGGAAGCCTATTGTTTCTATACGTAATCGAATGCTCAGAATCCCCCTAAATTTTCGAGTAAAATTTTGAAAAAATCGTCAAAAAATTAAAACCGCTAATAAAGTTATGAAAATAGACATTTCTTATGCAATTTTTCATTAGAAAACGATTGGCATAAATTTTAGAACGCTAACATGAACCGTTCTCGAGATATTGCATATTTTTCAAAAAAATTATCAAAAAGTCATATAAAATAAAAAAAAATATTTCCTATTGAGAAACATGTTCACTTTTCATATGTAATACCATGCGATAAATTGGGTGACATCATTCTCGTGAATCTAGCTCGTTCCATTCATGAAAAAAGATACTTTAATACTTTTGTATTTGAAAACCAATAATCATTTATCTGCTGTAAGAATAATTTATTTCCCGTCCATAACGCTTGGCGAAATTTTGGCGACGTATTTGGCGAAATTTCGCCAACTTGGCGACATTTTAATTGTTGCCAAATTAACAAAAATCTCGCCCAATGGATAAAAATGACGCTAAATCAATGAAAATGACGACTAATTGAAGAAAATTCAATATCATGGAAAGAATATGTATCTACTATAAGAATAATGTTTTTTTTTAGCTGTAAAAGTAGTAAATTCATTGCAGTATATAAGGAAAGTCATGTGCTGCCCACATCAGATTTTTTTCCATTCGAAATATTTACAAAAGCATCTGAAGAATTGAATTCATATTAGCAATCTGTTTTCAATTTCGCTGCTGGATATGGCCAGTTCGCGTGAAAAACGCCGATCAACAAATGGATGAGACTGAGACTGTGAAAGCAAACTATAAAGACTGTCAAATGCAAAGCATTTATAATACAGCCAAGTTCAAGGTACGTAAAATTAACAATAACGATATGGCCTTCAAGTTTTTTGCTTCTTTTTCAGTCCTTCTGGACCGAATGAAAGCAAGAAAGTAGAATTGATTATCACTGAAATTATGTATTTTCTATAGGCGATTCATCAGCTTCTTGTAGGCTTTTCACACTCGGAGTACATACATTGTTCAGATACAGAATAAGAGACCCATTAAAATAAATAGTCGTAGTAGTAGTAGCAGAAGTAATAATAATGATGATGATAATAATAATAATAATAATAGGAATAGGAATCATAAAAATAGTTCGTTCGTTACTAATTCCCCCTTGGTGAAGGGGCAACTACGCACCACGTCCACAAGACCCCACAGGGTATCCCATGGTTAAGGGGAGAAGATTTGTAGCTTCACTTTTACAGAGGCTCCCCGAAGGGCGGAAGTCTGACTTGGCCTGTGACAAAATCCATGACCGCTGGCGGGATTCGAATCCGCAACCTTACAATCCAGCGATGAGACGGAAACGCATGCCCCTGACCGCTCGACCACCGGATCGGCATAAAAAATAGTAATAATGATAAAAATTAATGATGATCATAATAATAATATTAATAATAATAATAATGATGGTGGTGATGTTGATGATGATGACAACAATAACAATAATGATGATAATAATGATGATGGCAATAATAATAATAGTGATAATAATAATGATGATGATCACAATAATAATAACAATGATAACAATAAAAATAATGATGATAACAATAATAATAATAATAATAATGATTCAAATGAATTTTTCGAAATATATACTTGGACTTTCCCTACAAAACAAAGAATATATATTGAAATTGGGTTGATAATCAGCCACAAATGCTTTATTCAACTACTAAATTAACTTTCATTTCGTTTTGTCTGTCGATATATTTCAAAACTGACAAACAAATCATACATTTCGTAACTTGTTAATTTCATCGGCGTCATCTTTCCAAAATTTGCAAAATATGAAAATGTTCGAGAAGGGTTTGATCATAGTAGGCATCATAATTTGGCATATTAGAAGTGAGTGCGTCTAATCTGAAAAATTACATAAAAATGTAATATCTATTTCATAGAATCAACAATATATTCTGTTTTTATTTCAATGTTTCGAATTTTACAAGCTATAGAAAATGGTCCCTCTCTCTCTCTCTCTCTCTCTCTATATATATATATATATATATATATATATATATATATATATATAGTATGTATTTTATGTATTACCTGTTGGCTGACTTCATGTCCAATCTTTCAATTTTTACTAATATATATATATATATATATATATATATACATATAGTATATATATATGCATATATATATCTATATATATATAGAATATTATATATATATATATATATATATATATATATATATATATATATAAGAAATATGTAATAATAAAAAAAACAAGTAATATTAACATCACCAAAGAAGCAAATTTACGGTCATAATGCCGATAAAAGAAGAAAACAGCACCAGCCCAAATTCGATGATTAGTTAGAATTAAATTCCTCCTCAGGTCTGAATATTTAACTCTAACTAACCCAAACACATGCCTGTTTCAGATAGAGCAATAGTACATTACTATAAATACTCTAATTCAGACTACAGGCAACAAAAAATGAAAAAATGAAAATAGGATACATTAAGAAAATTTGTATTACCATGCGGCATGAACCCTTCTTCTTTTACCACGTGTATACACGATCAACCTCAACAGCTTATATATATATATTGTTATTAATATAGGTATCAAACCAGGATATGCTACTACTCATATTTTCATATTTTAAATTAGTCTTATTATATTTATTTTTATTATATATATATATATATATCTATATATATATATATATATATATATATATCTATATATATATATATATATATATATATATATATATATATTATATGGACTTGAAAAAGAATTTTTTCGAAATGAACTATTTTTAAGCCTAGAGCTCTTCCACATGCAAGCTTTTTTGCTTGATTTTTTTGTTTTCCTATTTTCATTCCTCCCCTTTGAAATTTGTTGATTTTCTTTGTCTTTATGACCTGCATTACGTTTTATAATTTCCTCTTTATGGTTGAATTTCCTTTATTTCATTGTATTTTGTAGGCAAATTTTAAGATAGTGTATTATGAGTTACTACTTACATTCTATCATTGGATTTGCAATTTTATATATATATATATATATATATATATATATATAAATAAAAATTAAAGGATTTTAATCGAAAATAATGCATAAACTACTGTATGTACAAAAAAAAACATCTCTAGCATATCTGTTACAAATTAGTAACTATAGGCCAAGACTAAGGATAAAGAGAGAAGGTAACATATCACTACAATGGAAAGGGGGATGAGAAGAATATTAGGATTCAAAAATCACAATTAAAAGTATATAAAAATAAAACTCGGCAAAAATGAGAATAGGCAATAACAATCAGCTTAAGATAAGAGATTAAGAATAGATAACAATCAATTGAAAGCCCACAAAAAATGGCGGTTAGTTCGAAATTGCATTCTCATCAGGACAGCCATACAATTCGAATTAAAACCGATAGAATAGCCAGTTTCTGACAATGGCGATAGTATTTAACTATAGACACCATTGGAACTGTCTACTGGCTAGTGGAAGGAGAAAAATAAATCAAATGAATTATACAAATCTGAAAAACAATACCTCCTCGAAATGAAACACGAAATCAAAAGCATAGCACCACGTGTAAGATAAACTAGTGACTGAACATTTCACCTCACTTCGTCAATGCGAGTGGGCACCGGAATGAATACACTTGAACGACACATAATATGCATGGAGACCCTCAAAAATAGCAAACAGTATAGGACTCAGGACAAGTGGAAAATAGTCATTCGAAAATAGCAAACAGTATCAAACTCAGGCCTAGTGGAAAGTGAGGTGATAAGAATGGGTGAATGTTCAAAAATGAGTAAACCAGTCAAAGACAAATAATGCATGTGTAAAACCATTACGTGGTATATTTGAAATTATTAATAATATTATTTACAAATACTTCCGGGTATTGGTAATTTTGACAAATGCGTTTAAGTTTATTGATGTGGAGAAAGTGAAACTGAGGATCAGAAAGTCGATGTATTCGAAATAGCTGGTTTAAAATGATGTTTCTAAACAATTGAATAGAATTACAAGAATGATATGATAGCAGCTTTATGATAGTGAAGTTGTAAGAATCTTTTTTATCATATAGATTGGTGATTACATGATTATTGAGGGTATCTAAATTTAGGTCTAAAAAATTAACAGTTTGACTAACGCAAGGCTCATTAGGAATTAATTCAAGGTTAGACGGGTAAATATATATATATATATATATATATATATATATATATATATATATGAAACAGGGAAAGAAGGGTATTTAATACCTATTTAGTACATGTTTTATATATAAGGGAATATTTCTCCAGCTTAAAGGAATTTTTCTCCAGCATAACGTTGAGAGTATTTTATTTTCACATATTCTCTTCAGATCATTTTCAATTAAAGATAAGATATATATATATATATATATATAATTGAAGAATTTTAATTAACGTGTATCATATATACCAGAGATTGATCATTTATTGAGAATGGTCGGTCTAGCAGATATGAAAATAAAATGGTCTGAAGTGAAAATTAGAAATCAAAAATGATTATACGACAAACTTGTGAAAATGGTAAATAGAACATCATAAATAAAACAGGTACTAAATAGGTATGAAATACCCCTCTTTCCCTGTTCCATAAATAAGGTAAGCAATTGAAAAAAAAAAATTTCATGTGGTAAAGATTGGTGAATATAATCCCTTAACTACACACTTAGATTGAATTTTTGTAGTGTCATAAATCATATATGTAATACAGGTACTTAAGGTACTAATCCCCTTGTTCCCTGCATAAACATACGTGGTGTAAGTGCATGAATGCTGTATAAGATGAAAAGTTGCAAACAGAAAAAATTTTTTGCTGGTGGAGTTAGGCCTTTCTGGCTTCCAAAGGTTATTTTAAAAATGAATAAATTGAAAAAAGTGAAAAGCATTTCCAAAACCATGTACGTTACCAAGGGCCATACCTGGTTCTTTAATGCTGAATTTCTACGTTTCTATATGTATTACTGTAAATTGTTTTACAGAAATTATGCACATGGCTCGACGTAGAAGAATGTAGAAAATGGATGAGATATAAATATAAAAATATTCAAACAAAATAATCAAATATACTAACGTAATGCCTTGTAATTATATGAAAATACAATGTAATGTTTAAAGATGAAAAATAATAAGAATAAAATAACATAAATTGAGTTACCACATATTCTACATACATGGAGAATATTTGAGACTAACCTACAGGGTTTCAAGCCCCATTGTAAAGAGCCTTGTTGCCTCAACCTGGAATCGAACCCTGGATCTCGAAACTGGCAACTGATGCTCTACTCTTGAGGTACTGGGACGAAATTGCAAGCTCTTATACTCCACGTGGACTCTGAAACCTATTTTAAATTATTTTCCTTTGTATGGTGTACATTTTCTCTTCTTTTTTTACGAAATCCTCTTTTCTTTGCCTCCTGTGAGTAAATCAAAAATCCGGCTAGTTACGTTATGTACCGTAGTCGACACTGTAATTTTGCCATGATTCAGCCTTCTACGCCACTGTCGGGGGAGTCGAATACCCAGAACGACCGGCTCGTCCGAAGACATGAGCAGCAAGTTGGGACTGTCGGGGGAGTGTTGCTTTGGAAGGATTTGGAAAGACAGAAACATGTTTAGACAATTATTATATAAATTAAGATTTTCCATTTTATTGTTGCTCTTTGTAAGTTCATATTCAATTAGATAAGTACAAATTATGTTCATTATAATTAAGTTTCATTATGTTTTGATGAAGATTGTGATGTTCAAAGGTCGTTTAAATTTATATTTAGTGTTGCATTCGTCATAAAACCGTTTTATTTTTGCGTATTATCTGTGCATCTAAATTCTGTGCCAACGCAATTAGAATATTTTTGATTTTATATGATCACTGAACTTTGATTATTTCTATAATGAAGCCGATTTCAATGAATGCAGTATGTAAACAAATCAAGCTGTTGTAAGATGAATTGTATAAGAATTGCTGAATTTTTTTCACGTAAAATTAGTTAGCTCTGGAGTTTGGAATATAAGTGGTATGAATGAAATAGTCATTGATTTTACATATGAAAGGCGGATAATTTATGTTTCGATAACATTATTTGAATAAAGTTCATTTTATGTAACTAGCATTATCTATTCCGATGACTTTTTTAAGTGTTCAAATATAGTAAATTACTGTAGTACTGTGAAAAATTAAAAAGTATCAGTGCTGAAAGTATCCTATTTTAGAGATGTTTATAAATAAAATTGCATTTCAGTTGTTTCATGACCAAATGAATGCATGATTGATATTTCTTGCTAATTTTTGTCAAACTTTAAATGTCCTAATTGTAGGGAAAATAAATATCTGATGTGGGCAGCACATGACTTTCCCTGCAGACTTATATTCACGTTCTCTTTATTTTAATTAAATTCAATTCACTTTTACTTCAATTTTCGTTCTCATTTGATAACTGAACTTATTTTCAAAGTTGGAGTAGAGAAAATACTAAAAAACTAAAATATCTCGAGAACGCCTAGTCCTAATGTAATGGGGTTGGTCTTATTCTTTTCTTCATTAAAAAGTACGTATTAAACAAGCATTTAATGGATATATTTGAGCATTTGTAGTTTTTTAGTTTAGATTTCGTCGATTTTTTAGGACCATTTTGCAAAAAAAGGCAGGTTATTTCTTCCGAAGCATACCAAAATCTAATCAGCACCAGGGTACCCCACAAATTACTCATCTGCCGAATTTTGTGAAATTCGATCCATTAGTTTTTCAGTTAGAGTGGATAGAAGCTTTTGCAGGCTATTTCGCAAAAATAGGCGGATTCCTTTATCCCGAATCGCACCCAAAACTAATCAGTGCCAGACTCGCTCACAAGTGACTTACCTACAAAATTTTGTGAAATTCGGTCCATTAGTTTTTTAGTTAGAGTGGATACAAAATCTGCACAGACAGACAGACAGACACACACACAGACGTCACGCTAAAAATAGTTTTTTCGTATTCTAGAGGTCATGAAACGTGTAGATCCGTCGAAAACTCGAGTTGCGATTTTCGGCATGATTCCAATACTTTCCCTATACATTACCATGTGTTGCAGGGAAAGTAAAAATCTGATGTGGGCAGCACATGACTTTCCCTGCAGACTTATATCCACGTTCTCGTTATTTTAATTAAATTTAATTCACTTTTAATTCAATTTTCGTTCTCATTTGGTAACTGCACTTATTTTCAAAGGTGGCGTAGAGAAATACGAAAAAACTAAAATATCTCGAGAACAGCTAGTCCTAGTGTAATGAGGTTGGTCTTATTCTTTTTTCGTTAAAAATTACGTATAAAACAAGCTTTTAATGGATATATTTGAGCGTACGTAATTTCTTATTTTAAATTTTTAAGATTTTAGCGGGCCATTTTGCAAAAAGAGGCAGGTTATTTTTTTCCAAATCGTACCAAAATCTAATCAGCACCAGAGTGACCCACAAGCGACTTATCTACCAAATTTTGTGAAATTCGGTCCGTTAGATATTTAGCTAGAGTGGATACAAGCTTTTGCGGGCCATTTCGCAAAAAAAGGCGGATTCTTTTATCCCCAATCGTACCCAAAACTGATCAGCACCAGATTCGCCCACAAGTGACTTACCTGCCAAATTTTATGAAAATCGGTCAATTAGTTTTTTAGTTAGAGTGGTTACAAAATCTGCACAGACAGACACACAGACAGACAGACACACACACACACACAGACGTCACGCTAAAAATAGTTTTTTCGTATTCTAGAGGTCTCGAAACGTATAGATCCGTCGAAAACTCGAGTTGTGATTTTCGGCGTGATTCCAATACTTTCCCTATACATTGCCATGTATTGCAGGGAAAGTAAAAAAATCTGATGTGAGCAGCACATGACTTTCCCTGCAGACTTATATTAACGTTCTCTTTATTTTAATTAAATTTATTTCACTTTTAATTCAATTTTCGTTCTCATTCGGTAACCTGGCTTATTTTCAAAGGTGGCGTAAGGAAAGTACGAAAAACTAAAATATCTCGAGAACGGCTAGTCCTAGTGTAATGGGGTTGGTCTTATTCTTTTCGTCTTTAAAAATTACATATTAAATCAGCATTTAATGGATGTATTTGAGTATACCCAGTTCTTTAGTTTAGATTTGGACGATTTTTGCGGGCCATTTTGCAAAAAAAGGCAGGTCATTTTTTTCCGAATCATACCAAAATCTAATCAGCACCAGGGTAACCCACAAGTGACTCATCTACCGAATTTTGTGAAATTCGGTCCATTAGTTTTTCAGTTAAAGTGGATACAAGCTTTTGCGGGCCATTTCGCAAAAAAGGCGGGTTCTTTTATCCCGAATCGTACCGAAACCTAATCAGTAGCAAACTCGCTCACAAGTAACTTACCTTCCAAATTTTGTGAAATTCGGTCGATTAGTTTTTTAGTTAGAGTGGATACAAAATCTGCACAGACAGACAGACACACAGACACACAGACAGACAGACACACAGACAAACAGACACACAGACACACAGACAGACACACACACACAGACGTCACGTTAAAAATAGTTTTTTCGTATTCTAGAGGTCTCGAAACGTGTAGATCCGTCGAAAACTCGAGTTGCGATTTTCGGCATGATTCCAATACTTTCCCTATACATTACCATGTATTGCAGGGAAAGTAAAACAGTAATACTTGAAAGGTCCGATCTTCTACAATGTAATCCCTATACTTCTATACTTACTTAATGTACTTTCTCATAACATACAGGTTTTCCGGTTTCTATTAGTTCATTTTGCCGGATATAATTGTAAATGCATTATCGTAAAACAGAAAATCCACACGATTAAAAAAAGTCCATGATTAAAAGACACCATTCTCACTCTTCCCCTGCCTATTTGGCATTCATTCGCCAACTGCCTGACCGCTCAGGGTCCGGCCCTTGAAATATGATCTTTTTACGTGCCGGGCGGTTCCGAGAATTCTCATTTCCCGGTGTGTCAGGGCGGCTGGAGGTGGCAAATAAGTAATCACGCTGTCAGGTAGCAGTGCCGGACAAGTGTTAAACTCGGAGCACGAAAACGCTGCAACGCGGACCATCCATTATTTCTTAAGTCCCGGAGAACTTACGACCTGTCCGGCTGTCACATGCGGCGATTCGTCTGGGGGGAGTTCACCAGGGGGAAAGTCCGGCTGTAGCAAAGAGCGGACAAAATGGAGGTGAGTGTGAGGGCGAGCTATGTGTTACATTTCCCTGGAGATGAACTTGGCAATTTTATAAAGAGACGTGTAATTAACATCACTTGATTTGTTGTTAATCGATGCGGGATCTTAATATTTTGATGGAAGTATAATTAATGGGGCAGTGTATATTGAATTGAGCGAAATGCATTGAAATATTCCGATTTATTTGCAGTCGTATAACTTCAACTATGCCATTTTTATGGCACATAGCAAGATTGTTACAGCAAGACGTAGCAAGATACATACAAGACATAGCAAAATACAGCAAGGCATCGCAAGTTGCCATCGTATTCTGTGCAGATCAGTCCCAAGAAACTCGAATCCACGAAATACTATAAAAAGGATTTACTGTAGGGTACAAAAATCCCTGTGGTTAAACCGAAAGGATTGCATTAGAAGGTCCTCAGTTCAATCCTCGACGCCATCTAAACCTATCCCCGTGTCTAAGCGGGGAATGGGCACGACACATATGTATATTCAAAAGTCCTTCGGAGTAATGGGTAGGAGAAAGGATGATACGATCACTGTGGCGGACACCTCTATTGGATCAAGTCTAAATTGAGTGGTATATTTGACATAATTGAGTGGTATATTCATCAAAAAATCAAAACCTTTAATAAAGTTACGCAAATAGACATTTCTAATGTAATTTTTCCTTAGGAAACGATTAACATAAACTTTAGAACGCTGGCATGAACCGATCTCGAGATATTGTACATTTTTCAAGTAAATTTATAAAAAAATCCCATAAATTAAAAAATATATATATCCTGTTGAGAAACATGTTCACTTTTCATATGTAATATCATGCAATAAATTGGGTGACATCATTCTCGTGGATCTAGCTCGTTCCATTCATGAGAAAAGATACTTTGAATAATACTTTTGTATTTGAACGCCAATAGTCATTTATCTGCTATAATAATAACTTATTTCTCCGTCCATAACGTTTGGCGAGATTTTGGCGACGAATTTGGCGGAATGTCGCCAACTTGGCTACTTTTTTAAATGTTGCCAAATTAACGAAAATTTTGCCAAATGGATACAAATGACGCTCAATCAATGTAAATGACGACTCATTGAAGAAAATTCAATATCTTAAAAGAATATAAGTATCCACTATAAGAATAACCTATTTCTTTTTTCTGTAAAAATAGTAAATCCATTGTATTATGTAAGGAAAGTCATGTGTTTCCCACATCAGATTTTTTAAAAATAATATAGATGATATTTATCGATGATATTTATTACCGACCTATCAGAAAGGTGGTGTATGTGTGTGTACCGTCTGTCTATCTGTGCAATGTATGTATTTACTCTAATTTAAAAGCTACGAGTATGTGACAAATTTTCATGGAGATCGGTCGAAAACTGAAGTTTTTTTTATGTTTTTCCTAAACATTATAGGGGAAGTAAAAAATCTTAACTAATATATAGAATAAATATCTGAAACAATACAGCTTTAAAAAATTACCTGTAGTCAACCTTATATTCAACTTCCCCAGAAATCTTATTTCATATCAGAACTTGACTAACCTCGAATTTTTATACCTTCCCCTGTTCCCATCGAAATAATTACTCTTGCACCCTCGAAAGCGCCCTCCTCTTGAACACGCACGCACGTGACGTCACAATCTTGCGTGACCTCGCCCCATCAAACGTTGTTCGGGATTTAAAATCACGTAATAAAGCTGTAGCCGCGCAAGTTCCCGCTTTACGAAAATTGTTGGAAGCAGATACATTAAAGGATAATTCAGAGGGCAGCCAGCTGATAAGCTACCACCAGTTGAAAGCGGACGATAACTTGATTCGATGAATGTGGGGGTGGGAGAGGATGTTTTTCAGTAATTTGATTGTGTTTAGCTGCAGTGATTGGTATTTAATGCGGTTAAATAAATGCTCTCACGGTTGTGAACATACATCTGTGGTTTAACGATTCATCTTGGCATCTGTCATCCTATAAAGGATGAAAAGGCTTTTTCAGTTCCTTTACAACATTTTTTTTTTCAACTCGCGAACTCCTTTCGTTTAATATTCTGCACGTTTGCAGTTAATACCATAGGAAAATAATCTGCTGTGTTAGGCACAAGGCTTTTCCTACTTAATGCAATTACTTCTTTTACAGCAAAATAATGATGTATAACCTCCATGACAATGTTAATGTAATTCAATGCTTTAAACATTGAATTGTACATTAACGTTGGATTTTACTGGGTTGCTGTTGTTGAGACCAAGACCGTCCGACCTACCAAAAAGGTGTAAGGTAACCGTTTGGACGGCCGAGAAGTGCCACCCAATTAAGACAGGAACCCAGTGGGGGAGTCATCCACAGGGACCGTACCCTCCTTCCCCTACCACCAACCTCTCGGAAGGACTTACGGACCCACATGTTTAACGTGATCGTATTCCGCATGAACCCGACGGCAATTGTGGCAGCGTGCAAATCCAGCGCGCAAACCACCGGGCTACCGCGCCCGAAATGTGCCAACAGTACGCGGTGTTCCCAGATGGTCACCCACCCAAGTACTAACAGCGCCCGATGCTGCTTGACTTCGGTGATCTAATGAGAACCGGTGTTTTCAGCACGGTAGGGCCGTTGGACTCGGATTTTACTGGGTGATAAAACTATTTCGAAGCACCGAATTAACTTTTATTTTGAGCAAATATAGCTTGTCAATTAAAAATATGGTTAGCATGCGCTAAACAATAGTTTATATATTAAATGATTTTAATTATTAAAAGCAACTATTTTACTATATAAAACGGATATTTTTCTTTTCAATCAATGGATTCCTAAAATTCAAAATTATAATTCTAATAAAGTTTTTCACACACCAATAACGCATTTAACATTTCGTTGTTAAATTTGGAAAAGGCAAATCTCGTTACTATGACAACTATCTAATCATCCCCAAATATGCGTATCAATAAAATAGACTTTAATCCCGTCCTACATGATAATATAGGTACAGATAGTAAATAATGTTGTAAAAGTTTCCTTCCATCCAAAGAAAATTAACTTCACTTTCCAAGATATTGAATTTTCATCAATTTGTCGTCAGTTTTGCTAATAAAGAATAATTTATGCCAATTTGGCGACATTTTCATTAATTTGTGGATATTTTCAAAAGGTTGTATAATTCGCCAAATTGTAGCTAAATTTGGCCATTAGATAGGAAAAGATAGACAGCGAAAAGGGCTTTTCTTATATATAAATAATAAAGTCGTACCGAAATGTTATTGGCATAGAATCGGCATTACATCAATATAAATTTGGCGCTTTCGGCGACTATATTAATTAAATCAAAATGGTTCATTCATACTCACATGCAAAATCACATCAAAATGAAATCGACAAATTTGTGGAACATTATTAAACGTTCTGATTTTTTAATGATTTTTTCAAAATTTCATTCGAAAACTTGAGGGTCTTCCAGACATTCGATTAAGTTTAAAACTAGTAGAGTTCCAGTAATCTTCGATTGCAATAATCGCTTCAATTTCTATCCTAAACTGTCCATTCGTTCATGACATATGGCATCCTCTCTCTCTCTCTCTCTCACACACACACACACACACACACACACACATCCACATACATTACCTCAAAAACGCCCGATTCGTGTTTAGGGATTTTTGAATCTCGCTCTTTCGTCGAAAACTCGAATTCGAATTTTCGACCCCGTTACATTATACTTTCCCTATGCATTATATTATGCATGTAGAGAAGGTAACAGATGGGACACAATTTTCCTTTATTGCTTCACTAATCTATTTAATAATGAAATCAATCATAGCAACCTTCTTATTTTCATGAAGGCGATAAATGTTTGAGGAACTTCATCGCTCTTTTTCTGGGGATTGGTTTTGTTTAGAGAAAAAACTATATTTCCATAATATATAGGACCGACTTCATTGTAAACAGTACATTATGAAGTATAAGCATATAAAAAGATTTATTACGGTAAAAGAACAAACAGTTAAAAACACGCGATCAAAGTTCAAGCAGTTATGTACTTTTGTGCATATGGGCATTTTGAGATATTTTGTTAATGTCTTCCAATAATTTACCAGTGTCTGATGTTTTGGTTGCATTTTATTTCATTTTATTTTATTTCATTTTACCATCTATACTTGCGATGACACATAACACTGTATTTGACTGTTATTTAAGTAATGCTCTTAATTTTCTATATACTTAATAATGCTCCAGTAAGGATAATTCCCAATTGTCTGTCTTCAATAATAACTTTATTGTCTGTTAAAATTGCTTGTTTTAATTGTTTTAATTGTCTGTTTTCAATAATAAAAGAAGCCTCACTGTTTATGCATTTCCGCTGTTAGAAACTTTTATTGAAACAAATATTAACTTTTATATTAGTTGTGGTTTTTACAGGTTAGTTGACATCCAGCTGATTCAAATATGTGTAAACCTCGTATAATTGGATTCCATTAATATGAGCTTGGCAGTTTCAGTTTCTTGTAGCCTGATCTCAGGAATAGGATCTCAGGATCTTGTAGCCTGATCTCAGGAATGATAAAGAAATTTGTCGGTCCCCATAAGACCCACAAAATTGTAGCGCATGGCAAATTTCTTTGCTGTCATTGCATGTATCGGGTATTCCATACTGATAACTACATAATAAGCGCGAAACCGATGTATGAGTGCAATGGAAGCATGATTCTAACTTTGGTGGCTTATTCTGTGAATCTGCAATGCAGTTATAAAAATATATTAATAGTCAAAATCTATTACTTTCCTCGAAAATGTTAATCTCTCACTTTCAATTCATGTCGCTGAAATTTGGCCAGAAGGGTGTTGAAACAGCAAAATCACGCTACAAATGCCACAGCGCCGTAAACGTTGCATAAGTGTTTAAAAGTTAAAAAAATCTGATGTGGACAGCACATGACTTTCCTTATATAATGCAATGAATTTACTACTCTTACATTAAAAAAATAGATTATTTTTGTAGTGGATATTTATATCCTTTCCAAGATATTGAATTTTCCTTAATGAGTCGTCATTTTCCATGTCGTCATCATCAATGAGTCGTCATTGATTTAGCGCCATTTTTATCCATTTGGCGAGTTTTTCGTTAATTTAGCAACATTTAAATAAGTCGCCCTAATATGAAAAGTCGCCAAGTTGGCGACATTCCACCAAATTCATCGCCGAAATCTAGCCAAGCGTTATGGATGAAGAAATAAGTTATTCTTACAGCAGATAAATGACTATTGGCGTTCAAATACAAAAGTATTACTCAAAGTATCTTTTTTCATGAATGTAACGCGTTAGATCCACGAGAATGATGTCACCCAATTTATCACATGGCATTACATATGAAAAGTGAACATGTTTCTCAATAGGAAATATATTTTCTTTAATTTATGGGATTTTTTTATAAATTTATTTGAAAAATGCGCAATATCTCGAGAACGGTTCATACTGGAGTTCTAAAGGTTATGTCAATCGTTTTCTACGGAAAAATTACATAAGAAATGTCTATTTGCGTAACTTTATTAGTGGTTTTGATTTTTTGACGACTTTTTCAAAATTTCACTCGAAAATTTAGGAGGGTTCTGAACATTCGATTGCGTATAAAAACAATAGGCTTCCAGTATTCATGGATTGTGATTTTTGTACCAAATTTCGTTCGAATCGGTCCATTCATTCGTCTGTCATCGTCTCCACAGACTCACTGACACACACACACACACACACACACATACTTTTACACACACACACACACATACTTTCACACACACTCACACACGCCCACTTCACACAGACATCACTTCAAAAATGCTCGATTCGTGATCAGGGATGCTTGAAACGTGCTTTCCCGTCGAAAACTCGAATTCGAATTTTCGACCCCGTCATAATACTTTCCTTATACATTATGTATATAAGGAAAGTAATAAATTAACTTTAAAATTCTTATACTCTGCGGTTTTTCTTCGAGAAAATTATTAACCCATGCTATGAAAGTAAATGCCAGAAAAATCTCCAGAAGTCCGCAGTAAAATAAATCTTTTTTCCTGCAGTTCTACATCGCTCACTTCACTTCACTCCTCTCGACCCTAAAAAACCCTTTCCTGGCGTCTCAGTCACGCCGCACGGGCTGGGCTGCGGACGTGCCTCGCGATCCGCCCGGCCCGCGGCACGCGTGGGAGGCGGAGGTCACGCAAAATTCGGAAAAATTGGGGACGATTCCACTGAAGGTACGGGTCGGTACTCTGCTATGCTCCAAAACAACATTTAGCCCAATAATTGTAAAGACAGAGCAAGAGAGCAAAGAAGTTATCCTAAGACTGCGCAAGAGAGCAAAGAAGTTATCGTAGATGAATTGTAGTGGATGAATTTAGCCCTGTGGTGTATTTACAGTAATAGCCACCGTTGTATACAATTCATCTCTACTCACTTACAATTCATTTCTTACTACTTAAATGCACTTTTGAGGTTTTTTTGGTAACCTTTACGCAGACATACTGATTGGATTAGTGTCCCAAATAAATGCCCTGACCCTCGGTTTGAGAACCAAGTTAGGCACTACGGTAGATACTATGGTATGAATACAGTCAAACAGTGACGTATCTAGAACATTGTTCCCCAAACAGGGGTACACTATTAGGGGTACATTAAAAAAATTCAAAGGGGTATACTTGCAATACAATTAATATATAAGAATTATAAAACAATGTACAATATATTGGGAAAACAATAGTCTACAATCTGCAACTGATAAAATATTATATTAAAACTTCCTTCGAACTATTCGATGGGGTACTCCGATGAGATTAAATCTCAAAAGAGGCACACGATCTTTATTAGTTTTGGAAACACGATCAATCGTAGACGACAAAAAGCAATAAACTACACCCAAAATTTATAAACACATTAAAAAATTCATTCAACATTGAGACGCTACAGCGTTTTTAGCTAATTATTCATCTCACATCAGATAGACATTCTTTTCCACTTGTGGAAAACAACACCTCTGTACCCCGCGCCCTAAGATGTTTCACATCAAAAATAAATACAAATATCAAAAAGTGTGGCTTTTCCTGCTCGTTTTATTACTTTCCTTATATACATAATGTATAAGGAAAGTATTGTGACGGGGTCGAAAATTCGAATTCGAGTTTTCGACGGGAAAGCACGTTTCAAGCATCCCTGATCACGAATCGAACATTTTTGAAGTGATGTCTGTGTGTGTGTGTGTGTGTCAGTGGGTCTGTGGAGACGATAACTGACGAACGAATGGACCGATTCGAACCAAATATGGTACAAAAATCACAATCCGTAAACACTGGAAGCCTATTGTTTTTATACGCAATCGAATGTTCAGAACCTTCCTAAATTTTCGAATGAAATTTTGAAGAAATCGTCAAAAAATTAAAACCGTTAATAAAGTTACGCAAATAGACATTTCTTATGTAATTTTTCATTAGAAAACGATTGACATAAATTTTAGAACGCTAACACGAGCCGTTTTTGAGATATTGTACTTTTTTCAAAAAAATATCAAAAAGTCATATAAAATAAAAATAAAATTTTCTATTGATAAACAGGTTCACTTTTCATATGTAATATCATGCGATAAATTGGGTGACATCATTCTCGTGGATCTAGCTCGTTCCATTCATGAAAAAAGATACTCTGAGTAACACTTTTGTAATTGGACGCCAATAGTCATTTATCGGCTGTAAGAATCACTTATTTCTTAGTGCATAACGCTTGGCGAGATTTTGGCGACGAATTTGGCGGATTGTTGCCAACTTGGCGACTTTTTGAAATGTTGCCAAATTAACGAAAATCTCGCCAAGTGGATAAAAATGACGCTAAATCAATGAAAATGACGACTAATTGTCGAAAATTCAATGTCTTGGAAATAATATTCGTATCTACTATAAGAAAAACCTATTTTTTTACTGTAAAAGTAGTAAATTCATTACATTATATAAGGAAAGTCATGTGTTGCCCACATCAGATTTTCTTCTTATTCTGCAAGCATACCTCCCGCCAATCCAGATGCGAAGCCAAAACACCATATATGCGTGTTTTAGGCACATTAATGCATAGATTGCAAAAAATAAAATATAAAAAAAAAAATGCAGCTGATTTATTAAGCAAATAAATGTAAGATTACGATTTGTATGAGGGTGAGGGTGAATTTAGTATCGTGTGGACAGTTTATAGGGTGTGCGTGAGATCCGCTCATTATTTGGAGAAATGGTTTATCAACCATGAAGTGAATTAGCGCAAATCGCGTAATAATGACTTAATATAACGCGGTTTATGCACATCGTTTCAAAGCGCTGGTAGTAAGTCATTTTTAATAGTATATCGGATGAAGCAATTAGAATATGTGAGAAAATGAAAATGCTGGGCACTTAATATTAGTTTATTTAATATTAAAATTTATACAGGGTTCATTGGAAAGTGCTTAAGCAAGCAGCACAATAATTTTGTAAGGAAATGCTCATGCGTGTACAAGTCTGTCTGTAGTAAAGTAACCATACTCGATCGAATAAAAATGTTTGCAGCGCTCCTAGTAGAAAATTTAAAAAGTTAGGAAACCGAACTCTGCAGCAAAGCGAGAAAAACAACAACAAAAAAAACCAATTACAGAGTTATAGAGCATTGTTTAATAAATAGGAATTGACAATAAAACTGATACAGAAGGTATTTATTTGATAAAATATGCTCATTTGCTACCTTAAGTTCTATTTCCATTACGAGAAATATTAATAACTTAAATGAACATAGAAAATTTTAAGAGAATAGGAAATGCAATATTCCCTAAAAACGTTCAATGTTTTAACGGAAATACATATAATTTAAATTCCCAAAAAAACTTCAACTATTCTAAGGCGTTATTTGTTTTTCTGCATCTGTTGCAAGAATGCGCACATTTGTTTTTAAATCTGAGTTACACAAGCCTAAACTCACACAATTGTAAAATAAATTCATTCCGATTGTTACACCGATATCTGTAAATAAAGTACAGCGTTACTAAACAAACACAAAACAAGCACATGAATGTAGCAACTGGTTTCGGAGGCAAAACTGAAGGATATTTGTCCGACTGAATGAGACACTCCAGTTTAAGTAGGAATATAAGATAATTTACATGCACAATTTTTGACACAAGTTTGGAGCGAAGAAATTATTCGTGTGAAGCATTCGTTGCATACGAGCGACGTCCGTTAGTTTTACAGTCGCACCCTGCGACGCCAAACTGACGACGCATGCCAGCATTACCTTGATTTAAATGATGTAGTTCATATGGGGCGTTATGTCCAGCGTCAAGTTGGAGTCAGTGACAAGTTGAAACAAGGGACGGGAATTTCTTTTCGGGGCACACGCAGACAGTCTTTCCTGCCGGGGGGCGAATGAAACTTTAGGGGGGCAAGTTTTCTATTTTCTTTATATATATATATCTAAATGCTGTCACATAAATAGAAACTAAGTTAATATAAAATGTCTCGGGGGGGAGGGGGCTTCGTCCTCCGGATGTATGCCTGAAAGAAACACTGGGCACATGAGCGACGTGCATCAATTTTGCTGTCTTGCCATGAGACGCCAAGTTGACGTCGCGTTCCAGCAACGCATTGATTTAAATAACACAGTTACACAAGATGCTGGGTCGGGCGTCAAGTTGGTGTCAGTAGCACATCCAAAGAAGGGACGTGGGTTTCTCTGAGATGCCAACTTGACACCAGCCCTAGCGTCCCTTATGAACTGCATCATTTACATCAATGTATTCCTGAGACGTGGTATCAACTTAGTGTCAAAGGACGCGACTGTAAAAATGACGCATGTCACTCGTATGTGCACAGGCATTAAATAGTTCACAATTACTCAGATGTTGAACATGCGCCTGTCGTACAATTCCAACGCAACCTGTTTTAGATCATATTGTGATTCTGTACATGGTATGCATACAAAACTTTCCAATTAAGCGGTAAGTATGTACGACCTCAAATCTGCACGATTGTAGTCTTACATAGGCAAATTTGGAGTTACGTTTACATGCTGGATAACACATTACGTTTCAAACATGTAATCCAACATGTGCGTTTGATGTTGCTTTTTATCTAACCATACGCCACACAATCGGTGAATATCCTCCAAGCATAAAATACGGTGTGCACACTTGGAATTTTGTCTTTTTGTAAACCTACGCCAGACGTGTGATCTCCAATTATGCGTTCCAGCGGTGCAATCTGGATTGTCACTCCAAACTGTTATATGTATTGGACTAAGACAAGCTTATTGTCTGCCGGGTTCCAGATTTTTCTGGAGTGATCGTTGTCTCGTTTTTCCTGAAGAAGGTATTTTTAAATACAAAATGGATCGATGCTTTTATATACATGTTGTGGCCTAGTTAACTAACGAAATGGTTTATTTATAATGGTTTTATACACCCGACGTGCGTGTCTCAAGAAACGTAGACATATGTTCTGCGCCAAACTCGTTTCTCGATGTACTAGCCGCTTACGTTATAAGAGACATCCCTGAAAGAGTTAGAATCCACTCCCTGAAACTAACAGCTCAATATATGATATTATTAGAAAACTACGTTCAGAATAGCTTGCGGGCAGAACCGTGTTTATGATTGCGGGATTCCGTACCTAACATTCTGAAGGTTTCTCTTTAATACACATTAAAGATCAACATAATTATACTCATATTAACATAATTATGATTAAAAAATCGGGTACAGCTTGGATCATCTACAATTTTGATAAAGGAGGGAGAGGCTAGAGGAGACCTGCCTTTTGGTCTCTTTTTTTTTAGAAACCTTCACTCTTCAGCCGTAATTCTGGGCTCTGGATTTACTACCTGAAAACACAAGGTGTGAATCGCCTGGTCTTGCCTGTAGTGGTAAAACAGCACTCGCAATCTCAGCTCGTCCGTGCCCATTAGAACCGAAATGCAGAAAACGATCCGAATTCGGGATTGTCATCTGGAGGGTTAAAAGTGACCTGGTGAAGGAAAAGTGACCTGGTGAAGGAAAATCTAAGTTAAATTAATCTCCTCCTCTTGCTCGTAATTGCTGATTGGGAACGGAAGCAACTTAAACGAAGTCTTCGATTCACCTTAATCTCTCGTGCCATCGATTAATCAGCATATGTTTCCTCGTCTTGAAATATGACGCCCTGATAAAAGGCGACAACCACAATACCATCTACACACTACAGCACACCTTTCTTTTTCCTATCGATCTCCCAACACCGCAGAGAGATAACTGAATAATCGAAAACTCCTCACGCGGACGTCTCGACAATGGCAACGAAAATTTTCCAAGCTTTTGGGACCGAACGGTATACACACAAACGCCTTCCTTCTTGGTAGCCATATTAATTGGTCTTTTATACTCGTTCCGTTGCCAGCAAAGCCAGGAGAAACATACTCTATATACATGTATCGACCAGAGGGTGGTGGTGGGGGCGTGGGTGTAAATTGGGTGTGCTGCAATACAGGGGTGGGCCAAACGTTCGCTCTTCTTTTTTCCGTTCTTTTTCTTTATTCTATCTCCTTCAAAGCGCTGTCACTCAAACGGAGCCGACGTTCCATTGTTCGCAAACGGTGTGCTCCATAAATTGTGTTTACTAAAGTTTTATTGTAATGGGGGTCGGAAAAAGTCTTTATTTGATTAAATGGCTGCACCATAGATACCAGAAGCGGAAGCGTTAGCTGCTACCAGGGGTCGCGTGCAGAGGGTGGGGGGTAGGTATGATCGGAGGTTGTCGGCAATAAGCTAATCGTAGAAATGAAAGCAAGTCGGCTAGTTCATTTTTGTTACTGATGGCGATATTGTTTTCTCGCCGTGACGGGGAATCTGACGCGTAATCTATCTTCGAAATGATAGGTGGGAGTCGGTATTCTATGTAACTCAGTGAGTAAAAAGATATTGGAAAAGAACACCGAAGGAGTAATCAGATACAGCAATCGTTCTGCGTGATAGTACCACGCAATTTCATTAAATATCCAAATGTGCTATGTGTCTTGCGGAGCAATGTCAACATAATTTATTTATATTTAATTCTAAATACGAATTATCCTGACGAAAGGTCGGAGTTGTAAAGAAGTTCGTCTTGTTATTTTCTCCCTTAAATTAATGTTACATTGCTAGTCCATAGAATGTATCGGCCACAAAAATAAATTGTGCAACATTTAAAATAAAATACAAATTTTGGAATATTAAAAGTAAACAATATATAATCAACACATTAATTTTCTTACAAACTGAAAAACGTTTTTTCCCCTGGAATACAATAAAAGATTGTTATAATGTACCCTAACCTTGAGTTACACGTGTCTCCTGGGTTGTGCTAAATGCGTAACGGCTAATGGCTATGGTACCTCTCATTAATTTAGAATATTCTTGTTTTGTATTTAGTTAGGTTATTTAATTGTTTTCTATCTTTGTATCATTTTGAGATGCCAGTTATGTAATGGATTGATTTCCAATAAAGCCGTATATAACTATAAGAAATATTGGAGTCAATCTTGTAAACCAAATCCTACATAATAAAACAAGATGTTTGTGTGTCTGGCTGTGTATGTCGTCTGTAGCGGAAAGTCAAAGTGACGGAGCAGCTAAATTTGCTAGAGGTACTTCAACTCACCGTACGATGCACCTCGGCGAGATTTTTTAAAAATTCGAATTTGTTTAAAAGTTACGGTTACGAACATTTAAAGCCACAAATCTGCCGAAATTGACATTAATATTTTTCCGTTTAGGCAATAAAATATAAAATAGTGCATGTGGTCTGCAAATGATATCTAATAAAACGAACTTGAGTGCTATTTTATTTACTATATTCTAAATTCATGAATTTAAAAAGTAAATTTTTTTATTAAAAAGTGTTCTCTAAAAAGTTGACTCCAATTAGATGAAACGTGTTGTGATAGCAATTATTAGTTCTCTGAATTTTCTGCTTTTTTACTGCAAGTTGTGTACAAAGACGCCTTATAAATGTACTTGGCGGCGCTACGAACAATTGTAGGATTCAAAGGGAGGGCGCATCATAGGCCTAAGGAGGGAAGTTGGTTGGTCCGACAAACGTATCAGTCGCCATCTTGGTCGGAGTGATGTGGTAGTTGCTTGGTGTTGGTCACAGAATACTATATTCAGAAGGTTCACTCCCATAGGAACCTATTGCAACATCGTTAACATAGGATTTCGCATAGACACTAGCGTTCGAGGAGCCAACCATCTCAGCTATGACGTATAAAAAGCTCGACTGCTAGATTTGGCGACTATCGCTCAATTGGCGGCGATTTTATGTTAATACGGAAAAAAAAAAAAAATTACGGAACTGTACTTTTGTAATTTAAACTATAAACATGATCATCATTTAAAAATGCTTTTATCTGTAATATGTGTAAATTTAAATAAATAAACATAGATATATATTTAATTCATGCAATCATAAACTAAATAAAAAAAATTGACGGATTGCATCGCTGTAAATCATTATACAACAAAAATTACAAGCTAACATACTCAAAAGACTAAAATATTATATAATATTTTCAGCCTAAAAAGTATACTCGCGTGTTGATTGTTAAATTGCTTAGTTCTTAATTTATTCTGGGATGCTGTTATTATATATATATATATATATATATATATTTTTTTTTTAAATACACTAATATTCTTATACTAAATAACAAATTTACATAAATGCATCATCAAAGGTGTCAAACTCAGTCGTTAATTAGAAAGGGGGGGGGGTGATTTTCTGCATTACGTTAGTTAGTAAAAAGCATGTAAAATATATACACATTCAATATTACATTCAATTTTCTCTAGAAAAAGCTATCCAAATATCAATTTTTATACATTTTATATAAATGCGGAAAAGGTTTTTTAACTAATAATGCCACTGCTTCTTAGAATTTAATCTAGTCGGCAGCAATAATACTGCACCATTTTCTTATGACGAACACGTGCATAGGATGAAATATGGGATGGATAACAAATACATTTTTTATTTAAATAAAAATAATTTACATACCTTGTAAACGTAATTCCTTTTCTTTTAGTAATCCATAAAAAATAAAATAACTGATTATAAAATCCAAAATAGCAGCGAAATTATGTTTACCACGTGTAAACATGCGATGATGGAACAACGTTCTTCCAAGTTTCAAGTGTTTCGTTTAGTGCCAAATAGGGTTATATTAGCAGAACGTCTTGGCGAAAACCGTCACAGACTATTACCAAGCTTGCCAACCTTGATATTTTGGTTGGCGGTTGAGGGCGCTGAGGTCGAGTGAAAAGTCTGCTTATATTAGTCTGTGGTGTTGGCTACAGTGGATCAGAGAAGGCACATGTAACCGTTGCAGAGACTCTAGAGGCTCCAGACAGACAACTGTTCGAGCAGATCGAGTACAGGAGAGGAAACTCGTCCACACAAATGGCGTCTCTTCCCTGCAATCCAAACAGTTACCTGAATATCGGCTTGTATAGTTTCGAGAGATATATTTGCCACTTACTAAATTGTCATCTTCTTGTGGCCACCATTTCTTAATAAAACTTTTTTTTTCTCTCAAATTCTATTCATTTGCATATCTCCTCAAACGAATATGCATGCGGAGTTTCGCGGCTGTAGCTCAATTTCTTATGGGTGCATATATTTTTTTGCAACCAAGCGCGTATACACTATATATATATATATATATATATATATATATATATATATATATATATATATATATATATATATATATATATATACATATATATATACAGGGTGTCCCAAAAAGATTGAAACGCGTTTTAATCCTTTACCTGTTGGAGATAAGTGGGCAATGTAAATTGCAAAAATGTTGAAAGTAAGGTAGGAAATAAGACTACGTAAATGAAATAGTCCTCCATTTAATTTTAAAAAAATTAAAATTTTTAAATTTTTATACTACCCCCTTAGACAAATTTGGTCAATCAGAATTTATTTATTTTTAATGCAACAAAATCATTAAAAAACCGCATATCTCTATCTTTAAAATCAACTAAATTATAATAAAAAAAATCTGACTTATGCCACTTTTTCGTACCATGTGAAAGGCTGTTTCTTCAGTGAAAATAGCGATCATAAACAAATTGACTGTGGAAATTGTTTAGATTAGAAAAAGTACTTAAAAGTACTTAATTATTGAAAAAAGTACTTAGTCATTGAAAAGTACTTAAGAATCTGGGATTGCATCGTGAGCCTACGCGGAATTCGTAAAAACGGTGTCTATGTATTATCATCCAGTTTTATCTTTTTTGTGATATGTCACAAATTTACACTTCTAATTTGTTATATGGTCCCCATTCACAATGTTCATTTTTTAATTAAATATAACTCGCTCAATTTTAAAGATACAGATATGGTTTTTTTTTTAATGATCTTGTTGCATTAAAAATAAAAAATGTTCTTATTGACCAAATTTGTCTAAGGGGGTCGTATAAAAATTTAAAAAGCGTAACCTTTTGAAAATTAATGGGACGACTATTTCATTAACGTAGTCTTATTTCCTACCTTACTTTCAACATTTTTGCAATTTACATTGCCCACTTATCTCCAACAAAAATTTAAAAAGCGTACCCTTTTGAAAATTAATGGGACGACTATTTCATTAACGTAGTCTTATTTCCTACCTTACTTTCAACATTTTTGCAATTTACATTGCCCACTTATCTCCAACAAGTAAAGAATTAAAGCGCGTTTCAATCTTTTTGGGACATCACACACACACACACACACACACACACACATATATATATATATATATATATATATATATATATATATATATATATATATATATATATATATATATATATATATATATATATATATATATATATATATATATATATATATATATATATATACATACAGAAAATGTAGAATTTTATCAAGCCCTATATGAAATTCCATGCTGAACATTATTTTAATAAATGGTGTAAAATTATATTAAAACATAGTAAGGTACTTTGTAGCTCTACAAGACAATTGAGTGCTGTCTGAGGTGAACGTTTCTATTAACCCACGTTCCAACTTGGAACCAGATTCAATTACTTTACCTTCTAGTGCACTGACCCAATGAGAGTTGTGCGATGTAAATTCTTTAATTTTGCCAATTCTATCTATTAAGCAATATATCTAATTATTGTGTTCATTATATGTAACTATGCCCGTTGTGTCATTGTGTTGTAATTAATGTACATGCAGTACCTAATGTAATTAAATCAATCTATTCATGCAATTAGTGCGATTATTATACTATTTATACGTATGTAATCAATGTTTACACCTTCCTAAACATAGCCAACTAGAACAATATTAAGAGTAACTTAGCACCACCAGTCTGGCATAGTCTGTCATATATAGTACATATTTACGAATCAGGAAAATATAGCTGAAAGCTATGCAGTAAGACTCTGCTGTAATAGCGGCATTCTACATTTTAATAGACGATTTTGATAGCAATGTTCCGCATAGTCAAATGAAAGAAAAGGAAGAAAGATAATTAAATTTTCCATATTTCTCTCAAGTATCAGAAAGTTGTTGTTTTCGAAGATTTTATTCTTAACTTTCTCGCCATACATTTGTGATGTATAAGGAAACCTATCCATACTACCATTGTACCAGGGTCGAAAATTCGAATTACAGTTTCAATGAATTCACAAACTGGAACACAACTAAACTTGAAATGAATATTTCTGGAGGTGATATCTGTGCATGTGTGTGTAAACTCGATACATTTTGTGCAAGTGGAGCGGTTTTAATGAACCAAGGTGTCTCTGAAAAAGATTTTCCTTTAGAACTGATTTTGATGCGTTTTTTACGTCTGTGCATTATAAACTTATCTGTATAATGTCTTAATTACAATTTATTTTTGATTGTTTTTTGTATATTTTGTCTTCTTTTATCATTGTGATATGACTGTAATTCAGGCTTGGGTTAGAAATCAATCGCGGTCCGCCGGTGAACCGCCAATAATTATTACTTTCCTTATATACATAATGTATAAGGAAAGAATTGTGACAGGGTCGAAAATTCGAATTCGAGTTTTCGGCGGAAGAGCACGTTTCAAGCATCCCTGATCACGAATCAAACATTTTTGAAGTGATGTCTGTGTGTGTGTGTGTGCGTGTATGTGTGAAAGTATGTGTGTGTGTGTGAAAGAATGTGTGTGTGTGTGTGAAAGTATGTGTGTGTGTGTGTGTGAAAGTATGTGTGTGTGTGAAAGTATGTGTGTGTGTGTGTGTCAGTGATCCTATGGAGACGATAACTGACGAACGAATAGACCGATTTGAACGAAATTTGGTGCAAAAATGACAATCCGTAAACACTGGAAGCCTATTGGTTTTATACGCAATCGAATGTTCAGAACCCCCCTAAATTTTCGAGTGAAATTTTGAAAAAATCGTCGAAAAACCAAAACCGCTAATAAAGTTACTCAAATAGACATTTTTGATGTAATTTTTCATTAGAAAACGATTGGCATAAATTTTAGAACACTAACATAAACCGTTCTCGAGATATTGCACATTTTTCAAAAAAATTATCAAAAAGACATAAAATAAAAAAAAATTCCTATTGAGAAACATATTCACTTTTCATATATAATACCATGCTATAAATTTGGTGACATCATTCTCGTGGATCTAGCTCGTTCCATTCATGAAAAAAGATACTTTGAGTAATACTTTTGTATTTGAACGCCAATAATCATTTATCTGCTGTAAGAATAACTTATTTCTTCGTCCATAATGCTTGGCGAGATTTTTACGAAGAATTTGGTGGAATGTCGCTAACTTGGCTACTATTTTCAATGTTACTAAATTAACGAAAAACTCGCCAAATGGGTAAAAATGACGCTAAATCAATGACGACTCATTGATGATGACAACATGGAAAATGACGACTCATTGACAAAAATTCTATATCTTGGAAAGAATATAAATAACTACTATAAAAATAATCTATTTTTTTTTACTGCAAAAGTAGTAAATTCATTGCATTGTATAAGGAAAGTCATATGCTGCCCACATCAGATTTTTTTTTGGAGTGATCACCTGAATTAAAATAGAAAGTATCGTAATTTAAAGAAGTATATTAAAGCGTATATTATTCACATTCGAGTTATCAAAATTGGCAATTTAAGTCATCGTAGAGGAAAAAAATTCGCTACTTTGCAATAAACATTTGAAAGAATTAAAGATTAAATGAGATTTCGGTTCATGCGCGGGTTCCATGTTGTGTTGTGCCACAGTCAAGAATTGTGGGCGCGGTAGCCCATTGGTTAGCGCGCTGGAGTTGCACTCGGTAGGCCCGGGTTCGATTCCAGTCGCTGCCAAAACTGCCGCCGTGTTCACGCGGAGTACGATCACGTTAAACATGTGTGTCCGTAAGTCCTTCCGAGAGGTTGGTGGTAGGGGAAGGAGGGTACGGTCCCTGTGGATGCCTCCCCCACTGGGTTCCGGTCTAAATTGGGTGGCACTTCCCGGCCGTCCAAACAGTTACCTTACACCTTTCTAGTAGGTCGGACGGTCTGTGTCTCAACAACAACAACAGTCAAGAATTGTGCTTCGAATACGGGCGCAGCAATATTAAATAAATAGAATGATATTCACAATAACAAACCATATTCCTGCGGAATTCGTCTATACAGGATTATCATGTGAACGCTTACCAATTTCATTGCATCAGGGTTGTCAATTTAGTCATTTTGGGGCAAGATCAAGCCATTTTTTAGGACATTTACTCATGGAAATTTATATCTGGACATTTAGCTATAAATTTACATCATGCCTGGGCAGGGCGTCCCTCGAGGTCTACTTGTGGACCATAATGAAATTTTGGGGTCATTATCCAAATTAAGAGAAAAATATCGGAATTTTCATAAATTATCAACTACATCAAAAGTTACCAGCTATCAAAAATTATCAGCTATCATTTATCCTCTATATCAACTACTGCAAGAGTCTGCTCAAGCTTGCTGGAATTTTATTTTATCCGTCGTGCATCACATGGACACAAAAATAAATAAAAAATAATTATAATTCCATGGACCTTGCCCTTGAGTATTAGGTTATTGAAAAGCAAAATGGATTAAAAGCATGTAGAGAAAGTCACGATCCTACCCACATGCGAATTTTTCTGTTCTTCAATCTTGACACTTACCTATCCATACTACCAAAGACAGCGACATATTTATTCTTTTTTTTTTTTTTTTCGTTAGCTCACCAATCACTTTGATTCCTGCCTCACACCTCCTTACACAGGTGTCCAAGCCGGAATGAGTCCCATGATCCCGCTCTCCGCCGTCGGGCCCACCGCGTTGTCCCAGCGGTGCCCTCTCTAAGCCGGAGCCCCTGCTGAGAAAAGAACGAATCATTCCGGCAAGAAATAAATAACGCGGTGCGAGAACGCGTCATAACTTGAGGTTAAATCCTGTGATCGCGAATCGGACATTCATCACAGGATGGAGCCCGGCAGAAAAGGATCATGGGAATTTTTAAGATTTTTGAAGGATTTGGTAGGTTAGCCGCTGTATTATTTTAGCAAAATGGGTGTTAGTTGACGGGCATAAAATACATAGGTGTAGTTTAAATGAGAGTTTTTCTAGAGGATAGAATGCAGATGCCATTTTATAGAAATAATCTAAAACCTACGCATCCACTTGATATTCCTATCTAATATAATAATTGTATTATCTGAATCCTTGCACATTCAGATGAAAAAGGACAGAACAAAACCTACAGAACTTGACTGAACGAAGCAGTACCACGGGACAGAATCTAACGAAGCCTGATTTTCAAGTTGCCTGCTCAGGGGGGGGGGAGAAAATGGGGGGGGCGGGGTCAAGAAAACTTTGCAGATTTTCAAGAGGCCTCTTGAAGACATAGAAGGCTTGATTTCTGCACCCTTTTTATCGTATCCGGGCAGAACGTAACGTAACCAAATTATTGATTAGCTCTGGAGGGGGAGCAAAAATGAATATGTCTTGAATAGTATTTTCAGATCCTTCAGCAATCCTTATTGATCTCAAAGGCTGACATTTAGCACACTTATAGTATTAGCCATCAGACAGAACCGCAATCTCCTGCTATGGTAGCAGCAGAGATGCTAATAGAAACATTGGTTAGAATTTCTGCGAACGGTCCTGGTGAACAAAAGGGGAACAATGTTCATAAAGATAGGACTATATCCGCATAAAAATGATATAAAATTTCTTAGAATTTGGCACGTGAACCATTAGTTTGTGAATGCGCAAACTTGCCTCTATCTGGGTTAGCAAATATATAAATTATCGCCGCCCACCTTTTTTTTTTTTTTTTTTTTTTTTTTTTCAATCCTGCGCCAGCAGATCGAGTCCTATACTGTATGTATTTATTTACACTTTCTATTAATTATGTTTAAATTCAACCAGTCCTGCATAATTAATTACACAATCTCTGCTGCATCCAAAATGATCTCTATATCATAATGCACTGTATCTTTATATGTGAAAGCCCCAGGCCGTCCGGCTCGTCCAGAGGACTTGGAGCAACATGTATCTTTATATGTGATTTAATTCGAAAGTAGCATTTAAAAGCAACTTAAAAATTGTAATCCGTATTTTGTAATCCGCCGAGTAGATTCCAACAACTCATTAGGGACAAAAAACTTTGTCAAAATTTAAATATATAGATATGAATTCAGCTGATTTCAATCGACAATGACAACTCAAAATTGAAATAATAAACCCCCCAAAAGCAAAATTCTCGCACATTTCTCTCAAAACAAAAACTACCAAAGTTAAAATTTAATAAATGATCTTCGAATCCAGTAAAACCATATTTCGATTTCAATTCGAATGACAGATCGGCAAAATCATCTCTATGTCAGAAACTGCATCTTTAAATGGGCTTTTATTCGAACGTAATATTTTAAAGCAACTTCAAAATGTATTTTCTAATCCGCCCAAGAACTCAGTGGGGACAAACATATTCTCAAAATTAAAAAAATCTGATGTGGGCAACACATGACTTTCCTTATATAATGAAATGAATTTACTACTTTTACAGTAAAATAAATAAGTTTTTCTTCTAGTAGATACTAATATCCTTTCCAAGATATTGAATTTTCGACAATTATTCGTCATTTTCATTGATTTATCGTCATTTTTATCCATTTGGCGAGATTTTCGTTAATTCGGCAACATTTCAAAAAGTCGCCAAGTTGGCGACATTCCTCCAATTTCGTCGCCAAAATCTCGCCAAGCGTTATGGACAAAGAAATAAGTTATTCTTACAGCAGATAAATTGGAGTTCAAATGCAAAAGTATTACTCAAAGTATCTTTTTTCATGAATGGAACGAGCTAGATCCACGAGAATGATGTCACCCAATTTATCGCATGATATTATATATGAAAAGTGAACATGTTTCTCAATAGGAAATATTTTTTTTTTCTATTTTATATGACTTTTTGATAATTTTTTTGAAAAATGTGCAATATCTCGAGAACGGTTCATGTTAGCGTTCTAAAATTTATGTCAATCGTTTTCTAATGAAAAATTACATAAGAAATGTCTTTTTGCGTAACTTTATTATTAGTTTTGATTTTTTGACAATTTTTTAAAAATTTCATTCGAAAATTTAGGGGGGTTCTGAACATTCGATTGCGTAAAGAAACAATAGGCTTCCAGTGTTTACAGATTGTGATTTCTGTACCAAATTTGGTTTGAATCGGTCCATTCGTTCGTCAGTTATCGTCTCCTCAGACCCACTGACACACACACACACACACACACACGCAGACATCACTTCAAAAATGTTTGATTCGTGATCAGGGATGCTTGAAACGTGCTCTCCCGTCGAAAACTCGAATTCGAATTTTCGACCCCGTCACAATACTTTCCTTATACATTATGTATATAAGGAAAGTAATATATAGATTGTTATAGAATTCAGCTGGTTTCAATCGACAATGAAGACTCAAGATTGATATAATAAAATCCCCCAACGACACAATTCTCTCAAAACAAAAATTACCAAAGTTAAAAATTGATAAATCATCTTCGGATCCAGTAAAACATATTGCGATTTCAACTCGAATGACAGATCGGCTGCTGCTAGCAAAAAAAAGAAAAAATCGTTCCAATAAATGTTGGGGAAGACATCCCCAGACGTTTCGGGTAATTTAGAAGGTGATCATCCACCCTGGAACGCAAGAGGGCTTAAAATTTGCCATGAGAAACGGAGTACCAATGATTCGTGTAAGTAGTTATAGGGGGGAAAAGACCCGTAAAATATGATGGCAATAAAATAAAGAATTTTTTGTCTGCTGGTATTCTTTTATATTTTTCTAATCTGGGTCAAATTTCGCTATTTAGTGTTAGACTTATTTTTAGCGAAATCTATATTTAGTAATTGATTCAGAGGGACCAGTATAAATTGATGCCCAAGTGTCAATTTGTCTGCCCATTTGTCAGTTTGTTTATCCGTCCGTTTGTCCGTCTCAATTTTTATAGGTACATGCCGAATAAATTGAAACTTGAAAAATCGGTAGACGGGTCAATCGTTTGATAACACACTAAAAAAAATAATCAAATTAAAAAAAAATCTCTTGAGAGGTGTTCTTAGCTAAATGTTCAAAATGTAAACTGCTTGAAAAACGTATTTTTCGGTTAAATAGAGACTTAACATTTGGTGCAAGTGTAGATTGTTCGATTGTAAAAAATAGGGAAGATTACAGTTTTCCAATGTTTGTTACTTTAGGGGTGCTCCACACCAAACTATTCGATTTGCCAAATAAATATAAAATGCTTTCTTTGAAGTAAAATTCAGACTTGAAAATTAATTCAAGAATTACTAGTTTGGTAAAAAAAAACAATTATGAAGAAAATAATTTTACAAAAATTATCATTTGAAGGTATGCTTCACACCAAAAAGTTCGAAATGCGAGCAAATTGAAACGCACACTTTCTTACGGGATAGAAACTTGGAATTTGGGGCAAGGGAATGTTGTTTGATTGTAAAGTGCAAATAATTTTATAATTTCCTAAGTATGGTGAAACACGTCTAAAATGTTTTAATATTTCCATTAAAGAGTACAAATTTTGTAAATCGTCTTTATTCAATAATCAATATTGCCACTGATGATGGACACTATGTTGCTTTCCAAAAGCGCTATGGCATTTTGAAAAACTTTTCATGTACTTCATGATGGTGTATTAAATAAAGACGGTTTACAATATTGTAGTCTTTACTGAAAATATTAGTTTTATAATATTTGTTAATTTTAGGTTGTCGCTCACCAAGATGTTTGATTTGTCAAATAAATAAAAAACTAACTCTTTTAAGTAAGATGGATGCTTGAAATATGATGCACGAGTAAATTGTTTAATAAACCCCACAGAAAAAATCAAATAAATCAAAAATTTTAATCTAGACGGGGTGCTTCATTCAAATACGTTCGAAATGTGGACAGAAAAAAAAAAAAAAAAAACTCATGTAGAACTAATGGAAAACTCATCCGATAAGATAGAGATTTGTAACTTCATGGATAGGACATGGCGTTGATGCAAAATTAGAGTTAAAATATTGTAGCGCAATATTCAGTATCTTACGAGTACAGCCTGCAGGAATGTTTTATTTGTTGAATAAATATGAAATGTTCAAAGTTTGGTAGTAAGATGCACTGGAAAGATGAGTTATTAGAAATATTGATTGTTCGATGTTTGCTTACTCTGACACCGTTGATTTTCAACTAGTAATTGATTAATATATTTTACATTCTCAAAGTACAAAATACACTTCCTGCTTTTTCTAGAAAAGTGTTTATAAAATTTGTAATTCTGCATGTCCCTTTTGAGGCACTTAGGGTTAAAAGTTTAAGTGTACACCCCTTCTACATTTTAATCCTATCCGCGTCCACCCTTTATGAGATATATCTTAGAGTACCCCTTTGATACTTTAAACCTGTCAGCGTACCCCGTTTCAAAGGTTGGTCATACCAGAAAACATTTTACCCCCCCCCCCCCCCCCCCCCGTTTGGGATGCAGTTAATATCCTCTTGTGTTGGTTACTTTGATTAACAACATAACGATATTTCCAATTCAATATAAAATATTTTTAAAAGTACTTTTTAAAGCAGGCTTAAAAATTAGGGATAAGTATATCAGTTATACAATGGGAATTAATGTAGAGAACTATAGAAATAGATGTCATGAAAACCCCAAAAATAATTATTCATATATCATTGTGCTAACCATGATTAGTTATGTGTAGAGAAATGAAGTTGAATGGGGTTGAAAATTGAAATTGCCAACATGGCCACTCTGGTGAAATGCCGTCAAATTAACGATATTTCAAAATATCTGAGAATTAAATTTAATTTCTTTGATAATCTCAGAATCTTTGTGAGAATTATAAATTTTATAATCTTGAATTACAGTATAGCGAGTTTCCCTGTTCTTAGGACAGATATACGTTTTGTTAGACGGTCGTATAGTATAAAATAGCATTGATCAAGAGAGATGCATCATTTTTATGTCCAGAGATTTTAGGAACATATAAGGGCTGCAGACCCTTGAATAGGAAGGAATTCTATACATAACTTTTTGTTTAGCATATAGTATAATACATTCTCTACACAGCATGTCCAACATTGTCTTTTTAGTGTAGTACTAGAGTGAAGTACACAGCGTTGTTCGGATCCTAATAAAACGCTCACTACTCAGATAATACATTTACAGATAACACTACTCAATTCCCAAGTCATATCTTCAATCCGCGGATATCTTAAACAGCCGCCAAATCTCCGCACGCTCTCAGCAAATAAGCAAATATGGAAAACAAATAAATAAATAAATACATAAATAAATAAAGAAAAGAAAAGAACGGGGGGGGGGAGAGACTTCCAATGTAGGCATGTGCAAAAAAATCCACAGAGAGAAGAGTCAAATGAGAGTGAAAATCGCAGTCTAGCGTTTGTTGCTTTTATGCGTTTGCTTAAAAAAATGACAGAAAATTTAAATTATGTATTAATTAAAAAAATATGTTTTTGTTAGAATGCGAAGATATAAGAACACATTTTTTCAAAACTATAGTATTGTGCTAATCTTACTGCTTTGGATGCAGCGAAATAAGTATCAGATAGCCTTAAAAAATGCAAATTTCGATGTATTAAAAAATTTAAAAAATTGTCTTGCGAATTCGGTCTAAACACCGTTAGAAAGAACATTCTTCGATCTTTCCGATGGTGTCAAGGCGGAAACTCTGTAATAATATTTTTGGTCGCTAATATAACAATTTGTGTGGAAATGGCTCAAAATCGTGTTAAAACATAAAATAACTAGAATACGAATTCAATTTCTAAACAAGAAAGATCAATCATGCTTAAAGCATTGATTATGAAACATTTTCCAACTTCAATGCAATTGTATTTAAACATGTCTAAAATGCAATACATTCCTCGGTAATATTTTAAAACTTATCACAATACTACATTAATTTATTATATTTCAAAACTTAAACCTTCATCGAAAAAAATGAACTTCATTCTAATGACGGCATTGAAATATAAATTGCCTGGTTTAAACATCTCTAAAATGTGATGCATTCCTCGGTAATAATTTTAGAATTATCATAATACTACGATAATTTATTATATTTGAAAACTTTATCGAAAACAACTGAAATTAATTCAAATGACGTCATAGAAAAAATAACACGCCTGGATCTCTCTATAAAAACAGGATTTCATTCATAACTTTCTCCCATTCATTTCATTCATCACAATACTATAATAATTTATTTTATTTAAAAATTAAGATCATGGAGCTACAAGTAATTAAACTCTATGCGTAAAACTTCATCGAAAAAAATCGTCTTTCTCTTTGTAAAATTAATTAATATTTCATTCATATCAGCTATGCAGACTCCATGAACTAAATGATTTTGTGTCAAAGAAATGCAACAATTCTAATACAACTCATTCTACATATTTTGCTGTTTACATTTTACATAAGTGAAAAATAGGCTTCGTTGTAGAAATAATCAAATTTGGATGAGCATTTAAACTCAAATATATTGTAATTGCGTTGTTTCAGTATGTAGATGCACAGAATTTAAGCAAAAATAAAGTGGTTTAAGGACGGATACAACACTCAATATGAATTAAAAAGAACTTTAAAAATCACAATTTTGAGACAAGATGGATGCCATATATCATTTTGAAGTGGGTCACGTGATCTTTTCATATCATGGTCACATGATCGCTTCATATAAGAGGTGTTATTATTATTTTAATTTTTATTTAAAAACTACTGAATATATTTCGCTGAATTTTTTCTTATATATTTTATGGAACAATTTGAATATTACCTAAAATTTTCGAAGCAATTTGTGAATCTTAAATCCGCTTAAAAAATACTTGAAAAATTAGGTCCCATAGGGCTCAATGTATTTCACTTTTTAAACACGGGTTCAATCCAAAACTAATTGGGTGATATTATTTATTTATATTCCCATAGGTCCTGTGCACCAAATTTCATGATCGTAGGATGCTTAGATTTTCCCCTACAAACGACATACATAGAAACACATATATCTTATTTTATTATGTAAAATCCTACCAGGTCAACAAAACTGAAAACTATACTCAAGACAGTACCTTGTCTGCTTTTTACATTTTACCCACATTATATATTTCCAGTCGGTTTTCTGGGTTTTTCTGCGTTGCAATTATTATAAATTTTCAAAAATGAGAATAAAAATCAATAAATAAATTATTTTCACTTTTATTGTTATTTGCAATAGAACACGGCATCTCATTTATATGTACAACACGAAAAAAAATATTCCCTCAGCATATTTACAATATCCCATCCAACCTCCTTCACTGCTTGTAGTGAGGGGTTACCAAATATTAAAAAAGTAAATGCGGCACGCAGGGTGGAAAAAAATCCCTAAAAAATCCCTCAGATACTCGGTCGAAAGGATAAACGAATGAAAAATGCATTACCTTATGCAAATGGGATTTTGGATAAAAAAATCTTAATAAAATAGTTCACAGGGAACAGCGTTTTTGACGGGGAGAAAATGCACTACAAGAGTGAATAGAAGTTGCACTGTATATACGTGTGCCAATTCTAGGAGATGATGGAGACAAGCTATAATGTATTCCGGTTTTATATAATGTTTATACTTCGCAAATCTTTGAAGTAAGCGAAGATGGGAAATGTTGTGATGGGGGACCGGGTAAATATGATGTATTTCAAGGAGTGATCTGTTTTTCTAAAGGGTGTGTGAAATTTTAAAGTTCTTCATATGGGAATTTTGCCTTTTGTGATTTCCTCTTCAACTGCAGATGAAAAATCTAGATCAGTAGGTAAAGATTCCACTAGGCAAATAGAGCCCGTTGTTCGAATTTAGGCTGGACACACATAAATTCTTCACAAATGGTTCCTGGAAAACTTAACTCTTGCAGCGCAGATGCAGTAAATAAATCTTAGACTTAAAAATATCGTTCGAAATCCATTTGGGACACAAGCATTTTTAACCCGTTTAGTTATATTTCATATTAATATTTTGGTCTATTTAGACAAAGATTTGCTGTTTAAATTCCTGCTGGAAATAAATTCTTTACAAATGGCTTCTATGCAACTGAAATCTGCAGGTCAAACGCAATGGTAAACATCAGACTTAAAAATATCGTCCGCATTCCTGTTCGGACATCAGTTTTTTGAAATTTTAAACCTGTTTAGTTGCATTTTATATTAATATTGTTTTACTATCCAGACTGAGATCCGTTGTTTGAATTCCGGTGGACATGACTTCTTTACATGGCTCCTGGGCAACTAAACTCTATAGGTCAAATGCAGTGGATAGTCCTCAAACTTTAAAATATTGTCCAAATTCGGTTGAGGCGAATGAACGAACTACTTAGAATGTTAAAGATTCAAAAATATCGTTCGAATTGCTGTCGGAACACGAGTTCTTGATAATTTTAAACCCGTTTAGCTACGTTTCATATTAATATAGTTGAACTAGCCACATCTGTCAAATCAAGCAACTGCATTGACATGGTGTGATATTGGATTTGACCTAAAGGTCAAATCCAATCTCAGACTTAAAAATTTCGTCCGAATTCCGGTTGGAACAAGAGTTCTTTAGAATTTTAAAATCATTTAGTTACATTTCATATTTATACTGTTTGAACTTATACTTTCTAAAATTGATGCTTTTTATAGTTTACGGGTTGATTTTCTAACATTTATTTATCCCTATATAGTTTACTTGATTTTCAACCATTCATAGGCTTCATCTACTGCATTTCTTTTAATACTTGCAACTTGTGCTTTTATTGAATTAAGTTAAATAGGAACGATCAATCGTGCATAAAGCATTGATTATGAAACATTTTCCAACTGATATGCAAATTTATTTAAGCATCTCTAAAATGTGATACATTCAACGCTGATATATATTTAATTATCGCAGCGTTACAGTAATTTATTATACTTAAAGCTTCATCGAAAAAGACAATGCAAGTGAATGAATTTTATTTAAATGCCGTCATCGAAATATAAATCATCTGCTTCTCTATGTAACATCAATGAATATTTCGTTCATATTATTTATATATTCTAGACTCCAGAGCTAAATGATTTTAAGTGAAAAAAATTCCGCAAGTTTTATACAACTCACCTTACAACCGCTTGATTTGTTTACATTCTGCATGCATTAAAATTAGGTTTCGTTGAAAAAATAATCAAAATTTTTAGTGATCATTTGAAATAAAAAATATTGTAATTACGTTGGAACAGAATTTAGATATACAGATAACACGCAAAAATAAAGCAGTTTTAGGACGGATACAGCACAAAATGTAAATTTAAAAGATCTTTAAACATAACAAATCTTTAAACATAATCTTTAAACATAGCACAGCGGATAAAAATGGATACCATATTTTATTTTGAAATGAGTCACGTGATTTATTCATATATCATGAGTGTAATTATTGTTTCAATTTTTGCTTAAGGGGACGCTTCAGTTAAAAAAAATCACCGTTCCCTTGAAAATTGCCCCCGGTGGCTCAAGAGATGGGCAGTTCCTTTTTTCAAATGATTGGCATCTGATAGGCCAATGAGAGTAAGTAAAGGTGACGAAAGGCCCTTGGACCTCTATAGTTTATGACTTGCTCGCCTGTCCAAGAGGATAAAGGGGGGAATCTTAGAAGGGTGTGTGGTTTGGGGGACAAAGTAAATGAATGAAAGAATGAAAAAAACGTAACTGGAGGTTTTTCCCACTTACTGAAAGGAAAGTTTCCTATCCATTCTATTTCTTGTCAAGGAATAACCAAAGAGTTCTCCTAACCGATTATTATATAATTATAATATAAATATATATATATGTGTGTGTGTGTGTGTAACTTCAATGTGTATTTTGGAGACTAATCTAGGTACAACACTAAAATGTTTGTATTAAAAAACTGGAATTAAAAATAAAATTAATGATATTTCTATGCCTATGAGTCCAGAGCGATAGTATAAAACTAATATTTATTTAGTCATTTTGAATATATCATTATTTCATTTTTAAATAGTATACATTAGAGTGCATTGTATGAAATTTGAAGTTTGAAATGGACGATACAGCACTAAAAATATGTGATATTCTACATACCGCATTTTTTAGCCTTGCAGAATATATTTGGAAATTATAGTATTTAGCATGAGAATTCCATGTGTTGAAAACGATTTGTTTTAACCGGGGTTACTCGGAAATCTCGGGTTCTGCATAGTAATGAATAGAAATGGCGGTTGCCACTACACGGACACTGCGGAACTGCAATTCTATTCAAATAGCTAGTCTCTAGTAGCGGTACTGCACTTTCACGGCGTTTTTACAGAAAAATGATTTCATTTGTTGACATAGTAACTCAATAGAGACCTATATAATAATTGTCCTGCATGTGTTTTGTTTTTATAAACCCTTCAAAAGCCCCGGTGGCCTAGAAGACTAAATCTTTGTATACTCAAAAATTCAACTTCGGTACAGAACTTAACACAGCCGGAATTTTGAGGGAGAAAAACTACTGGTTCACTGAATATTTATACAAACAATAAAAATTATTTACAAACAAGAAAGGAAAAATGATTTCATTTATACAGATACTGTAATTCAATAAATACCTGTATAATTATTATCCTGCGTGTATTTGTCGTTCCAAACCCTTCAGAAGCTTCCTGTGACCTAGAAGACTAAATCTTTGTACACTCATAAATTCAAATGCGGGACAGAACCTAACGCAGCAGGAATTTTAATGGGAAAATCTAATTGATTTACCAAATAGTTAAACACTAGCTGAATATTCATTGAAATTCAACGGCCTCCTAATGAGCAAACCTACAAAACACGATTTTTTAAATAATTCAATTTTTTCAGTTGTCTTTTTCAGACTGTTCACTCATGCACCAAATTTCAAATATATGTCTCATTTTAGACTGGGCATTTCTCAGTTATTCAGCCAATTAAACATTTAACACACATGTTAAGCACATGCGCATAGGCGTAGTTAACCCCCCTTCGAAATTAAAGTTTCAAAACGTTTCCTAAACACATATGTGATAAAAGATATTTACTCAATCATTCAGTTTGTCATTCTGGAGTCCTTGAACTAGAAAAGCAACCCGTTTTTATCTTCAATAAATAAATAAATAATGGGAATAAGTAAGGAGTTTTTAGAATTTAAGAATTAAAAAAAAAAAAAATGTGTTCCGGCTACTGCGTCACTGCAATAAAGGGGGGAATTATCTGAATTTGGAAAAATCCCAGTTCTTGGAGCCGGCAGAAGAAAAGGAAAAACCGAAGATCAAAAGTCAGTCATTTAGAGACTAGAGGTCTGCACAGGTCTAATTAAAAAAATTTTCCCGGTTCAAAAATGTCAAGATTTGACTCGTCCAAAGCCCGAAATTTTTTCATTGGAATTCACCTGAGCCGTACCGTAAACACTCAAAATCAACTCCAAAGCGGACCGGCCTGAATATTTTCAATACATTGAAACCTGTTGGCTTGTATGCGAATTAAAATTTGCCATTTAAGGAATTAAACACAAGCTCATCACATATAGTATTAAATGTAAAGGAACCCAAATTTTAAAATTAATTTCAAATTAAAAATAATTAAAGTCAAGAATGAGCATTAATATAAAATGAATTTTTATTTATCATTTTGGTTGAAGATGAGAAGGGATAAAAATGACTGGGATTATGTTTTTAAAAATGCTTTCTTCATTTATCAGTGAACAGTGCAATGACTATTTAGTTAGAACTACTCATCAGCATCAAAGATTCGTTGCAGCGGTAGCAAAACAAACATGTCATATGCCACAATTGTTAGTGTTGTTAAAAACTTTTCAATGCGATTAAACTTTCTATGTAAATATAGATAGATAATATTTTCTTTAATTATGACATAATTATGAATATTTTTAAAATTTAATAATTTTAGTAAAAGTGTAAGATGTTTGGAATAAATACATTCAAGGACAATAATTCGCATTATCTATACGTTGATTTCAAATTATGACAGTTTGCTCAGATAAATTTTTATTCAACATTTGCTATAGGAAAGAAATCGTCGGAACTGTGTTTAAGAATAAAATTTATTTAATTTTGATAATTTAGAAACATTCGAAATCTAAGAACTGAAATTAAAATCATAGAAGAAATTGCATAAAATATCAGTGATAAATTTTAAAGTAAACAGTATCTTGGATTTCTTATTTTCATTTATTTATTGGATTTCATATTTCCACCACCCGACAAACAATCACAGTACAAAAGAGATTAAAATTTTTTGCGACAAATTTAAAAATAAAACAAATTGAAACTGGCACTTGACCAATGATAATAATCTAATGATCATTTCCTCAAAAATTAAATTTGGAATGTATTTCTTCCCTATTCAATTTATAAATCACATGATGTTACGAAACATGACAATTGGTGCATCGGTGTATATTTATACTGCTGTATTCAGGCCAGAGCATAATTTTTGTTCTCTTACTATAGCTTTACAAATTTGAATGTTGTGAAGAGCAATGTTTATTTTAGACTTCGGAATGTAGTAGAATAAAGAAGTCTTCAATTTCTTATCCAAAATTATAATTTTTCTGTATCGGGTTCTAATTGACCCATCTGCGTTCACCGTGCAGAGTAAAATTTTATTGCCTAACTAGCAGCATGCCTGTTCTTCGTACGGAGTATCTCTAAAATGCGATACATTCAATGGTAATATACTGTAATAATTAATTATATTTGAAAACTTAAAAACTTCATCGAAAAAAACGAACTTGATTCAAATGACGTCATCGAAATATAAATCGCCTGGCTCTCTATGGCTTTTTACGGCAGCTATCGTGCTAACGGACAAACAGACAGAATGAACAAAGTCATAACCACTTTCCAACTATGTACTAAAGTGTTAAAAATGGTTATTTAATTATCAGCATTTTATGAGGAAGATTCTTTCTTATGCTGCTATGACTTATATAATGCAATGATTTTTTTACTTTCCTTATATACATAATGTATAAGGAAAGTATTGTGACGGGGTCGAAAATTCGAATTCGAGTTTTCGACGGGAGAGCACGTTTCAAGTATCCCTGATCACGAATCAAACATTTTTGAAGTGATGTCTGTGTGTGTGTGTGTGAAATTATGTGTGTGTGCGTGTGTGTGTGTGTGTCAGTGAGTCTGTGGAGACGATAACTGACGAACAAATGGACCGATTTAAACGAAATTTGGTACAAAAATCACAATCTGTAAACACTGGAAGCCTATTGCTTTTATACGCAATCGAATGCTCAGAACCCCCCTAAATTTTCGAGTAAAAATTTGAAAAAATCGTCAAAAAATCAAAATCACTAATAAAGTTACGCAAATAGACATTTCTTATGTAATTTCTCATTAGAAAACGATTGACATAAATTTCAGAACGCTGACATGAACCGTTCTTGAGATATTGCACATTTAAAAAAAAAATATCAAAAAGTCATATAAAATAAAAAAAAAATATTTCCTATTAAGAAAAAAGTTCACTTTTCATATGTAATACCATGCGATAAATTGGGTGACATCATTCTCGTGGATCTAGCTCGTTCCATTCAAGAAAAAAGATACTTTGAGTATTACTTTTATATTTGAACGCCAATAGTCATTTATCTGCTGTAAAAATAACTTATTTCTTAGTGCATAACGCTTGGCGATATTTCGGCGACGAATTTGGCGGAATGTCGCCAACCTGGCGACTTTTTGAAATGTTGCCAAATTAACGAAAATCTCGCCAAATGGATAAAAATGACGCTAAATCAATGAAAATGACGACCAATTGTCGAAAATTTAATATCTTGGAAAGAATATTAGTATCTACTATATGAAAAACATTTTTTTTTACTGTAAAAGTATTAAATTCATTACATTATATAAGGAAAGTCATGTGTTGCCCACATCAGATTTTTTTCTTACATAATGCAATGAATTTACATCTTTCACAGTGACAAAACAATGTATAAGATTCACGGCCCTATATGTTTAGGTGTAATTTTTTTCACAGTTTTGCATGGTAAATCCCGAGCAACACCGGGTATTCGCTGCTAGTATAATATAAAGAAACTTAAAATTTGCAATCATGCGCAAATTCCTATAGTATACTAAATGACATTGTTAATCAAAATATTCTGTTAAAATATTTAATTTAGTGCCCCTAAAAAGAAGTTAGAGAATTTCTGTTCTCGCTATACAAAATTATCTTCACGGGCCCCCCGGTGACCTAAAAGACTACAATTAATATAATATTTACATTAAATTAGTATGGAACAAATATATGCAAGAAGAAAAACAGTAAACCAGCGCGAGCCGAATTATCTGTACTGATACAACAAATTGTAACGCAAAGGACTTCTCTTTCTTTACTGGACCAAAGTCAAAAGACACCTGCTAAACACCAACAAATGTACCCCTTCGTTCATTTCCCCAATACCAGTCAATCATTCACCCACCCCTCAAATCTCCAAACCAAGAATTTTCACCCCCATTTTTCCCCTGGGAGGATAGGAGGTGTGGCTAACGTTGAAAATTGGAAGTTTCAGCAGTTGAAACACGATTTACTATTCCAATATATTAATCCCAAATTAATTTAAAAATCTAAAAAAAATCTTAAAAAGAAGCCAGAAGTATAATCTATTGAACGCTCTTTTTCAAAATGTGAAACGTTTGATAGTTAATTTTTTATAGTGCAATTAAGAAGGTGATGTTTTATTTAAGAAATTTTGACAAATTAACTCCATTTCAAGATATATTTAAAATAAAATTTAAAAAATTGATGACAGAGTTCAATGCATTAAACTGTCTACAATCATGTGCAAAAAACAGAATTTTAAATTATTCATTTGCCTATGTGTAATTAGCGAAGAACTTCCCCCATAGGTTAACATGGGCATGAAAGCTAACTGAAGCGTCGCCTTAAAAAACTACCCAAATATTTTGCTGAAATTTTTTTATACATTTTATGTGATAATTTGATTATTTCCTAGAATATTTTAAGCAATTTATGAATTTTAATTTTGCTAATGAATTGTGTAACTTTACTAACTAATTTTTCAACTAATTGGGTGATATTATTCATTTTCATTCGCATATGTCTCACAAATCGTCTCAACAACATACTAAAATTTCATTTTGATAGTCATTTTTACGCCAACTATCGTGCGAACGGACAGACAGACAGACTGACCTAAGTCATAAACACTTTTTAGCTATATTGGATAGTGTTAAAAATGTGTAAAACAAATTGTTACTTATAATTCAATTGACACATAAACTAATCTTCAGGCACAACTCGTTTTAAGTTGCACATTAAGGTAAAAAACCAATGCACTGCGAGATTGGGAGTTTCTTTTGTGATAAAGTTTTTAAAAGGCCCACCTAATAAAGTTAAATAGGCGACAAATTCCATGAATTTTAAAGTTCTTAAAAGTGAAAAAAATTATTAAAAATAAAATAGAATTGAAATAAATTTTCTGTAAAGATTTGATACAACATATAATGAAATAAAACTTTACAGTAGAACATATAATCTTGACAATTTAATTTATCATTTCATGTGTCATTTATAAAAAAATTCGTCATATTTCAATTGAGAAAACTATAATAATTTGTTAATTAAAAGCATACTCTCAAGTTTTCATATAGTCTTATATCAATATTATCCCACCAATATCTTTCTGAATTTGTTTCTAAATGGGAAACAAAAGGTAAATCGGCGTAAGACGCTATATTTAAGAAATATTAGAGGATTATGAACAAACTAAGTCACAATGCTTCGAAATTTTTGTAAGATAATATTTTTGTAAGATTTAAGCTTTCACTTAACCGTGCTTAAAATTTCTATCCTTAAAAGTTATCGTAAAATATTGTAATTTGATTATATATTTATCCTTGCAAAACTAGCATCTTGCGCCTAGCTGGGTAAAATATCACCTATATTAAGGGAGAGTGAGAGATTCAAGCACTGTGAGGAACATGCACGCTACAAATGAAATGAAATACAAAAACAATGATTTATTTTTCCTATAAACCATTGAAAAACACAAATTTTCTTTTTTTCAAAATTATGGGTAAAAAAATATTATTCTTTTCAAATGGTCACAAATCTTGTTGTAACAATTCTTAACAAATTAATTATCTGAAATATTGTTATTCATGCATTGCACTTATTACAGTAATCACTACCATTGGCACAATCTTCGTGAAGTAATTTCTTGCAAATAATACATCGTATCCGGTCACATTTAGAACCTCACTTGTCACAGATGTCATTATCTGTCAAAAATTTTGGCATTTTTGGTTTAGATACATATTTAGCGAAAATTAAATTATTCACGATATTGTAAAAGTTAAAATCTAATATAAGAATACAAAAATTATATATCAGCGTTCGCGTAAATATGAAATAGTGCATTACACTATAATGATGTTTTACCTAAGGTGGCATGTTACATCAATATTAATGGCGAAGAAAAAGTACACCCCTTTTACACATCACACGGTAGCTTTATGGAAGAAATTGCTTGAGACAGCCATTTCATGAGCTTTTAAAATATGTTACATAAATCAGCTTTCAATCAGTGGCGGCTCGTGGGGTGAAGCATGTGACGCAGGGTGAACGCTGCTTAACTTAAAATTATCTGCTAAATGAGTAATTATTATTAACAATTGACGAATTTCTCGACTCGTTTGGCTATTTTTAGATAATATTTGACAACACTGCTAGTAGCGTATTGCGTTATGATCGTTGTCGAGGAGGAAGGGTTCATCCTGCCGCTGAATCTGCTGCGTCCATTCCTGAAGTGTCACAAGCAGCCACTGCTTTCAATGAAAATAAATTTTGGAAATATCTTAACAAAAGAGAATGCAACATCATAAGAAGCCTACTTACCACTTGTTTCAAACAAATCTTCCCTTGTTCTCCGAATTTAATACATTAAAATTAGAAAAGCGTCATTCATTGCATGAACAATCTCAAGTTAACAAGTAGAAAGTTTCGCCATTTATCGGATAATATACGAAAATATTAGCACAGTGACTTCGACCGACTGGAATCTCACCCCGACTTACCATACATCTGAGCGATACATCTAAGCGATACATCTAAGCGATACAAATACATCACTGGTTACGGAAGTAAATAAGAAGAATTTCATTCTTTTTTTTTGCTTTTGTTACTTGTCCTAAATGCTAACTCAACAAGTTTCAAAAAGATACGGGATTACGGAAAATCAATTTTTAAAACAATCGATTTTCGAATCACAGGATATTCAATTGCATGTGGAACTTGTTGGATAATTTATTTGTCCAAAATCATTCGATAGATTTATCGATTTTCAATAAGAAAGCTAATATCTTTCAAAAATGCAATCCAATCAAGTGAGCTCCTTGCGTTGCAAGCAACAATTTTGGGAAGTATCGATCCGATATTGAAGCAAATAAACACAAACGACTTTTCAAGAAATATTAAATTCAAAGTTAAATGCGCAGTTATTAAATGCAAAGTTAAATTCAAAGTTAAATAACATTCAAAGTTAAATGCTGGAATATATTCCAAAATTCAGGGATACTTTAAGGAGGAACTCAAACCTCCGACCTTCGTCAGTGATGATTGTTTGTACTAAACTTTGTTCTACATTGTTTGTACTAAACTAAAATTTTTGTAACTCGAGACCAACATCATAATAATTGAATTACGTGAGTTAGGAAGAGTTGGGCTTACACTTCACTTGGGGCCAAGACTACTTGGCTAAAAGCAATTTATTTTTGTTTTCCCTCGTTTTTATTTTATTCCACTCTTTATATCCTCGCCATTGGTGTAAAATGCCACCTTGAGCAAAATATCATTAGCGAGACGTACTATTTCATTTACACGAATACTTACATACAATTTTTGTATTCTTATATTAGGTTCTAGCTTTTATAATATCGTAAATAACATAATTTTCTTTAAAGGTGCATCAAAATGTTTATTATTTCTGATAGATTATGACTTCTGTGACAAGCGAGGTTTTAAATGTGACTAAACTTTGAGCACGAACTTTGGACACCAACTTGTTGGTGTTGTTTCTTATGACCTCTTGTTTTCGAGTCGATGCAGAACCAGTGACTCAGGAAGCAGGATAGAACGAAGAAAAACACAAGAACAAAGTTTAGTACAAACAATCATCACTGACGAAGGTCGGAGGGATGCAGCTTCTCATTTAGACGAGGACCCAGAAGGAGGAAGACTGACTTTATCCTCAATAAACATCCCTACCTTACTCGGGATTCGAACCCGAGCCCACAAGATTGCAGCCGAAGACGCTATCCACTTCACCGCATGGGCGGCGGACACCTACTTTAATACTGTGATAAAAAAATTGTAATTGATACTTGTAATTGTTATGTCTAATAAACCTATGTTGTATTATCTGCATTTCTTTCTTTTTGCTTCTTTAGCACCCCACAGGGGCGTTTGCGGCCGCATGTTCCTATGCAAAACGGGCTTGTTTTTGCATTCCTGATACCTTAAAGTTTGTCTAAGACCTTTAGGACCACCTTGTTTTCAAGAAATTACTTCTCGAAGATTGTGTAAATAGTAGTGATTACTGTAATAAGTGTAATGCACGAATAACAATATTTTACATAATTAACTTGTTAAGATTTATTATAACAAGATTGGCTACTATCTGAAGCTAATAATAAAATTTTTAAACCATAATTCCCTAAAAATGTCCAAGAAAATTGTATTTATCAATTATAAATAGTAAAAATAAATCAATGTTTTTGTACTGTATTTCATTTGTAGTGTGCTGCATGTTCTTCGTAGTACTTGCATCTTCCTCCAGTACAGGTGGCATCTTCCCCAGATATAGGGGTAATATGCCTATTTTACAGAGTTAAATATATTATCAAATTACAAAATTTTACAACACGTTTTAAGGGTGACAGTTTTTAGCACAGCTAGGTAAAAGCATATACAAGGTAGGATCAAAAAGTTCGGAGACTGTGCTGATATTTCCAACCCTGATTGGAGGAGAGGAGAACTATTTTACCGTGGCATAGAAGCGCATGTGACATGAGATATGAAAGGGAAGAAGCAGGTCCGCAGTGCAGGGTTTTTTCAGACAGCGCGTGTCAGTGAACTGTAGCCGTTCGTGTTCGTCGAAAATGGAAATGGTGTTTGGAGAGCAATGTGCGAATATCAAATTCTGTCAGCGCTTGGGAAATCGCCGACAGAAACATTGCATCTGCTTCAGCAGGTGCAATGTTCCCCAACCAGTTGCAATGTCTCCGAAAGCTGTCAGAATTTGATATTTGCACGTTGCTCTTCAAATACCATTTCCATTTTCGACGAACGCAAAAGACTACAAATTACTGACACGCATTATCTGGAAAAACACCTGCTTCTTCCTTTTCGCATCTCGCGTCACATGTGCCTCTACGTCACGGTAAAATAGTTCCCCTCTCTTCCAATCAGGGTTGGAGATATCAACACAGTCTCCGAACTTTTTGATCCTACCTTGTATATCATTTTGCAAAAATTTCGAAGCCTTGTGACTATTGGTTTGTTAAAAATTCTATATTATTTCTTAACTGTGGCATCTTACCCCGACTTGCCGCATTTAATGGCGTGATCATTACTTTTTTGCATAGATACTTATGGAGGTTTCCGCCGCTGAAATGTAAGAGAGATGCCTGAAGGTAAATGCGTATGGTCATGAAGTTCTTATTATTATACTAATGCATTTTTGCCATACTGTTTAATGCCGTATTATTGCGCTTTTAAATATATGCCTATAGCAGTTCCCGCATAGTTGAAAAGTGAGGGGATACGGTGACGAATATTTGGTCCGTAGGGTAGATGCACGATCATACATACATACCTTTGTACCATACAGGCGTACATTCTCTATATTGTCTGGTTGTGTAGTCATTGCTTTTCACACAGATGCCGAATTGAAGGATGAACTGGAAGATTATTCATTTATTCACAGTAAGCAAGGACTGATCCTAAGGATTTACAAACAGGCAAAGACTCGCTACGGTAATTAATATTGATGAATTTAAGCTAGTACTTAAAAGTACAGTAAAACGATGGCATTGGATGCAAAGAATGATTACAATGTTGAACGAATATTGCGCTAAAAACTGATAAAGTACTGATAAATAAAATATATAGTACTGATCACTGATGTAATTTAATACCGATAACTGATATAAATACTCTGAAATAATGAATAAAATTTTGTATAGAGAACAATTGCAGAAAAATTAAATTCTGCAAAGATGTTTCACATTACAATATCGAGGCCAACGGCCGTACCGTGTTGAAAACACCGGTTCTCGCTAGATCACCGAAGTCAAGCAGCATCGGGCGCGGTTAGTACTTGGTGGGTGACCACCTCGGAACACCGCGTGCTGTTGGCCATCTCGGGTGCGGTATCCCCGTGGTTTGCGCGCTAGATTTGCACGCTACCACAAATACCGCCGTGTTCATGCGGAGTACGATCACGTTAAACATGTGGGTCCGTAAGTCCTTCCGAGAGGTTGGTGGTAGGAGAAGGAGGGTACGGTCCCTGTGGATGCCTCCCCCACTGGGTTCCGGTCTAAATTGGGTGGCACTTCCCGGCCGTCCATACAGTTACCTTACACCTTTCTGGTAGGTCGGATGGTCTGGGTCTCAACAACAACAACATTACAATATCGTTCACGTATACTCTTTTAACTTTCCTTATATACATAATGTATTAGGAAAGTATTGTGACGAGGTCGAAAATTAGAATTCGAGTTTTCGACGGGAGAGCACGTTTCAAACATCCCTGGTCACGAATCAAACATTTTTGAAGTGATGTCTGTGTGTGTGTGTGTGTGAAAGTATGTGTGTGTGTATGTGAAAGTATGTGTGTGTGTGTGTCAGTGAGCCTGTGGAGACGATAACTGACGAACGAATGGACCGATTCGAACGAAATTGGGTACAAAAATCACAATCTATAAACACTGGAAGCCTACTGCTTTTATACGCAATCGAATGTTCAGAACCCCCTACATTTTCGAGTGAAATTTTGAAGAAATCGTCAAAAAATTAAAACCGTTAATAAAGTTACGCAAATAGACATTTCTTATGTAATTTTTCATTAGAAAACGATTGACATAAATTATAGAATGCTAACATGAACCGTTCTCGAGATATTGCACATTTTTCAAAAAAAATATCAAAAAGTCATATAAAATACAAAAAAATATTTCCTATTGAGAAACATGTTCACTTTTGATATGTAATACCATGCGATAAATTGGGTGACATCATTCTCGTGGAACTAGCTCATTCCATTTAGGAAAAAATATACTTTGAGTAATACTTTTGTATTTGAACGCCAATAGTCATTTATCTGCTGCAAGAATAACTTATTTCTCCGTCCATAACGCTTGGTGAGATTTTGGCGGCGAATTTGGCGACAACTTGGCGACTTTTTACATTTTGCCAAATTAACAAAAATCTCGCCAAATGGATAAAAAATGGCGCTAAATCAATGAAAATGACGACTAATTGAAGAAAATTCACTATCTTGGAAAGAATATAAATATCTACTATAAGAATAACACATTTTTTAACTGTAAAAGTAGTAAATTCATTGCATTATATAAGGAAAGTCATGTGTTGCCCACATCAGATTTTTTTTATTTATATCCTATTCAATTTCGTATGAGATTTCACTGTATATTTAGAAAAAAAAATGTGAAAGAGAAACGTTTATTGCAATGTAAACGACAGCTCTTAGAAAATATCGATGTCGATCGCCGAAAAATTTTTGCGTCTGCATTATTAAAAAAAAAAAAATTATAGTGACACCTTTAATCGTTTTATTTATATCGCCCACTTTGTTCTCTTACGGATCAAAACCGCGCCCAAGATCCACAACGGGGGCATCCCAGAGGACTGGATATCCACAGGACACGCTGTCTGACGCAATCCAGGAAAGAATCTTCTACAGAGAACGTGCCGACATCTTCTCTCGGATTTCGTTTTAATCCGTACGCCTACGCATCGCATCAGAGCTTTCACCACTAAAGAAATAGAAGGAAAAAAAATATAATAATAACTGCTAAAACGAAACAAAATTTTGATGGCCGAAGAATAGGGCGGAAACGGGGGTGAGGTGTCATCCAAACAACCGGTCGGTTCTGGATCGGTTAAGTGCGTTTTGGGTGAAGGGTATATTTGGAAGATATCTGAATGGACAAGCGGTGCAAAAATTGAGATGTCTTGATATGTATCACATTGTGATGGATTTTATGGATATCGGGTTGAGAGAGGTCAGGTATTTTTGCAATGAATGGTGGGTCTGTAATAGCAGAGTAACGGTGTTTTGGGAAATCGAGTTACAATTTGTGTTTACGGACTGGAAAACATTGAATTTGAAGGAAACAGAGCACGCGCTGTCAAGTAAATAACTGAATCTATTTCAAGATCATTCTTTTTTGTTAAAGATATATTGTTATTCATGCATGTAGAATTGTAATTTCGAACCGGTGCTTTACGATAGCCTAAAAGGTTTGAAACGTGCTTGTGAGAGTTTGGAACGATCAACCAGTGTATATACTAGCATCTGTGGTCTGGTTTTACTTTTTTTTAGCGATCTTTAGTGCAAAATAGTTAATTTTCCATACGCGCGCAAGAACATTTCTATTTTACCAAGCGCACCAAACGTACTTCAATATTTATCTGAAGACAAAGCCAATTTTGACCATAGGCAAAATAGGCAAATGCTGGGGGCCCGCTAAGCTTTAGGGAATCCATATTCCGTACTCAATGTGTACATTTTTTTTACTATAAAAGTTTTAGGAGGGCCTTAGAATTTACTTTTCTTAAGGGCCCATTTCTTAGTCAATGGTAAAAGCGACTTTCACTGAAATCACTGAAATACAGGAAACTGGTTTGCCCAAGCTACTGTACTGGGCATGTAATTATAAGTTTTAAGAATGCCAATTTCTGTGACAGTTTGGAATAGATTAAAAAATAAGTTAGGGCATAAGGATTAAAATATCCCGATATACACTGGCAGACCAAACAATATGATCATCTGCTTTTGCTTTTATATAGCCCATACGACGTAATGTGCTGAAAACTCCACTTTGAGAGCCCGACTAGTACGAGTATTAGTACTTGACTACTACTGATATTTGGTCCCTACTATTTGTAATTTAACTATGCCAATGATTTATAATTTAACGATGCGATAATTTGACGAGCCCAACTGATATTGGGCTCTACTATTTGCAATTTAACGAACTGTTGTTCTTCTCTTGGACTAAACAAGTTTAACGATTCTTCGCTCAGCTTGAATATTCATTAAATGTTGACGGCCACAGACCCTTTTAATTTTTTTTCTGGTGGCCAACTCTCAAATAAAATAAAGTTTTACCTCCAACAATTTACAATAGTTGCCATTTCGTTAATGGCGCACAATACTGCTTCGAACGTCCACATTCAGAGTACGCAATTCCACGCTCAAAGTCCGCCAGATTGCAACTCTTACATATATATCTTTAGCAATCTTAGTTAACCTTTCTTATACCAATCATCTCTTCTTCGGCGATCGAACTTCAGAAATATATACAGGATATCAACTTTAAATAAAAGTGCCTAGTGGTCATAATAGTTTGATCACTCAGTGTATAATAATATAATGGATTTTGTGACAGGTTGATTATGCTTACTAAAATACTATATGGGATTAAATTCTGAGAGTCAACATTCTCTATGCTTTTAGCAGCACAAATACTTTTAATGCTTTCCTGCTGAACATCGTAAATAATTTTTTATGAAAACAGAGCATTCATTGTCAGAAAAATAACTCGCTTATTACTTTCTATCAAAAATACAAAAAAAACACTGAACTTTGTTAAAATATTAGGTGCAACCTTTGTGTATCTTTACATCGTAAGGTACACAACTTTTACCCATAGAAGTATAAACGCCCCTGAGATTTAATTGTGTTTCCCAAATGGCATAAAATATCTGTCTGAAGCTTTTAACCAATTGTTGTTTTACTTGACGGTGCATAACGTCCAAGGACGAATTCAAGTACCTCCACTCGTTCTGCAGGCCTTTTTACTGTTTGTTTACTTTAGTAAGATAAATTCAAGTTTAACCTAGGATCTATGCTATAATAATCAAGTGTTTATTTAAGTTTGTATTGCACACTGAAAACCCAATGCCTTGGGCACTCTCGAACCCGAAATATTTGCCCAACTTATTAGAGGTGTTCAGCTTCTAGAGGTGGCCAGAAATGATATTTATTAATGATTTTTATTAATGATGTGGATAAACTCAGCTGTTAGCAAATGTATCCAACTTACGGGAGATATCTTTACTAATGGTTAACAACATACGTGGATTGTAAAAAATGATTTCTAAAAAGCAGGAGTTGCGTTATAGTACATTGCGTTGTATTGTCTATTTTTGATAGTGTTCTAATTATTTTGACATCCAAAGATATTATGAAACTTTATGGCTCCTTTAAAACATGTTTTCGCGGAATTACTCTCTACAAAATATACAATATTGCGTTTAATAATATTAATGTACATTTTTAACGCGGCCGCCCCTAAAATATTACAGCTTGCCCCATATGTGTTCGCATTAAGTGCCTTCCTTGGCTTTAAACCAGCCTGACAGTACAATACATTAAATATTTATGGGCTTGTTGATTATGTTATTCTATCAAAGATCCTATCTCAGCACTAGACACGGGCATACTGCTAAGGGAAGGGTGGATGCATTTCTTAGAGAAGAGGTAAAGTGGCGTATTTACGTCCATACTAGGAAAACCACACAACCACTACTGGACTTAAGATTGTACACCTCAATTTCAGTCCTCAGTGTCGTGACGACTGCGCTATGGGTCGGCAAGTAGAAGATGAATAAAAATAAAGAAAAAAGATAAAACTTCATCTGAGAGACTGAGTGGCAGAAGTGACAAACAGATAAACAGATAATATCCTCCTCATCACCAACCACGCGACCGCATCCACCGGATGTGATGCCACCTCCGCAACCAACGAGTGCTGCATGCCATTCGGGATACCCCATTTGCATGCACCTGAGCGCGACGTGGGCTAGCAGGGAGCCGGTACTGCACGCGCTTGCACGGGGTCACCTTTTGGCGTGTCCGTGCATTAAGAGGACCGCCGCCCGCCCCGGCCGACCCTGCAATTAACCCCGCGTCGCGCCCCGCCCGCCCTGCTCGGAGCAGACACCTGGGATGGCGAAAGGGGTGGATGCACCTCGATTCCGTTCGAAGGAAGGAGAAGTCAGCATGCGGAAATAAGAAGGATGATGTTCTAGAACTTAAATGATATTTGTTCGAATTTTATGCGCGGAGTCCAGAATGGGGCAGGAAGGAATGGACGAGACGTTCATGGTTTTGCGCAAGGACTTTTCAAGAAAAGTGAGAACTCGGGGTGATAGAAGGGAAATGAATATTTCATTCAGTTGGGTTTGTGATAGGCTTGTCTCTGTTAAGTGTGTAATAGGACCCTGTACATTTTAATGAAATTCGTTTCAGATAATGTCAGAAGCTGAAGCAAGAAGAGAGGAAGTAACTGGGTGGAGGGAATGCTTCGAAAATATTTCTACACTGCTAATACATTCTTTAAACTCCGAGTTTGCAGCATATTTCTAATATTTTTAATATTTAATTTCTAAAACTTTCATAATGTTACTACGAAACGCTCAGTGACGAAGCGTCAGGAGAGACATGGTAGACAGTGCTTATCCAAATGATTTACGACCAATTAACTTTTATTTTAATAATATATATATATATATATATATATATATATATATATATATATATATATATATATATATATATATATATATATATATATATATATATATATATATATATATATATATATATATATATATATGTATATATTGTCTCCACTCCCAACTTTCCCTGTGTGTGCAACCATCCAAATTATCCTGAATTTATAGACAGCAATCATAAACACATAATTACCAGTGATCTCAATGCTGTTCAAAATTCAGTACTCAAAAATGTTATGCTTTATAGCACTAAATTTCGGATTCAAATTACCTTAAATCATAGTCTTATAAATTAACAACTAAATATTGACATAGAAAAATTCATATACAAAATTTCAGGCAGTAAAAATTATCCTCTCAAAGTTTTTGATATGTGAAAGATTACCATTGTAACTGAGACCAAACTTCTCATTGGTAACATTCCTTTAATTAAACCTACATTTAACTTTTTAAACTTGAAACTGGCTATAAATGAATTTAAATCCAACTTTGTTATCACGTATGTGGATAATAGCTATGTTTTCATATGCAAAAAATTTTATTATGTGCAACTTTTAAATAATTTCCATAATCATAATAATAATATATTTGAAAGCATTGCTTCTTCAACATCAACTGTATCAGAGAAAATTATTGCATATCCTAAACTTTTAAAATTACCTTGCAACAATCTAAAATTTCCTTATATTGTTAAGATCCCTAAATTTCATATAAACACTATATCTTTCAGATCAGTAACAATTGGACATAAATCTTATGCCATTGTTGCTAGTAAATTTCCTTTGGCCATTCTTAATAAAATTACTTCTAATATTGTTGGTTTTACATCTTCTCATATAATTAATAACAGCTATCATCTAATTCAAAATTTAGATACTAAATATTTAGGATTTCAAACTTTTGATTATGAGGATTTATTTAACAACATTGTTATTAATGATTTATTTAAAGTAATATGGGATATAATGAAATATTTTTATAATAGTGTGTCTCAAGTGTGTTCTTTTTAATGATTTCTTATTGCAACATTATATCTGCAAATTAAGGGTATACGCAGGGTGGATCTGCTAGTTCTGCTCGAGCAAATCTTTATCTAAATCACTATGAGTCAAGATTTAAAGTTTCTGAATATGCTTTTTACCGCTATATTGATGATATCCTTCAAATTAAGACAGCTCCCACTATTATTGATTTTAATTTCTACCACTCTAATTTACTTCTTATACCCAATGAAAGCGATGTATCATTTAGTGTTCCCTTTTTGAACTTAATTTTCACCCTTGATAATGAATTTTCATTTTTGTCAAATGTTTTTAACAAAAGGACAAGTTTTCCTTTTAAAATACACAAAATTATCAATTTTAACTCCTGTATAAGTAAGGAAGTGCACAAAAACATCTTAAATAATCAATTTAATAGGATATTTAGGCTATGTGGCAAAACACACTTTAGTAACCGTCCAGCCTATTTAATACAAAATTGCATTGATGAAGCTTATCCTGATAAATTTGTTCACTATCAGAGACTTTAATTTTAGTTAAATATTTTTTGCTCTTTATAATAACCATTTGTGCACATAGGCGTTATATAAATATAATTCGTCAGTATTCGATTAATCATTGAGTTAAGGATTGGATTAATATTATTTTATAATATATGCATTTCTCAAATCCCAATTATTTATTTATTTTATTTTAATTTCTAATTTAGTTACTTATGTATCAATAATTATTCACTCTTGATTACCGAACTTTCACAATGCCATATCTAGTTTATTTCCTATGATACTTAACACATGGGGCTATTTCCAATTATCTAAAGTAGATCTTATTGTCTCGTTTCTTAATTTCTATTAGCGAACTGCATGGAATTTATGTCATTATGGTTCTTTGATTTTCTCTCATGTAATCCTCTATTTAAAATCTGTTAATAAATGCTTATTGTTACTTTCTTCAGGTCTCTTCCATTTATCGTCTTTAATTTTTACTTTCTTTACATACATAATGCATAAGGAAAGTATTGTGACGGGGTCGAAAATTCGAATTCGAGTTTTCGACGGGGGAGCACGTTTCAAGCATCCCTGATCACGAATCAAACATTTTTGAAGTGATGTGTGTGTGTGTGTCAGTGTGTGTGTATGTGTCAGTGAGTCTGTGGAGACGATAACTGACGAACGAATGGATCGATTCGAACGAAATTTGGTACAAAAATCACAATCCATAGGCACTGGAAGCCTATTGCTTTTAAACGTAATCGAATGTTCAGAACCCCCTAAATTTTCGAGTGAAATTTTGAAAAAATCGTCAAAAAATCAGAACCGCTAATAATGTTACGCAAATAGACATTTCTTATGTAATTTTTCATTAGAAAACGATTTACATATCTTTTAGAACGCTAACATGAACCGTTCTCGAGACATTGCACATTTTAAAAAAAAATTATCAAAAAGTCATATAAAATAAAAAAAATATATTTCCTATTGAGAAACATGTTCACTTTTCGTAAGTAATACCATGCGATAAATTGGGTGACATCATTCTCGTGGATCTAGCTCGTTCCATTCATGAGAAAAGATACTTTGAGTAATACTTTTGTATTTGAGCGCCAATAGTCATTTATCTGCTATATGAATAACTTATTTCACCGTCCGTAAAGCTTGGCGAAATTTTGGCGACAAATTTGGCAGAATGTCGCCAACTTGGCGACTTTTTGAAATGTTGTCAAATTAACGAAAATCTCGCCAAATGGATTAAAATGGCGCTAAATCAATGAAAATGACGACTAATTGTCGAAAATTTAATATCTTGGAAAGAATATAAGTATCTACTACAAGAAAAACCCATTTTTTTACTGTAATAGTATTAAATTCATTGCATTATATGAATTTATGTGTTGTCCACATCAGATTTTTATATATTATGTATGTCCTTAGTTACTTTCCTTATATACATAATGTATAAGGAAAGTATTGTGACGGGATCGAAAATTCGAATTCGAGTTTTCGACGGGACAGCACGTTTCAAGCATCCCTGAGCACGAATCAAACATTTTTGAAGTGATGCCTGTGTGTGTGTGTGTGTGTGTGTGGGAGAGAGAGAGAGAGAGTGTGTGTGTGTGTGTGTGTGTGTGTGTGTGGGAGAGAGAGAGAGAGAGAGAGTGTGTGTGTGTGTGTGTGTGTGTGTGTGTGGTGTGTGTGTGTGTGTGTGTGTGTGTGTGTGTGTGTGTGTGTGTGTGTGTCAGTGAGTCTGTGGAGATGATAACTGACGAACGAATGGACCGATTCGAACCAAATTTGGTACATAAATCACAATCCGTAAACACTGGAAGCCTATTGTTTTTAATCGAATGTTCAGAACCCCCCTTAAATTTTCGAATAAAATTTTGAAAAAATCGTCAAAAAATCAAAACCACTAATAAAATTACGAAAATAGACATTTCTTATGTAATTTTTCATTAGAAACGATTGGCATGAATTTTAGAACACAATCCGTTCTCGAGATATTGCACATTTTTCAAAATAATTATCAAAACGTCATATAAAATAAAGAAAAAATATATCCTATTGAGAAACATTGTTCACTTTTCATATGTAATACCATGCAATAAATTGGGTGACATCATTCTCGTGGATCTAGCTCGTTCCATTCATGGAAAAAGATACTTTGAGAAATACTTTTGTATTTGAACGCCAATAGTCATTTGTCTGCTGTAAGAATAACTTATTTCTTCATCCATAACACTTGGCGAGATTTTGGCAACGAATTTGGCGGAATGTCGCCAACTTGGCGACTTTTAGAAATGTTGCTAAATCAACGAAAATCTCGCCAAATGGATAAAAATGACGCTAAATCAATGAAAATGATGACTAATTGTCGAAAATTCAATATCTTGGAAAGAATATCAGTATCTACTATAAGAAAAACCTATTATTTTACTGTAAAAGTAGTAAATTCATTACATTATATAAGGAAATCATGTGTTGCCCACATCAGATTTTTTAGCATTGTAACAGCCATTCCTTACTGTTTGTGTCATATCTTTATTGATGAATTATATATTATATATTTTAATTCTCTTTTTAAATATAACTTTTCCCTGTGTAATTTTCTTTTTTAAGTTATATTTTTAGAATTAGAATGTATTATTCTAGGCTATCTTTGTTATCCATTTTACGCTATTATATTAAAAAATCTGATGTGGACAGCACATGACTTTCCCTGCAGACTTATATTCACGTTCTCTTTATTTTAATTAAATTTAATTCACTTTTAATTCAATTTTCGTTCTCATTTGATAACTGGACTTATTTTCAATGATGGCGTAGAGAAAATAACTAAAATATCTCGAGAACGGCTAGTCCTAGTGTAATGGTGTTGGTCTTATTCTTTTCTTCTTTAAAAATTACGTTTTAAACAAGCATTTAATGGATGTATTTGACTATACGTAGTTTTTTATTTTAGACTTTGGCGATTTTTGAGGGCCATTTTGCAGAAAAAAGCAGGTTATTTTTTCTGAAGTATACCAAAATCTAATCAGCACCAGGGTGTCCTACAACTGACTTATCCACCGAATTTTGTGAAATTCGGTCCATTAGTTTTTCAGCTAGAGTGGATACAAGCTTTTGCGGGCTATTTCGCAAAAAAAGGCGGGTTCTTTTATTCCGAATCGTACTCAAAACCAATCAGCACCAGATTCGCCCACAAGTGACTTACCTACCAAGTTTAATGAAATTCGGTGCATTAGGTTTTTAGTTAGAGTGGATACAAAATCTGCACAGACAGACAGACACACACACACACACAAACGTCACGCTAAAAATAGTTTTTTCGTATTCTAGAGGTCCCGAAACGTCTAGATCCGTCGAAAACTCGAGTTGCGATTTTCGGCATGATTTCAATACTTTCCCTATACATTACCATGTATTACAGGGAAAGTAAAAATGTTGTATCCTCATTGTCGAAGTTCTTATAAATTTGTATGGTAATGTACTTGGGATGCAAGTTTTTAATGTATAAATTTATTAGCTTCTATTGCTTTTAATGTGTAATCACACACACACACATACACACACACACACACACACACACACACACACATATATATATTTACTTTTCAAAGCAGTCGCAATAAAAGGAGTTAAAGTAGCTTTTATTGTTCTTTATTCTATCCAATTTTTATATTAGTCATATTTACTGTAGAAATTTTATTAGATAGTAATTCTACAGCTAGCCGTTCATTGAATGCCTGCATCGCCAAAGACTGTAAACATTTCAAACCTAATTACCAAGAGAAAGAGAACATTTGAATGAAGCGCGCATCACTTGAATTGCAAAAGACTGCGAAAAGCAAGGGGAGGTTGTGTGGCATGAAACTTTTCTGATGATCACCTGTCGAGAGACGTGATGTATGGGGTTGAGCCAGGAAGGTCAAGGGAAACGGTACAGTAGATTGTAAATACATGGTTGTAATGAGAAGAATAAATACCCTTTCTTCAGATATTTATGGTTGGCGGAAACGTCACTGTGGACCATACATGGAAACTTGTAAGTGAATTATAACAAATGGTCTTCTAATAAAGTATTTTTGCGCAACTTTTTTTTGGGGTGATGCGCGGTAAAGATAATTTTGAAAATCAAGTCTGATGGAAAAATCTGATGTGGGCAGCACATGACTTTCCCTGCAGACTTATATCGACGTTCTCTTTATTTTAATTAAATTTAATTCACTTTTAATTCAATTTTCGTTCTCATTTGGTAACTGGACTTATTTTCAAAGGTGGCGCAGTGAAAATACGAAAAAACTAAAATAGCTCGAGAACGGCTAGTCCTAGTGTAATGGGGTTGGTCTTATTCTTTTCTCCGTTAAATATTACGTATAAAATAAGTATTTATTGGATATATTTGGGCATACATAGCTTTTTATTTTAGATTTTGACGATTTTTAAGGACCATTTCGCAAAAAAAAAAGGCAGGTTATTTTTTTCCGAATCGTACCAAAATCTAATCAGCATCAGTGTCACACCTAAGTGATTTACCTACCAAATTTTATGAAATTCGGTCCATTAGTTTTTGAGTTAGAGCGGATACATACATTGCACAGACAGACACACAGACACACACACAGACGTCACGCTAAAAATAGTTTTTTTCGAATTCCAGAGGTCTCCAAACGTGTAGATTCGTCGAAAACTCGAGTTGCGATTTCGGACACGATTCCAATACTTTCCCTATACATTACCATGTATTGCAGGGAAAGTAAAAAGTTATTGAGGTGAAGTTTAGATCGATCTAAGCATGAAAGAAGTTTGGCTTTAGGCTTTGCATTATTTAATTTGGTTCTATTTACTAAACTTTATTATTGCAACATTAGTAGTAGTCGAACTATGGGCGTTCTGCTGCGAAGGAAGAGCAGTGAAGAGCGAAGAGCAAAATGTCCGCCATCTTGAATTCCGTAATCCTGGAAGGGGGTGTAAAAGGGGGGAAAATGAAAAAAGGTGGGGGTAAAAATTTTTGAGAAACTTTTTGTCGGGTGGCAACGATTTCGTAGTCTTGTACGAGGGGTTTAGGGGGAAATAAATTTTTTGGAATGAGTTTTTTCTAAGTAGGGGAGAAACTTTTTTCGACATGGCAACACCTGCTCTTCACCTACGGGGGAAGAGCAGTGCCATCAGCGTCCCCTAGCGGCCAAAAGTGGAACTATCGAGGGTGGAACTTAGAAATATTTTTGTTTGGGTTGCCATAGCAACACCTGTGGGGGAGAAACTTTTTTAGGGGTGGCAACACCTGCTCTTCACCTACGGTGGAAGAGCAGTGCTATCAGCGCCCCCTAGTGGCAGAAAGTAGAATTAAAACTTGGGATTTTTTTTTCTTTTTATAAATGAAGTGATTAAGTACGAAATATTCGTATTTTTTTTTCTTTTTTCTAAATTAAGATAATTAAATAAAGTAATAAAGTATATCAGGGTCATTGTTATTACATACCAAGGATGTGCCAAGAGCATGTTAAGGTAATCGTTTTTATAATACCCCTCCCCTATATGGCGGTTACGAAGTAAACTGTAAGAATTCTGCATTTTACTAACAAAATTACGTAAATGCAAGTTTTTTTCTTATATTTTTTCGCAAATGTAAGTTTTCTACTTTTCAAAAACCACACTTGTGCCGTTTTCTCTATGGAAATTAACATAGGTTTTCACACTTGTGCTATTTTTTAACGTTTTTTCACAAAAAACATACTTTTTACTAACAAAATTTCGTAAATGCAAGTTATTTTCTTATATTTTTTCACAAATGTAAGTTTTTTACTTTTCAAAAACCACACTTGTGCTGTTTTCTCTATGGAAATTAACATAAGTTTTCACACTTGTGCTATTTTTTAACGTTTTTTAAAAAAAACGCGCTTTTTACTAACAAAATTTCGTAAATGCAAGTTATTTTCTTATATTTTTCCTTAGGTTTTTTAAATTCCAAGACTCAAATAAATTCAAGATTCATAACAATCAAGTATTTTGCAGATCAACAGGTATCTACTATTATTTAAACTCTAAGACACGAGTGGTTGGGTAAACACCCCCCCACCAATACACTCAATTCCCGAGATTCTCGAGATTCCCGAAATTCTGCTACTTTAAAACACCAATTCACGCGATTCTGCTACTCTAAAAACACGCTTTTGTTAGATTTTTACAAGTAAAAAGTATGTTTTTGTGAAAAAACGTTAAAAAATAGCACAAGTGTGAAAACCTATATTAATTTCCATAGAGAAAACGGCATAAGTGTGGTTTTTGAAAAGTAGAAAACTTAAATTTGTGAAAAAATATAAGAAAAAAAACCTTGCATTTACGAAATTTTGTTAGTAAAAATCGCGTTTTTGTGAAAAAACGTTAAAAAATAGCACAAGTGTGAAAACCCATGTTAATTTCCATAGAGAAAACAGCACAAGTGTGGTTTTTGAAAAGTAAAAAACTTACATTTGTGAAAAAATATAAGAAAAATACTTGCATTTACGAAATTTTGTTAATAAAATGTAAAATTCTTACAGTTATGTATTCGTAACCGTCTTTAACATACAAACAGGGTGAGCATCTCTCTTCATCATACGATATTCTTCCAGTTCACTTCGTAACCGCGATATAGCGGTGGGATAGTGTAAGAACGATGGTCTTGGCATGCCTTCAGCATACCCCTTTGGTACTCCCTTGGTACGCTTTGACATACCCCTTGACATGTCTTTGACATGCTCCTGGTATACAGACATTCAATACTTAATCAATTAATTTAATTAACATCCTTTAATTAACTTGCGTGATTAATAACAATAATGAATGAAAGATTATTTTTAAAACATGTTAAAATTTAAGGATACCCCTATGGTAGTAGTACACTTGTAAAATAGCACACATATTAAAACATTTTGGTTTAAAGAAGCCCTCGTGTAAAAACATATGCATGCAGACATTGGTATCTGCTATTATTTAAACTCCAAGACTTAATCGCTTAATTTAATTAACATCCTTTAATTAACTTTCAAGATTCATAACACTCAAGTATTTTAGGCATAAGCACACTTTCACGATTATTTAAAATATTTATTTTTAGGAATATTTATAGAAAATATTTATTTTTTTTAAATTTTTGAACTCCAAGACCGAAATGGTGGGTAAACACACCCCCTCCCATACAGCCAATTCTCCAGATTCCCGAAATTCTACTACTTTAAAAACATGTTTTTGTTAGTTTTTTACAAGTAAAAAGTATGTTTTTGTGAAAAAACGTTAAAAAATAGCACAAGTGTGAAAACCTATGTTAATTTACATAGAGAAAACAGCACAAGTGCGGTTTTTGAAAAGTAGAAAACTTACATTTGCGAAAAAATATAAGAAAAAAACTTGCATTTACGAAATTTTGTTAGTAAAAATCACGTTTTTGTGAAAAAAAGTTAAAAAATAGCACAAGTGTGAAAACCTATGTTAATTTCCATAGAGAAAACAGCACAAGTGTAGTTTTTGAAAAGTAAAAAACTTACATTTGTGAAAAAATATAAGAAAATAACTTGCATTTACGAAATTTTGTTAGTGAAATGCAGAATTCATACAGTTCACTTCGTAACCGCCATATAGGGGAGGGATATTATAAAAACGATTACCTTAGCATGCTCTTGGCACATCCTTGGTATGTAATAACAATGACCCTGATATACTTAATTACTTTATTTATCTTAATTTAGAAAAAAGAAAAAAAATACGAATATTTCGTACTTAATCACTTCATTTATAAAAAGAAAAAAAAATCCCAAGTTTTAATTCTCCTTTCTGCCGCTAGGGGGGGCGCTGATAACACTGCTCTTCCACCGTAGGTGAAGAGCAGGTGTTGCCACCCCTAAAAAGTTTCTCCCTCACAGGTGTTGCTATGGAAACCCAAACAAAAAAATATTTCTAAGTTCCACCCTCGATAGTTCCGCTAGGGGGCGCTGATGGCACTGCTCTTCCACCGTAGGTGAAGAGCAGGTGTTGCCACGTCGAAAAAAGTTTCTCCACTACTTAGAAAAAACTCATTCCGAAAAATTTATTTCCCCCTGAACCCCTCGTACAAGACTACGAAATCGTTGCCACCCGACAAAAAGTTTCTCAAAAATTTTTACCCCCACCTTTTTTCAGTTTCCCCCCTTTTACACCCCCGTCCAGGATTACGGAATTCAAGATGGCGGCCATTTTGCTCTTCGCTCTTCACTGCTCTTCCTTCGCAGCAGAACGCCCATAGTTCTACTACTAACATTTTATTTAAATAAATTACTTGCCTTGAAGAAAGCAGGCATATGTCATTTAGGTAAAGGCAGTTGTTTCGAGGGCGTTATCCTGTAAGTCCCCTTCTTCAGGCCAAAAGAACAATATACGCCCTTCACAACCGCTAAAAACGAACTGCCACGAGGCAAGCGAAGAGCAGTTATCATTTAAAATAGGTAACTGTTTTATTATATTCTGAATTCAGATATCTTAACGTGGTTGGAAGCAGTGTTTGTGAATGCATTACTTCAAACGTTCAATTTTGCTGCACACTCTAAAATGCACATATTCTATAATTCGTTACGTTTTTATATTTAGTTATATAATTTCCAGTTCGTATGCCACTTTAAATAGAATGTTTTGCATTAACTTCATAATTCGAATGTTTTGGTCATCGGTACCCCTGAAGTAATAAGATTTTAGTACGTTTTACATAATTATCTGAAATTGGACAAAATTCCATGTTTCTATTTAGTCTAAATGTATGCTTCGAATTTATTCCAGCATTCTAATTTTTTAGTTTCACAATACTTCTTCAGAAGAATGTGCCTTCGAATTTTGTTTCCCTCGAACAATCTATCTAACTGCAAAATTTAAAACAAATCTCCCGTTTATAAAGGATATGTATACGTTCGTTCAAGAATTCGAGCGTAACTTAATTTTGGCACTTTCAGAAATGCAAATATTTTCTTACTCAATATTTTCTCACTGCTGCAACAAATTGATTACTTTTTTTTTCCACAAAAATTTTAAACTTACCTTGTTTCGTTGTACTTATTTACTATTTCCAGGAATTCGAATATTTTGTTCTCAGCACACCGTAAAATGCAAACATTTGAAAGCTGCAATTTTTTCTTTAATTCTGTCAGACACTTTATATAAGTCATAATTTCAAATCATTATATTGCTTTAATGTAAGGGTTTTGAGTTCAAATGATAATTCGAATGTTTTGATAAACGACATCCCTAAAATAATAGACTTTTGAAAACTGTGCTCGTCACAAAATGCATTTAGGCTCCATGTCAGAATTTGAACAGTTTACTTTGAACTACTTTGAATTCACCTTTTTTAAATCTGTGCTTTTAAATATTTATTTTACCATTTAGTTTATTAAACTGTATATTCACAAAAATTTAAATTGATCTTATATAGAAATTTCTTGTGTACGCTCGCTCGGAATTTGAAATTCAAACATTTTTGTCCGAAAAACATTAAATTATTTCATCTTTGAAAAATGCAATATTTTTTATACGTTATTATAGAACAAACCGTTTCTATAGACAGTTTTAAGCTTCTATTTTAATTTAATTAGCAATTCGAACGTCTTAGAGCCTAAAATGTATAAAATTAAATTTTTTCACTTTTCTCTTTAAATTGTCCAACAACACTACTGTGATTTACAGTTTAATCTCCAAATTACTCAAAAACGTCAGTTTTTTGTTCATTAAAAAATCCGTGGTCTATTGCACCCCTAAAATAATAAATATTTGAAAAGAACAATTTTCCTATGTTCTTTTTAACATAGTATCCACATTTACACAAAATGTAACTTCATGAAAGAGTTTCAAGTTTTCGTAACAATTCAAACAGTTTGATCAACATCAGCATCTCTAAAAATTTAAATTTTCGTATTTTTGTAAATTAAAATTGCCCGCACAGTTTTGTCCAAACTGTGTATTAAATTTCAAGCTCTTGCGATATCTGAAAGTTTGTTTTACACTAGAAAAGAGCGTTTCTTTAACCCGAATCCGAACTCTCCCAAGACTATTATGTTGGCATCTAAAACCCTACTATGTACTTCTCAGTAATCGATTTAGTCTGCATGCCAAATTTGGTCAAACTGGTATAAAGTGTGAATTTTTTATAGCTGAAAGTACATACGTACAGATGATAATGGCTCAAAGAAAATAGTTTTTTTCTAATGTTTTTGTATGATAAATTTGCTACTTATTTTGCCTTAAGCTTATAGCTTTTGTATACAGTATACTGTATGTCTGTTTCTTCATATGTTTTATTTTATTTGTTGCTGCTTTACGCACTGTAAATTGGAATTAATTGCACAGTAAACATTGATTCCTTGATTCCTTCCCTTAATAATTTGCTTTTGCATTTAATAACACACACACACACAGAGATATACATATATATATAATCCAATTTTTACTTTCTTCTAAGTCGGTTCATGTGCATTATTTCTGTGATACAATTTACAGTAATGCACACAGAAACGTAGAATCAAAAATTAACGAACTTGGTATGGCCCTTGATAGCGCACATGGTTTCGGAAATGCTTTTCACTTTTATCAGTTCATTCATTTTCAAAATTGTTTTTGGGAGCAAGAAAGGCCTAGCTCCACGTGCAAAAATTTTTTTTCTGTTTTGCAACTTTTCATCTCATACACTATTCATGTCTTTACACCATGTATGTTTATGCAGGAAACAAGGGGTAAGTACCTTAAGTACCTGTATTACATATATGATTTATAACAAAAATTTAATCTAAGGATGTAGTTAAGGGATTATAATTACCAATCCTTACCACATGTAATTCTTTTTCAATTCCTTAACTTATATATAAAACAGGGAAAAAGGGGTATTTTATACCATTTTAGTACCTGTTTTATTTATGATGTTTTATTTATAATGTTCTCTTTAACATCTTCACAAGCTAGTCGTATATAGCCATTATTGATATCAAATATTCACTTCAAACCATCTTATTTTCATTTTTGCTATACAGAACTATTTCAATATACGATCAATCTCTAGTATAAATAATACTAGTAAATTAAAATTCTTCAATTATATATATATATATATATATATATATATATATATATATATATATATATATATAGCAATCAATTTTGCTTCTGTCATTATCATGTATATGGAATTTTTACTATAGACATAATTGAAACTGTCTACTGGCTAATGGAAGGTGAATATATATATATATATATATATATATATATATATATATATATGTGTGTGATGAATATTATAGATTAGCGCATTTTATGGAATTATTGAGTACAGCGACTAATAATGCATATCCCCCCAAGTTTGTTATTAAAATTATCAACTCAGTGTATCAACCTTCATTCGATAACATCCTAGAAAACATTCCCAATTATAGTGACTAACATACAGTTCAACAAAAAAAAAAAAAAAAAATTATATATAATTATTTATTAATTATATAAATAAATAAAAATGAAAAATAATAAACTAAGTCAAAAACGTTAGAAAAATCAAAAATCGGAAAATAAGATGCATTAACATTAATGTTTCGAATTTTATTTTCGCAAAAAAAATGTAACTTTTGTCAGTATTGAAACTACGTTTTGAGCGCCCTTATAATGGTGTATAGTGGCATTCTCGTTATCCAGTTTTCCTCTGAATTACTTGTTTAGTAAGAATTTTCGTCTTTGATTCATATTCATATTCAGGATTGCATATTTGGGAAGTTAATATTCTGAATTGCTTGTCCGGTTTCCAACTTAGACTCACTGGACGGGTCTGGGAGTATTACCGTGAACGTTCGTACTGCTTCCCTGGTAGAATTTCGACTTGTTCATTCCGGTGCTTCTAGATTAAGCTGTTGAGGTTGATCACGATACACGTGGTGGAAGAAGAAGGGTTCATGCCGCATGGTAATACAAATTTTTTTAATGTATCCTATTTTCATTTTTTCAATTTTTGTTGCCTGTAGTCTGAGTTTAAGCATTTATAGTGATGTGCTATTGCTTAATCTGAAACAAGCATTGGGTTAATTAGAATTAAATTATTACTCAGACCTGAAGATGAATTTAGTTCTGATTAATCATCGAATTTGGGACGGTGCTGTTCTTTTCTCTTATCGGCATTGTGGCCGTGAATTTGCCTCTATGGTGATGTTAATATTTCTTGAATTGTTTTTTTATATATATTTTTTATTTTATTTTTATATAATTCTTATTATTACATATGTCAAATATATATATATATATATATATATATATATATATATATATATACATATATATATATATATGCATACATACATACATACATAATATATATATATATATATATATATATATATATATATATATATATATATATATATATATATATATATATATATATATATATATATACTATTAGTAAAAATGTTAATTTTTTGGATTTAAATCTTTTTATTGATCCTTCTAATAGAATTGTTACAAATTTATATGATAAAAAAGACTTTTATAATTTTAATATTAATAAAATCTTACCATTTAATTCCTGTAACTCGATTCAATTGTTTAGAAATATTATACTCAATCAGCTTTTTAGAATTTATAGATAATTTATGGATTATTTAATAAAAAATTTCATGCTATGCATATCAATAATCTCAAAATTACTAGCAATTTATATAAATATCCCTCTTATTTAGTAAATAGTATTGTTAAAAAATTTAAAATAGCTGGATTTTTATAATTCTTTTCATAGTATCATATAATTCTATTCATAGTATCTTATATTAGCCAGACATCGCCATTCTCTTGTATTTTTTTTTTTTTTTTACATTCTCTTCCACTTCAGCATTACTATTATTTGCCCCTCCTTTTAGTAGCTCTTTTTGTATATTAATACTTTTTCTTAACATTTCGCTTAACTGTTTTTCAATTCTTATGAATGGCAACAATGGTTTTTTATTTTTTATTTACGAATGGCAACACTGGCCTCTTCTATCAGTATTCCCGGTATCGACTCGATTGTACATACGCTGTGCTTTCTCCAGGTATTAATTTTTTCTTTTTTATTCCTTCTTTATGTATGTCGTCCAAGTAGAAATAGTTTATAGATATAATCTATCTATTTCTTCAGAAACATACATTTTTGTGTTTGCTTCTACAAAAAACTTGGACATGATTAGATTTTTGTAGAGATTAACAATTCATGATTTAGGCTTAGAGCCTCGTCCACGTGTATAGCGTTTGTGCTTGATTTCGTTTGTTATACTTTTTTCGATTCCATACCTTTGTATTATGATATTTTTCATTGACTTGTTGATTCGATATTTATTTTATTTATTTATTTTTTCCCATTTGCTTGAGAATTAGTTGATTTTTACTTTTGTTTTGTAAGCTAGTTAGATAGTTGAATTTAGTTTAAGTTTTTCTTTTTTGTTTCCATACCTTTGAATTTTGCTGATTTTCTGTAACTTGATAGCTTGTGTTTTGTATTTTTATCCATTTGATTGATGATTTGCTGTATTATATTTTATTCTGTGGGTGTTTTAAAAAGTTAGGTTTATCGTGTTACATCTTCTTACTTTTCGTTCATTGGATTTTCAAACAACTATTATATATATATATATACACAAATAAAAATTTGAAAAACAATAAATTTGAAAATAAGATAAATATTTAATATTTTGAAAATTATTTTCGCTAAAAATACGTAACATTAGCCAATTTGATACTACGATTTGAGCCCTTATATAATGGTGATTGTGGAATACTCGTTTATTCATTTCTTCTAAGAATCACTTGTCTGTTCATTCTGCTTTACTTATATGGTAAATTGTTCGGTCTCGTACTCTAACTCACTGGACGGGCTTTAGGGAATGTAACTGTAACTGCCCCCCTCCCCCTTTGATCTTATTCGTCATACTTGTTCTGGATGCTTCTCGACCATCTTCATTCCGGCTCTGCTCGCATTTCACGTGCAGTTTAGGATTCCTGTCTCATGATAGTGGTAATTCTTGATTTCCTGTTTTTTTTTCTTTTTCTTTCAGTTCTTCCTTACAATTCTTCCTTTCAATTCTTCCTTTTCAATTCTTAATGCTTGTAGTCTGTTGCATTGGTATTTATAGTAACTTACTTTTGCCAATTCTTAAATAAGTATGTGTCTGGATTAATTAGAGCTAGATGCACAGACTTGAAAATGAGTCTAGTCTAATTAATCTTCAAAATTAAGCCAGTGATGAATATTTCTTTTTCCGGCATTGTGGCCGTGATGTGACTGTTTTGTTGAATTTAATATTTCGTTATCACTTGATTTGATTAATATATCTATCTTTCTAATACTAATATATATATATATATATATATATATATATACAAATTCTCCAAAAGGAATAAAATAGAAGAGAACAAAAAGGTACCACAAATTGTGGTATCTTTTTGTTCTCTTCTATTTCATTCCTTTTGGAGACTTTGTATTTTGGTGAATGCGTGATTACGGCTGCTAGGCGCCTTATTTGTCGTTTGCTCTTTGTTTTGTCTCTGTTTCTTAGAATTTTTATGACATTTGTGTGTTTATATATATATATATATATATATATATATATATATATATATATATACTAGATTATGAAATCAATGGGATGTAAGTCAGTAAAATAAAAATTAGATGTTGTAAACAGAAAAACAGTCCGTATGAAATAAAACTAATTAAAAGTAGAACGAATAAAAATGGGTAAAAGACAATGAAATTGTAAAATCATTTAAAGATGTACACAAAACAATGCCTTCTATAAAAATAATTTAACCTACTACTTACACGTGCGTAGATGGTAAGTAATATCTTCAATACTGTTACCACACATGAAGTTAGAAGAGTTGCAAAACATAAAGATATAAAATATAAAACCAGTGTTGCCACTGTAGAAAAAATTAAACAGAATTACCAATCAAAAGTAAAGAGGGAAAAACGCAAGATATACACCAATTGAAATATAATAAATGACTATTAGATACACATAGAAACATATCAATAATAATTAATCTAATCAACAGCTTATAGAACCTTATCATTTATAAATACTAATGAGAGTAGGCATATGTTTACAATAATAATAATAAGCTTTATAATAAATATACGACCACTGCGTTGCTTAAAGTCTGTTCCACAAGGACGTCGTTATCTTTTGGCAGATATAAGGTTGATTTGATTAAAGCTAGAGGAAATTATTAATTGCAGCAGTTAGTAAGCGAACAAAACAAAATAAAACCATATTAAACATGCTTTATTTTCTCATTACCAATTATTGCAGTCGCTTATGCATGCATAACAATTTTAAGTGTAAAAATACTTCCACGCAAAACATCGATTTTGATAAAAATACGCAGATAAAATTATTTGTGATACATTGATAATTTTATAATGATTCCAATGTTTAACAATCATTATAGTCAATCCACCAACTACGCATATTTAATGAGATTTTTAACGCTTTCCAACATAGTCGAAGAGCGTTTATGGCTTTGTTCATTCTGTCTGTCTGTCTCTCCGTTCGCACTATAACTGCCTTAAAAATGACGTTATCAAAATGAAATTTTAGTATGTTGTTGAGACGGTCTGTGGGACATATGGGAATGTAAATTAATAATATCACCCAATTAGGTATGGATTGAACCAGGGTTGAAAGAATAAAATACATTGAACCCTATGGGACCTAATTTTTCAAACATTTTTTTAAGTAAAATTAAGATTCACAAATTGCTTCGAAAATTTTAGAAAATATTCAAATTATCCCATAAAATATATAAAAATATTTCAGCAAAATATATTTGATATTTTTTTGAATAAAAACTAAAATAATAATTACATCTATGATAAAGAGATCACGTGACTTATTACAAAATAAAATATGGCATCCATTTTTTCCCCAATATGTCAAGATTGTGATTAAGAATCTTTTAAATTTATATTTAGTGTTGCATCCGTCCTAAAACCGCTTTATTTTTGCGTATTTTCTATGCATCTATATTCTGTTGCAACACAATTGCAATATTTTTTCTTTAAATGATCATAAAACTTTGATTATTTACACAACGAAGCCTAATTTTAATGGATGCAGAATATAAACAAATCGAGTGATTAAGATGAGTTGTATAAGAATTGCTGAATATTTTTCACGCCAAATTATTTATCTCTAGAGTCTGGAATATAAGTAATATGAATGAAATATTCATTGATTTTACAGAGATGCAGACGATTTTATAGCATTGTCTTTTTTGATGAAGTTTTAAGTTTGCAAGTAAAATAAATTATTGTAGTATAGTGATAATTAAAAAGCTACCACCGCTGAATGTATAGCATTTTAGAGATGTTTAAATAAAATTGCATTTCAGTTGGAAAGTATTTCATAATCAATGCTTTATGCATGATTGATCTTTCTTGCTAATATCTAATGCGATTTTTTTATGACAAATCATTAGTCAGAAATCACAGAAAATTTCATATCAGTATCCCCCACCCTCCGCATATCATAATTAGTCATGTAAATATTTGCTTCTTAATAGTTGGTATAGAATGTAAATTTTTCTTAAAGATAGTAAAATTTTGAATGAGTTTTAGCCCAAATATTAAACATTTTCTTAATTCATCCCTTAAATATTATTATTCTTTATAGATAGTAAGTTACATCAGTTATTTCAATGAATATTTTAACAATATGATATTATTAATGACATTGGTAACTATGGAATGGATAGAAATAGCAATCACTGATGTTAAACCCTTCTTAGAAAAGGTTGGCTGGCTCTCCAATTGCTTGGTGAACGTATGCATAACTCGCCCACTGAACCTACTAAAACCTATACAGATGGGTAAAAAAGCCCAACCATCATCAGAATTCAGTTATCGTACGAACTCACATTAAACCTCACGCATTTTATTTGAGCCCAAACGCACGTTTCACTATGATAATTGATAATCATGTGTGTTTCAAAAAGTGACACCCGTGGAAGACTGAAGACTATATCCTTAGACTCTAGCAGGAATTATAGCATACATTTCCCTGATTAAGAGTGAGTTTTCACTCTTTTGCCTCCAGAGAACTCATACTATTATTTCGAGTAAAATTCAGTTATCTTCTTGAGCAGAAAAATAGCTTCTTTTGAAATTGTTACTTTCAGCTCTGTTAAAGCCGAAAACCAGTGCATAAAGATTGAAAATCGTTGGTTTGAAAGTTGCTACATTCAGATCTGTTAAATCCAAAAAACCAATAACCAATGCATAAAGGGTGAAAATCGTTATTTTGAAAGTTGTTACATTCAGATCTTTTAAAGTCGAAAATCTGTGCATAAAGATTGAAAATCGTTGCTGTGAACGTTGTTATATTCAGATTTGTTAAAGCGGAAAACTAGTGTCAAACGGCTAAAAATTGCTGCTTTGAAGGTTGTTATATTCAAATCTGTTTAAAACGGAAACCAGTGCATACGGTATGAAAATCGCCCCTTTAGGAGTTGTTACATTCATTTCTGTTTAGAATGAACAGCAGTGGAAAAAAATTTAAATTCCGTAATAGTTCCTATTTAAAATGAAAAATCAGAAAAAACTGAAATACATGCAAAATAGTAAAAATGAGTTTCATTTTTCCCCACCGGATATAAAGGCTGGAATTTTTTTCATCAGTTCCATATTTTACATATTACAATTTCCTATATTTTTATTCTCTTGAGCATATCAGACACAAGAGCACACTTAAACTTTATACCTTTCTGGTAGGTCGGACGGTCAGGGTCTCAACAACAACAACTTAAACTTTATTTTCATAATCCGATACTCTGTCCTGTTATATCCTTCGGTGGTTTGTTATTCATATTAGAAGCTGATCTGTTGTGTCTTTTTGAATAGGATGCTGTGTTTTGATCATCCAAGAACGTGTATTTTAGACACTTAAATATATTTGAGAGTGAATAATTGTTTCTCTATAGAGATAATACAGAATGTTAAGCTTCTTCATTGAGCGTAAAACGTATTTTAACATGAAATAGAAATTTGAAATTTGGTACTTGTTTCGATATTTTTTTAATTCCATGAAAATTGAAAATGTAGATTATGCATATTAATAATTTAGGAACTTGAACTTAACTTGAAATAGGTAACAATCAACACCGTCGAAAAACGAAAGGGTGTAGTGCAGTAGACTAATTAGATTGAAATTGCACCCTAAGTTCCCTCCCCTTTCTAGTTCCTCGAGACTCAATTTTCCCCTGTTCAACAAATATCCCACAAAATGCGCCTGATAAAGCTTTCTCCATTAAATTCGAGAAATCTGAATAATTGTGAAAGAAACTAATTTTCCCCCGCAAACAGCAAATATGCGATCTAGTATCCAACCTACATAGACCTATGCACAATCCATAATTTCCAAGCTACCGAGCGATTGATCTTCCATACATAATCGGATTTTTAACTTCTATAACACATTTGTAACATTACCTTTCTTTCTCATACACCTTTCTCGCCGTAAAGCAATCAGCAATCGTTTTTATAAAATCACTACTGAAATTTGTTGTGTAGTTCCTATGCAGACAATTGCAGTCAGATTCCGTCTGTGGACGAACCAATATATTCAACTTTCATCAGAATTCAGTTAGCGTACGAACTTACATCAAACATTTCTGCCCATTATTTGAACCCAAACTCACGTTCCATTAGAATAATTGATAATCATGTTTGTGACACCCGTGCCAGACTGAAGATGTTATCTACAGACTCCGTAACAGGTACGATAACATACCTATTGCCACATACTTCTCAAATCGTGATTCCTCTCCACTTTCTGTAAATGTCTGGCAAGCATTCAGCAAAAATGCTCCTAATAATGATTATTCCATTAAATTCGAGGAGTGTAAACGACTGTGTGAGAGGTGGCGGTGTATTTGCCTCCGCAAACAACAAACACCCTCACGTCCTCGTACTGACCCAGTTGCGCCAACAGGCGGATCCTAAACGCTTTCCCACGCCGCCTCGCATTCAGTCGCGTCGTTCCTCAAGGCAAATGCAGATCGCGATCCTCCCTGGCGTGAGAATATGCTTGTTACAAGCATGTATTTTGGGTGTAAAATTAAAACCGTAACTGACTGGTGATCCTTTGGGGTAAATTAGCAAAGGGAGACTTGTCTAATACGGCAATTCCAAACATACTCAAGTCCGCATTTGTTTTTCTAGGATTTTTTTTTTTTTTAATATATAATGACATGCTTTATGTTTCAGATCAGAGTATACTTAATTTTTTAGGTCTTACTTCAAATTACATCGACTATAAAGCTTTAATTTCTTCTTCAATTGGTGGCTTGGCACATTTTAAGATGACGCCAACTCGTCAAAACTCTAGAAAATGGAAAAATTGTTTCATGGGAGTACCATTCTAGTCTTTGCTAGGATTTTTCTTTTCAAAATATATAGTGACATGCTTTATGTTTCAGATCAGAGTATACTTATGTTTTTTGGTCTTACTTCAAATTACATCGACTATAAAACTATAATTTCTTCTTCAATTGGTGGCTTGGCACATTTTAAGATGACGCCAACTCGTCAAAACTCTAGAAAATGGAAAAATTGTTTCATGGGAGTACCATTCTAGTCTTTGTTAGGATTTTTTTTTCAAAATATATAGTGACATGCTTTATGTTTTAGATCAGAGTATATTTAATTTTTTAGGTCTTACTTCAAATTACATCGACTATAAAGCTTTAATTTCTTCTTCAATTGGTGGCTTGGCACATTTTAAGATGACGCCAACTCGTCAAAACTCTAGAAAATGGAAATATTGTTTCATGGGAGTACCATTCTAGTCTTTGCTAGGATTTTTTTTCTAGGATTTTATTTTTTTCAAAATATATAATGACATGCTTTATGTTTCAGATCAGAGTATACTTAATTTTTTTAGGTCTTACTTCAAATTACATCGACTATAAAGCTTTAATTTCTTCGTCAATTGGTGGCTTGGCACATTTAAAGATGACGCCAACTCGTCAAAACTCTAGAAAATGGAAATATTGTTTCATGGGAGTACCATTCTAGTCTTTGCTAGGATTTTTTTTTTTTCAAAATATATAATGACATGCTTTATGTTTCAGATCAGAGTATACTTAATTTTTTAGGTCTTACTTCAAATTACATCGACTATAAAGCTTTAATTTCTTCTTCAATTGGTGGCTTGGTACATTTTAAGATGACGCCAACTCGTCAAAACTCTAGAAAATGGAAATATTGTTTCATGGGAGTACCATTCTAGTCTTTGCTAGGATTTTTTTTTTCAAAATATATAGTGACATGCTTTATGTGTCAGATCAGAGTATACTTAATTTTTTAGGTCTTACTTCAAATTACATCGACTATAAAGCTGTAATTTCTTCTTCAATTGGTGGCTTGGTACATTTTAAGATGACGCCAACTCGTCAAAACTCTAGAAAATGGAAATATTGTTCCATGGGAGTACCATTCTAGTCTTAGCTAGGATTTTTTTTTTCAAAATATATAGTGACATGCTTTATGTGTCAGATCAGAGTATACTTAATTTTTTAGGTCTTACTTCAAATTACATCGACTTTAAAACTTTAATTTATTTTTCAATTGGTGGTTTGGCACATTTTAAGATGACACCAACTCGCCAAAACTCTGGGAAATGGAAATATTGTTTCATGGGAGTGCCATTCTAGTCTTTAAAAGAGGAACCAAATATTGGTTAACAATGCTACTTCTTCTAGATCTTCTATTTGAAGAATATGTGCTATTGTTACAACCTCCTTTTCGATATTTTTGGCTGTTGATATTTAAATTTATCCAATTCACGTGTTTTGATTAATGCCCCTTTTATTATTTTCCCCATCCACAGACTATTTCGATTCAATCGACTTAAAATTATGATTTCGATTTCTTAGGCAATGTTTTTTACTATATCACAAATTTAATTCTTCAACGCCTTCATTTAGTTATTATTTGGCACACAAAATATAAATTTGGATTGTTAAATATTAATTATCTAAGTTTATCGGATTCTTTTAGCCATTTAGGACCTGTAAACTAAGCACTGTATAATAAGCACTATATATTAAGCACCATATATATACTAAGCACCGAATATATACTAAGCACCGAATAAATCATATATTACATTTGGTTTTGTCACCTGTGTCTAGTTAAAAAGATTCGGTGATTGCGTACTCTTAAAATCTTTTGGCATCGTTTGTGAGTATCATCACGCGGCATAATTGTTAAGTAATACAGCTCATATGTAACAATTTGTTTTGCCATTTTCTTTCAGTGGAATTTTAAATTTGAATTTAGGATTCACTATCATCTGCGATCACGACGTATTGGTGATTACCTCAACCACAGTGATTACATTTATGTTTTGTGCTCTCAATCATGTTTCCGCACTATAAAAATATCATGATATTTTATTTTTTAATCCCAACACTATTTTACCCCGTTTCAACCGCACTTCTAAGTTCGTCTGGCGAGAACCCTTCATCCTCCACACAAAATACATGTAATGTTAGTATTTCCGTAATTTAAGCAAGTCGTTTTCCTGCTTAAATTCATGCCAATAAAGAAAAACTATATTAAAATATTTCGAATTTGTTTTTCAAAAATTAGGTTTGAAAACTATTTATATAAAATTATGCGATATACGAGTCTATGTTGAATTTCAATAAGAGAACAAATTGTTTCGCCTTCGTGGGATAGTACCGTAACATATGGGGTGCAAAAAGTGCAGATGAACTTCACATTTTTAAAATTCTTAAAACCACTGCTTCTTAATTACATGAAAATTTCAGCCATACATAGCAATAAAAAGTAACCAATATTGAATTTCTTCAATTTTCTTATTTGATTTTATACTTTATTTACTAATTTTAAGTGATAATTTAACTTTCAGAATAATATCTTTTCAACAAATCATTGCAAATTTTACTTTCATATTATATATATATATATATATATATATATATATAATAGAAGTTTGAAAATCCAATGAACGAAAAGTAAGAAGATGTAACACGATAAACCTAACTTTTTAAAAACACCCACAGAATAAAATATAATACAGCAAATCATCAATCAAATGGATTAAAAATACAAAACACTAGCTATCAAGTTACAGAAAATCAACCAAATTAAAAGGTATGGAAACAAAAAAAGAAAAACTTAAACTAAATTCAACTATCTAACTGGCTTACAAAACAAAAGTAAAAATCAACTAATCCTCAAGCATATGGAAAAAATAAATAAAATAAATATCGAATCAACAAGTCAATGAAAAATATATAATACAAAGGTATGGAATCGAAATAAGTATAACAAACGAAATCAAGCACAAACGCCTTACACGTGGACGAGGCTCTAAGCCTAAATCATGAATTGTTAACCTCTACAAAAATCTAATCATGTCCAAGTTTTTTGTAGAAGCAAACACAAAAATGTATGTTTCTGAAGAAATAGATAGATTAGATCTATGAACTATTTCTACTTGGACGACATACATAAAGAAGGAATAAAAAAGAAAAAATGAATACCTGGAAAAAGCACAGCGTATGTACAGTCGATTCAATACTGGGATCGAGGGAACACTGATAGAAGAGACCAGTGTTGCCATTCGTAAAGAAAAAATAAAAAACCATTTACTGTTGCCATTCATAAGAATTGAAAAACTGTGAAGCGAAATGTAAAGAAAAAGTATTGATATATAAAAAGAGCTACTAAAAAGAGGGGCAAATAATAGTAATGCTGAAGTGGGAAGTGAATGTAAAAAAAAACAAAAAAAAAAAACAAAAAAAAAAAAAAACAGGAGAATGGAGATGTCTGGCTAATATAAGATACTATGAATAGAATTATATGATACTATGAAAAGAATTATAAAAATCCAGCTATTTTAAATTTTTTAACAATACTATTTACTAAATAAGAGGGATATTTATATAAATTACTAGTAATTTTGAGATTATTGATATGCATAGCATGAAATTTTTTATCAGATAATCTATAAATTCTAAAAAGCTGATTGAGTATAATATTTCTAAACAATTGAATCGAGTTACAGGAATTAAAAGGTAAGATTTTATTAATATTAAAATTATAAAATTCTTTTTTATCATATAAATTTGTAACAATTCTATTAGAAGGATCAATAAAAAGATTTAAATCCAAAAAATTAACATTTTTACTAATAGTAGCTTCATTAGGTATTAATTCCAAATTGTCTGGATAGTAATCTATATCTATGAGATAATTTTCTGTATGTACTAAGCAAATCAGATCATCTACATATCTGTAAAAAGTATAATCTATTGAAGTAAATGACATTTCATAATGATAAAGGTATAAATTAGCTAGCATACTGCTACTACAGCCACCCTGTGGGACTCCTGAGACTTGTAAGTATAATTTATTTCCTTGAAAAATATAATTATTGAAAATAACAAAGTGAAGAAGTTTAGGAAAAATATATATATAAGCCTAGATTTACATATGAATATGTGACTGAATCGTTAGAAAGGCACGAAAATTATTTTGAATTGAAAGTAGGAAATATTCTTGCACACAACTGTCAACGGACTTAAAAATACATCTTAGGATTTACTGAAGTTGATATCATTGACAAATCAATGGAAATATGTGTATTTAATTTATTAATTTACAATTTTTAGATATAAATCAAATAATTCTTCATAATTATTTGTGATTTTTATTAAATTGGACAATATTCATTATTATTAATTAATTATATTTAATAAATGAAATAGAGAAAATTGTTGACCCCATGGAAAACTTCTAGTTACGACATCGACTTGGGGACTTACCTGATATAAATTCCTGGTTAAGTCTCTGATAACATACTTGAAACAGTGATAACTTGAAAATATTGTGAAAACTAACTTGAAAATACTGTGAAAGCTAACTTGAAAATACTGTGAAAGCTATGACTGTCTGTTTACACATTTTGTTTTCATGCGCCCAGGTATATGTACATTGACTACATTGTTTCTGTAGTAGTGGATTCTCTGTTTAATATCAATTAAAAAAATAAAATTTTATTGAAATATGCGAAAAACATGAATAATATTATGAATTTTAATTATCGGAATAGGTTGATTTGAACTTGCATCATTGGTTTTAAAAAGAAAAAGTTTAGTTTTTAATTATTATTAGCATTTAAAGGATGGGCTGTGATAACTTAGCGTAGGTTTACAGTTTTTTCTATGCCTCTCTAAGAGTCATGTTAGCTTTGCTGCAAATATAAAGCATATATCTTAAACACAATTAAATGGCTAAGTCCCATTTTCTGATCTCTAATCGGCTCTGGTTGCCGTCTTCCAAGATTCAACTTTCATTTGCACCTGCACGCCTGAGAAGGAGGCGAGTCCATCTCGGGCCCTCTAATTACGGGCACGAGGGCCCGGCAGGAGGGCAGGCAGAAGAACGACTTTATCGAGGGTCCTGCAGCAATTTCCCGACCCCCGCTTCCACCGCTGATGATTCTCAAAGACCGTGCAATTTCTTCTACTTCCATCTTCTTTCTCTTTCATAACTTTCACTCTCTCTCTCATCCCCGTAATACTGTTGTGATTATTATGATTATCGGGACGGAGCACAGGCTCGCTCACCCCCTTCGATATAGATATTTTTTTATTCTTGTTATTATTATTGTTATTATTGTATTACCTTAAACGCGGAACTACCATTTTGCTATTTCTCGCGCGGCGCTATTTAATTTTGTGAGCAATGCGCGCGTAAGGTGTGCTTGGGAAGAGAGCGGCTTTAATGGACGACGAAGCCACAGGTGCCGATGATGTTCCGCAGAAGTGGATCTTTTTTTATTTTATTTTTTATTATTATTATTATTTTTACTTCTCGGACAGATTTGGCGGGCGTTGCCCTCCGAATTTAAGGGCGCATCCAAAGTCTTTCGTAAGGACAGGACCATTAGAGGTGCATATTCGACAAAATGGTTCGCATTACTTTGATGATGGATCTGATGATGATAGACGTTGAGAGTTTATATTGTTTTTAAATGCCTCTTCATGCAATTGGATGGTGGAGTGTGATGTAGCACGCCCACCCTGTGGAAAGGAGCTTGATTTTTCTCGTGTATAGGGCAAACTGAAGGGGGCAAATCTGACGTTTTTCCCGATAAAGACCATGATCCACGTCCTAGGACGGGTCCCTTGGTCAAAATTCTTTAAGGGCCCCCTATGGGCTGCGGGCCCTTGGACATTAGTTCCACTTATCCCCCTCCCTTTATGGCGGACCTTGAAAGAAAAAACGAACATCCAAAAATTCATGGCCAGTTGAGCATTAATAATATATGGGGGGCACAAGGAGCCGCTACCGTGAGTTGCACAGGGTCCCAAGATTTTGCATAGGGGCCCGAAACTCAGCGCCCCAGAGTACAAGTATTGTTTCTTCCTGGAAAAATGGAAACGATGCGATGGTACTGCGATCGTGATTGATCTTTTTTTCACACCATATTTTTAAGGACAGTGACCGTTAAGGACATAGCCACGAATTGGGCCCTCTTTGATAAAAAAAAGTCATGTTACAGTTGTTATTTTTCAAATTTCTCAAAGTCACAAAAACCAGTGTCTCCTTTTTTCTTTTTCTTTTTTAACATCTGTCAATTAGTCAATTAGAAAAAACTCTGAAAGGCGCCCTGCTCTGCCTGGCCCCCTTTCTCATTCGTTTGTCCCGGGCCCCCTGGGTGTAGCCGTGATAGCCACCCTCTTGTGGGGGCCATGATAAAGCCCCCACAAGGGGGGCGTAAATAGAGATGGTTCAAAGGGTGCAAATTAAGGATGATAATCGTGTAATTCCGGCCACAAAATTAGTCCCCAAATTCTGGGATAAGAAATATCAAAATCCCTAGATTTCGAAATTTATCTAAGTTATTTCTATTCTTCAAATAATATTTTTTCAGTTCTGCAACACGGTATTGTCAAAATCATGATAGAAAGCGCTGTCATCTATTTAATGGAACAAAACTCTTCCAGCGTAGCATTTAAATTTTCGAAACTGCTGATATCATACAAATTCAGTTCAAATTAGTTTTAATTTTTATCAATTAATTTTAATCAAGCAAAATCAAATTGAGAATTTATTTTAAATTTCTGTATGTTTTCTTTCTATTTGTTCCGTCTGACTTGAATGAATTGATTATTGAATGAAACGTATAATTAATAAATATTTACTGCTGAATATTTTCCTACTTGATAATAGTATAATTTAGAGACTGACGGTGAAAATGGGGGGACTAGCACTGTAATATAGAAATATGTTTTTATTAGAAAAACTTACTTCGAATCTTTTCCACAAGTCAAGAGCCTATTTAATTTCGTAAAAACGTTCATTTACTTTATAATAAAATTTATAGTTGATGAAACACATTTATTTACTTATTACGCTTTCATAGATGAATTTTATATGCAATTTGTTCAATATTAGACAGTTTCATTTTCCAGTATATGTATCATATATAAAGTACTATAACATCCACTTTTTTTTTCAGATAATTTTATTACTTAGTTTTATGTATCTTACTTGAGAAAGCTTATAAATGGTCAAAAAAAATTTTTACGTCTAGAAGAAATCAACCGGCGTTGCGTGGGTCCCAAATAAGTAGCCGCTACTTAAATAATAAAGATGCATATGCACCATACTCAAATCGCCTGTTTTGAATAAAAATTATTCTCACGTTACAAAATAAATCTTCATATCACAAAATGAGAATAGCTCCATTTCGATCACTCATGTAAACGTGAAAGTCCGCGATCGACCACACACGAGGAAGCTTACTGCATAATTCTAAGAACATATCCTCCATTATGCGCAAGCTCGAATGGACAACATGATTCCTTCTTCTACAGGTGTGGCATCATTAGGCCGAAAAGCTTCAATCAGGAAACGACCGGCACGAAATAAAATTGTTCGAAAATTTTAAGAGTTCGCTCGCTTAAAAAAAGTACAATTAATCAAAAGATGGCTTCAAGAAATTACTTTTTTAATTTTGAGCAGTGTGTAAATACACACTGGCGTCCAAATAATATTTACATACATAAAAATAATGATATTTCATGAAATATATAGCCATCTGATGCATTTTTCAGAGAAAAGCACAAAAGGCAAACCTAATTAAAATTATCCAATCCAATTTGATCAAACTGTTTCTGATAACTGTTTCTATGAACTTCTGCAATTCAGGATTTGATTTCGATGTTTATCAACTCAAAACAGATTTTTATGGTTCCAAATATTACTTGGAAGAATCTTTGAGGTCGCTAGCTGTCGGCAGTTTAAAGGCTGGGCAGACATTGATGGAAGTAGCAAAATAGATGAATGTTTCACGACAGACAGCCTATGCTCTCTGGAAACAATTTCAAGACTCTGGAACTGTAGCTAGGAAGCCTGGAGAAGGCAGTAGAAGAATGATACTCACGATCGGCATCTGTCCGTAACTGTCCATCGAAACAGGGAGTCGGCTGCTAAGCAGCTGAGTTTAGAACTTGTAGCCGCCACTGGAACTTTAGAATCGAGACAAACTGTGTACAGAAAACTTAATGAGAAAGGTCTTTAAGCCAGAAAGCCAATGGTGTATGTGTTTTACTGACCTCGCAACTTAAGAGGGTCCGTCTGAATTGGTGCATAGAATATTAGAGCTAGAGCCAACAACAATTTGTGTTCTCTTCAGTGATGAGTCAAAGTTTCAGTTTATCCTCTGATTCTAAACGCGTTAATTATTATTTATTACGCGTTAACTATTACGCGTTAGCTATTAACTAACGCGTTATTTGGGGAGTGCCAGGTACTTGAGATCATTCCACCAAAATTAGGACAAATGACCTTTGTGTCGAGATGACGTCTCAGAACCCTGTGTAAGTCCGTTAAGAGGTGCATGTAGATTTCACTTTCTTTTATGGATGATCATGCGAGTCCACATAAAGCAAACCCGCTTGATGAATTTCTTGAAAGCGAAGACATTGAGTGAATAAACTCGCCAGACAAATCACCTAATTTGAATCCCATTGAGAAATTATGGAACGCCCTTGGAAGAGCTGTTGCACGGCAAAATCTTCCTTCTCCTCCTTGTGACCACTATGCCTTAAAGACTAACTACTTTGCTGGAGTAGTGAAACTTGATCTTCCTAACTGTACCACATTATAAAGATCACGATATCACGTTGCGATAGGTGTATACAAGTTAGGGGAAATTACATTATTTATTAATGTTAAAAGTCTGTATTGGTTTCCAATTTTTTCATCTCTCCCCCCCTCCCCCCCCCCCCCCAAAAAAAAATCTTAACCACACTCTATTTCAATTTTAATTCTTTCATAAATAGTTTTGTATCATATGTACTCATACTTGTATTATCGGTCTGTATTTATGTGTTATGATGCTATGTAACCACTCATAAAGAATTCATTGAACTATAATGAACAGTTGTCGACAAATCAGTGTTTTGTTTTTGCATGTAAAGATAACTTTGGACACCAGTGTATTTAAAGGAACTGTTGTTAAGTTATAAACATTGGATTGCCCGTTAATTTTTTTTTATATCGCAATTTAAAAATCGGGAAAGTTTTGAACTCCTGAAAAGTATATATTTTTAAAAATTCACAAACATTCGTTAATTTAGCGTATGAATTTCGTTCAAAGCTTGTGTGAAAAATAATTTGTCCATGGTGTCAAGATGGAAACTCACACTCTGTTGCAAACACTCTGACAATACACTCTGTTGCAAAAAATATATGCGCACATAAAAAAATTGAGCTACAGCCGTGAAACTCGGCATGCAAATGTCGTTTTAAAAGTTATGCAAATGGTCAAACTGTCAGCGCCATTTATGCTATAGGGCACGCGCAACGCGACTGAGAACGACGCATCGTGCAGTGTTTAAAACGACCAGTGTTCTCATTCTCAATCAATTGGAACTGGATCTGTAATAATAAATTGAGCTACAGCCACGAAACTCGACATGCATGTATCGTTTGAGGAGATATGCAAATGATTAGAATTTGGGAGCAAAATAAAAACGCTTTATTAAGAGATGGTGACAACAAGAAGATGAAGACAACAAGAAGACAAATATAACTGGTTAGCTAATTCCAGTAGATTCTGAGAAGGCTGCAATTGCTGTCCCAGATGTGATCTATTGGTGATAGGTCTGGGGACCTGGACGGCCATAAGAGGGTATTAAATCCTCGAAAACACTGTTGAGAAAGTCATGCAGTATGTGGCCAAGCGTTGTCTTATTTGTAAGTGGAACCTGGGCGACTTGGCAGCATATGTAGAACAATGGGCTGTAGAATATTGTCGACGTACAAGCGAGCAGTCAGATTGGCTTGCAGCACAACTGGAGGAGATCGTTATCCCACAAGATGGCTGCTCAGACTGCCACACCACGTGATATGACCGTGTGCCGATCGACAACAAATGCGGAATCGGAACACTGGCCTGTCTTACTCCACACACGTATGAGGCATTTATACACACTCCTTTCCTGACTGCACGATCCCCTTGAGCAATTGCCTGCCTGGAGTGTCCTGAACTTCTGTAATGATTACGTGTGCCTTCTCTGATCCACTCTCGCTAGCAAGAAGCAACTATCATATCGCTCTGTGGCGATTGTGCGTCGCCAGACCCCGAACGAGGGACCTGTTGCATTGTAGGCCGACATTATAATCACTGAGCAAAAGCTAGCTTCTCCTCTGTTCTTATAATTCGGGTACAGGTTCCAAGCATCTTTGATCAGTTGTCTTTGCTGCCGCACACTCCCTCCGCTGATGATGAAGGCCGGGAGGCGTGTCGCCTCGGCGTGATGGTCAGTCGTGGTCAACCAGGAAGGGTGACAAGGCTTCTGACTCCGTGTGGTGCTGCCATCTCGTGTTGAGAGGTGAAATCGTTGGAGAGGAAGGTTGCGTGTTTCAAACGTCCAGTCATCATTGTGGCGATTGTGTGTCGCCGGGCCCCGAACCAGGGACCTGTTGAATTGTAGACCGACATTATAATCACTGAGCAAAAGCTAGCTTCTCCTCTGTTCTTATAATTCGGGTACAGATTCCAAGCATCTTTGATCAGATGTCTTTGCTGCCGCAGCTCCAAGCAAGATGGTGACTGATATGTATGTTGGAGCAACCATCTTCTCTTATGTGTATGACGCAAGCTCTCTCTAAATCCGACAATTGTTAGTAGCTCCGTTGAGTATAGCAAAGGCATCTTTGTACATAACTTGCTGTTTCAAAACAGAAAATCAAGTTCCTATTGAGCGTATTTTCTATTGTGAATTCTATTTCTATTGATATGCATTATATACATTTTATTCAAAGTTTTTTTTGGCAGTTTTATTTAACAACCAGTCATTCTTATATGTCATTTCTGTGTTATCATTTCCATTGTTCCTTAAAGTTCTGTTAATACAATTTTTTATGGGCGTCCTACAGTTTTGTTTTTAGTCGCCTATGACTAAGAATGTTGTGACAGCTAAAGAATATTTTTTACTTTTTAGTGCATGTTACTAAAACAATACGAATTAAAAATATTTTTATATAATATTTTATTTCATTCTTTTTGGTCTTTTGCGATTTTGTAGCCAATTTTTCATCAGATATCCAGTCAAACCATTTAAATTTTTTTTTAATTTGTCATGACCGATGGTTGTCTATCTGGAAGTCTGTTTCAACTCCTTTGATGGTATATTTAACATACTTCCCTATGTCCTAAAGATCTAAAATTTGGCACACAGCTTAATCCAGTGGAACATTTTAAGCTTTTAAAATTTGGCGGATCTTCGAAAAATAGAATTAGCACTTATTTTGCGAAATGACCCGCGAAAAATATCCTTCGCTTTACATAATCCCATTGTTTTAAAATAGTTGAAAGGAGTTCAATATGCGACCTCATTTGTATGTATATATAATCCCACAGTTGTAAGACAATTTAAAAAGAGTTAAATATGTGGCTTCACTTCTATATTTATGTAAAAGAGAAAAATTTTAAAACTATCTACACCAATGGGATTTTTAAGGGCTATTCTGGGCGTAATTTCAAAGTCTGTACATGATTCCGGTGGGGGAGGGGGTCTGAATCCGGGACAGGGATTTACTGAAATTTAATTCAATGTATTATTATCACAAAGACGTGTCGAAAGGCCAGACCGTCCGACTCGTCCTGGGATATGAGCAGCACTTTGGACAGACGGCGTCACAAAGACGTGTGTAAAATTTCAAGAAAATCGGCTTGGTAGAAGTGGGTCAGAAATTGATTTCAAGATTTGATCCAAACAAGCAAACACAGAATCCAATCTAAATTAAACAATGTATACAGATACCTGTGTGTGTGTGTCTGTCTGTCTGTGTCGTTTATAGCAGAAAATCTAAGCTTTGAACAGCGACAAAATACTTGTACAGAGTTATTTCAGGTCATCGGATAATACGGTACAGCGATATCTTTTTTTCCTTCTTAATTTGAATTAGTTTATTAATTATTTTACGTTGAAGCATGAATTTGAGCAATTTTCACACAAATTGGTTTTTTTAGCGATCGAAAATATTATCGCAGAGTTTCCATCTTGGCATCATCGACAAGATCGAAGAATGTTCTTTCTAACGATTTTCAAACCGAATCCGTACAATGATTCTCTTATATTTATTTATTTATTTTTAAATGCATCGAAAGATGCATGTTTTAGCTTATTTGATTCTTATTTCGTACACAAAACCGAAAATGGAAGATTAGCACAATTCTATAGTTTAGTAAAATTTTGGGTGGAAAACCCAGGCCGTCTGACTCATCCAGAGGACTTGAGCAACTATAGCAAAATTTTGGGTGTATATTTTCGCACTCTAATAATTTTTTTAATTACTCTATTTTCTAATTTTCAGTGAATTTTCGAAGAAAAACATAAAAGAGATTTTCGTTTTCGCTGTCGAGGGGATTTATTCTGTGGTTCGCCCATTGCTATGCACTGAGCGTTGCAGCTGGCGTCACAACCTGTTTGTCGCTATGAGAAGCAGTGACGTATTTAGCATAAAAGCATTGTTGGATCTTTGATCATAGCGCAAGTAACACGCTCAAAACAAACAGTACAGTGGAATAATCTTTATTATGATCACAAGGATTACGAACAAAAAAGGGTTACCTGGTTAACGGACCCAGCAGTAGGTAACATTCGCTTACATTTTGTAAAGTCATCACAAGAAATAACCAATTACATAAATATTTATACGGATAGCTCTAGAACTGATTCTGGAACAGCATCAGCCTACTGTGCTTTTTACGATGGCATGTGTGTCTACAAGTGGTCAACTCGTCTTCACTATAAAAATAGCGTCTTCCAGGCAGAGCTGCTTGCAATAAAGGAAGCTGTATCTTGGGCTACAAAAAGTTTGCATAATAATTTCATTATTTACTCTGACAGTCTATTGAGTATCGAAACTCTTAAACAATATCAAACGAAGAATCCGATAGCTCATCAAATTATATCTATCATAACCCACAGCATCCACCTAAAGTTTTTTATAGGATGGGTTTTTTATAGGATGGGTCACTCGGGTGTTCTGGGAAATGAAGTTGCAGACTGCTTAGCTTTTGAGGCGACGTCAGATATCTCTGTTCAGAGTACAAACTTACCATATCCATGTTCATCGCTAAGGTCACATCTAAACATTAGTATCATAAAAGAGTGGCAACAGCATGGAATGAAAGTGAGAAAAAAAGAGAAACTTTCAACTATTTTCCCAGAGTATCTCAAGAGCAACTGATTTGCAGCAGAGAATTGGTACAGTTTTTCTCGGGGCATGGCTGTTTCCCAAATGCCCAGTAGACAACATATGCCAATATTTGCCAAAAGCCTTCTGGGTAATAGCTGGGCTAAACAGAGAATAAAATCTATAATTCAATTCTTAGAGGAAAACGAACATATCTTGTGCATTATTACCAGTAACCCCCAAACATTAGCTCACTGTTTTTTGCATATTTATTTATAGTAGTTGTAAATTTTGTTATAAATACTGCAATCAAATTAATTTTAAATTCACATTTGTTTTAATCATTGCAAATATCATTGTATGTATCAATGTAGTACTGAAAGCCATGGTAACCTGTGAGAGGTGTATATGTTGTATATATAGTTTTGTACGTATGTTTGCATAAGTAGTTTTGTATATTCGTATATATTTTGTATATATATATATATATATATATATATATATATCTTTGAGAATTATTCGTGGCATTTTGTATATGTAATAACCAATTTTAGAAATATTTTTATATACATAGTCGCTCCCATTTGAAATAGTTCTGCACATAAGTGCTTATGGATGTGAAATAATTATGAAATACTATAGGTATCTAGTATAGACAAACATATTGTATATAATTGTTTTTATCTTTGCATTAAGTTTTGATTTCTGGTTTTGGCAGATATTCCTCCACCATAGGTTGTAATTACTGTAAACCTTCGATTCGGTGCCTATAGGTGGCTAATCTGTTAATCTGTTGGATCTTTGAGCTTTCCAGGCAGAAGATAAAGCTAGCATGGCAGGACAGGGCTTGACTAAGCGTTTTGAAAAATTGAATGAATGAATTCAATTGATCTCTGCTTTAATTCCCGAGAAACGGCAGACACAGTTTTCTAGTATAGTGTTTTTCAAATTCTTTAGTCGCGAAACCTTTTTGCAATTCAATTTAATGGCAGACCCTTGAGATGAAAAAATATCCATCACGCTCAAAAATATGCAAAGTTTTATTTTTTCTTTCTCCTTATTTTTAAGAAAATTTTTACGAAACTATCACGTTGAGGAACCACCTCTCAAATGCTGTCACGGAACCCCGTGGTTCCACTAAACACACTTTTGTAAACGCTGTTTTAGTATATTATAAGTCAACAAAAAATAATGACATAATAAGGGGCCCCAGAAAGTGGTCCTCTTTTGGCCATCCCGAACATGTCTATCCGCCCCCACCCCGTTCACATTGGAGTTGGTGAGCACAGCTACCATGGATAGTTCATTAAACAAATTGCAGAATACAATCAAATCCTAAAAAAAAATAATCATTTCTAGCATACATTAATTTAAAGAATGGAGCACCCGAAAAGTCTTAATCTCCAGCTTACAGAAAGCAAATAAAAAATGTCATTTCTCCTTGTCTGTCAATATGAGTGTTCGCAAATAAATATTTAATTCCGGCAATGGTTTTTTGGCGTCATCGCACGAGAAGATATTCCCGGCACAAGACCCAGTCCTCCTAATGACGACCATTAATTTGATTAAGTACTCAATTCAGTTGGATTCGCGGGGTAAATTGTTTTTAAAGATCTCCAATACTTAGATGGAATCCATTTGTAGGAGTCATGGGATCGTTAAGGGAAATTAAAATCGTTGGGGACTCGCATTTACAAAATTTTGACGGAATTCCGCTTTGGGGACTACGTAGATTGTCATGTGGCTTTCCTCGCCAAATCGCCCAAAGGGATCTTTAGTTTTCAGGTATATTTTAATGTATAAGGATGCAAAATTAGAATTATTTTGGCATTCGTTCAAACTACCGGATATACTTATTGATATATGTATTAATACGACTTATTTATACGTATTAACACGATCACATAAGAATGGATATCTATATTATTACAAGATTTTATGCGAGGATACATATGTAAAACACTGGAAATAGGTATAATAGTTTGTAACTTTTATGATTACAGCACACATTCCTCGAAATTTAAGATCTTTATAGCATTATTACTTTCCCTATTTTAATGCATTGAGAAATAACTGTGGCGGGGTCGAAATTTCGACAAGTTTCACTTCTTTCTCACGGTTTAGATATAGAGAAAATATTTTCTTCCTTACTTTTCAGGGGAAAGTGATTTAGTTTACTATAGCGATATTCCCGGACTTATATGCACATTCAACGTATAATATGAGATCATCGATTGGAGGTTGCTAATAGATTCTTCAAAAAGAAGACTCAAAGTTGTGCTTCTCATAACAATAAGTACGCTTCAGTACCAATAGGACATTTAGTGCAGTTGAAAGAACGACACAAAAATTTAGCTTTCATTCTCATTAAACTTAGGTGCAATGATCATGGATGGACAGTTCACAGCGATCTTAAAGTCATGTCTAAAATTTTGGAACAACAAAGTGATACACTAAATGCCCGTGTTTTTTGGCAAGTGAGACAGCCGAGATCAACAGCAACTCTGGATCAAGGAAAAATGGCCAAAAAGAGGCACATTAGAACCTGGAGGTTGTTACATGAAACTTTGGTTGTTCAGGAGCCTTAGGGCGAGTCGAGTGGTCTGAGTTTTCGACCCCCACCCCCCGCTTCACATAAAGCTGGAGCTAATGAAGCAATTTTTCAAAGCTTTGTCGAAAGGAGGAGACTGTTTTAAATATATCTGTGCAATATGAAGAGTCCACTTCAACTATAAGAGCTTGCAATTTCGTCCGAATAGTTAAACGGTAGAGCGTTAGCTAGCCAATTCGGAGATCCATAGGGTTCGATTCCCGGTTGGGGCAGCACGGTTCTTTACAATGGCGCCTGATAAAATCAACACTGGTAGGTTAGTACAAAGATGCCGGAGGTCTAAAAGTGACCCTAGTACGACTAATACGGATTCAGTGGACTCAGAACAATTGAGCGTCGATTTCAAAATTGAGAGGATAACAACCACGTAGGATACTAACCTGGGAAAAAATAGAAGTTGCAAGAGGCTAATCTGAGGTAAAAATAAGAGGTGGTCAGTCAGATTGTCAGTTGCCAGAAAATCTGACATTTGAGGGTGGAGAACGCAGAGTCCACTTCGACGATAAGAGGTTGCAATTTCGTCCCAGTAGCTCAACGGTAGAGCTTCGGCTGGCCAGTTCGGAGATCCATAGGGTTCGATTCCCGGTTGGGGCAGCACTGTTATTTACAATGGCGTCTGAACAAATCAACCCTTGTAGGTTAGTACAAAGATGTCGGAGGTCTGAAAGGACCCAGTACGACTAATACGGATTCAGTGGACTCTGAACAATTGAGCGTCGATTTCAAAATTGAGAGAATAACAACCACGTAGGATACTAACCTGGGAAAAAATAGAAGTTGCAAGAGGCTAACCTGAGGTAAAAATAAGAGGTAATCAATCAAATTGTTAGCTGCCCGAAAATCTGACATTTGAGGGTGGAGAATGCAGAGTCCACTTCGACGATAAGAGCTTGGCAATTTCGTTCCAGTAGCTCACCGATAAAGCTTCGGCTGGCCAGTTCGGAAATCCAGGGTTCGATTCTCGGTTGGGGTAGCACGGTTCTTTACAAACATTTCCGGGATTATCTATAAAATTCAAAGAAGGTATTTTTGCCGGTCCAGACATCAGGAATCTTATGAAGGATAAACTTTTTGAAGAAAAAAATGGAAACTGTTAAAAAAGAAGGGAGGGAAGCTTTCAAAGAGGTTGTGACCAAATTATTAGGAAATCACTATGATTGTGGAAGACATGCTACAGAAATTCGAGGATTTAGGATGCTCCATGAGCTCAAAACTACATTTTCTCAACTCTCACGTCGACTACATTCCTGATAATCTGGAAAAGCTGCCAGCGAAGAGCAAGGAGAGGGATTCCGCATAAAAAGACATTTTGAAGGGAAAAAAATAATACCACAAGGAAATATTACTATCTATCAGTGTGTATATTAATCTTTAATCGTAAAATATTTATTTCAATACTTTCATTCCAAAAATGTTTATGAAAAATTTTAAATAATTTTAATTTATTTAACATACTGCTATTTTCCTGAAATATTGAGATCCCATTTTGTGAAAAATCCTTACGTGATTCAGAAAAATGAAAGTGATATCAGAAATTGGTGGCCAAAAATACAACAGTAACAGTTAATAGTTTCTAGACAACTTTTCATGACTATAATTTTGCAGACCGATGTTATTATACAAGATGTGATGACAGGAAATGTTCGATTTTAGGTCACATGTTTAAATATATTGAAACATAACATTCTACCATACAAAACAATTGTCAACCCAGGAAATGCTCGATTTTAGGTCGCATGTTTATATACTGAAACATAACATTCTACGATACAAAACAATTGTCAACCCAGGAAATACTCGATTTTAGGTCGTAGTTGATATATTGAAACATAACATTCTACGATACAAAACTATTGTCAACCCAGGAAATACTCGATTTTAGGTTGAATGTTTATATATTGAAATATAACATTCTACGATGCAAAACAATTGTCAACCCAAGAACAACTTTTGAGGAGCACTTAAAAGAGCACTTAAAAGAAGTTAAAAATATTCCATTGGAGCAAGTAGAAGCCGGAATCAGTGATGATGAAAATTCTCCACAAATTAGCAGACACTCAAAATTGCATAAGTAAAGCTAACAAAATGATACCCCGACAAATGCGGGTTATAAAAGGATTCATTATCTGACCCAAACCAAAGAGATGAGAGATGACGAAGCTTTTTTATGCATTGAGAAATTTAAGATTACGAGTAGTTAGTATAAGATTAGCATTTTGGTCATCACATAGCCATCTTTCAAAGCCAAAAATGAAATGGTTTGACAATAATCCCTTAAATTTTATAATGGATGAATATTTTTGTTTAGAAAATAAATATAATGTTATAAAAGGAAACCAATATATTTAAGGCTTTCAGAAATTTTAATTGCTTATCTTTCAGAAAATGTTATTTGTTTTCAGGTTAAAGCAAGGGACTTTATAACAGGGGGGAGGTATTTATGGTAAGAATATATATTATAATTTTATTCTAAAACTAAATTTCAGTAATTCCAAATTTACTATTTCAGAATAATGAGTAAATTTCAGTATTCGAAAACCGGAAGTTTCATTAAATTTTATGAAGTCCCACACCTAACGTTCTCCAATTTTAGCGGTTACATAAAGGAACCTAATTAATCAGAGTGTATGAGAAAGAGAAGTGAAAACTCACATTTCAGACATTTTTATAAAAAGTTATAAAGGGAAAAAACCCATATTGTTTAATGATTACTGCATTTGAATCATAACTGCATCTGTTATGGCGAACCAAACATCGACCCAAACATTCCAGTGATTAATTACTCGTAGACTGCTTTCAAACTCTCATACGTCCTCATTCTACTTAATCTGAAAACCAATTTAAGTTTTTACTTATCTAGTATCTTTCATTAATGATCAATTGCAACTTGCCCGATTCCAATCATTAAATTATCAATTGATATCTCAAGCTGCAAATAGATTCTCAAGTAAGTAAATCTTAATCTTATTAAGATTAAGATTATATTATTTTATTTCAATTTTTTGGAAATGTAATATAAATGCTCTTGGAATCGCAATCGCGCTTGCAGTGCAGCGGCTAACCGTTTGGGGATCGTCTTCCGTCGGGTGATTTTGTGACTTCGAATTTTCTCTCTGATCATTTTATCTTACACTAAAACGAATTACCCGCTGCTTAAATAACACACTTACAGATAATGATAGCACCACTCAATTTCCGATTCGCCTCTTCAAAAGGTAGATATTCTCAATCCATCCATATCTATGCGTCAAACCGCCTCAATCTTCAAATCAGTTTTTACTTTCCTTATATACATAATGTATAAGGAAAATATTGTGACGGGGTCGAAAATTCGAAATCGAGTTTTCGACGGGAGAGCACATTTCAAGCATCCCTGATCACGAATCAAGCATTTTTGAAGTGATGTCTGTGTGTGTGTGTGAGTGTGTGTGTGTGTGTGTGTCAGTGAGTCTGTGGAGACGATAACTGACGAACGAATGGACCGATTCGAACCAAATTTGGTACAAAAATCACAATCCGTAAACACTTGAAGCCTATTGTTCTTATACGCAATCGAATGTTAAGAACATCCCAACATTTTCGAATGAAATTTTGAAAAAATAGTCAAAAAATCAAAATCACTAATAAAGTTACGCAAATAGACATTTTTTATGTAATTTTTCATTAGAAAACGATTGACATAAATTTTAGAACGCTAACATGAACCGTTCTCGAGATATTGCACATTTTTCAAAAAAATTATCAGAAAGTCATATAAAATAAAAAAAAAATATTTCCTCTTGAGAGACATGTTCACTTTTCAGTAACACCATGCGATAAATTGGATGACATCATTCTCGTGGATCTAGCTCGTTCCATTCATGAAAAAAGATACTTTTTGTAATACTTTTGTATTTGAACGCCAATAGTCATTTATCTGCTGTAAGAATAACTTATTTCTTTGTCCATTATACTTGGCGAGATTTTGGCGACGAATTTGGCGGAATGGACTTTTTGAAATGTTGCCAAATTAACGAAAATCTCGCCAAATGGATAAAAATGACGCTAAATCAATGAAATGACGACTAATTGTCGAAAATTCAATATCTTGGAAAGAATATTAGTATCTACTATAAGAAAAACCTATTTATTTTACTGTAAAAGTGGTAAATTCATTACATTATATAAGGAAAGTCATGTGTTGCCCACATCAGATTTTTTCTTTTGGTTCAAACCAAATCTCAACGCATGCGCTGCCGAACAGTAGGAGGGAAAAGAAAAAAATTAAATAAAAAGAAACGGAGCGGAACACTCTTTCTGGAAAAAAGACACGATGTAATTTAAACCATGAGTGAGTTTTCAGGCATGTTTTGACGGACCTGAGCGAAGAAATTTATCAGAGGAGAGACACACCCGGGATTCGCATTAACGGATTTTTATACGTTTGCTTAAAAATCAGAGAAAATAAAATAATATATATATTGAAAAAATAATTTTTTTCTTTAGAATGCGAAGATATACACACATATAATTTTACCAAAGCGGAGAACGCTAACTCATCTTTTCCGGATGCGGCGAAATAAGTAACAGATAATGCTAAAAAATGAAAATTTCGATGTATTTACAAATAACTAAATAAATATGAAAGAATTGACTCACGAATTAGATTCAAAGATTGTCGGAAATAACGTTCTTCGATATTTCCTATGATGTCAAGATGGAAACTCTACGATAAGTAAGGAACTGATTTGTTTCTCCCCGAACCTTATTTTCCAGGGCCTTGAAGTACCTCTGTATTAAATTTAGCTGCTGTTCGAAACTTAATTTTCCAGCTACAGACGACACACACACATCTTCTTTTATTATGTAAGATAATAAAATCTCTCTCTTTCTCTCTTTGTATGTGTATGTGTGTTTGTTTGTGTGTGTGTGTTTGTGCATGTGTGTTTGTTTGTGTGTGTGTGTTTGTGTATGTGTGTTTGTTTGTGTGTGTGTGTTTGTGTATTTGTCTCTGTATGTGTGTATGTGTTTTGTGTTTGTGTTTGTGTGTGTGTGTGTTTCTGTATGTGTTTGTGTGTGTGTATGTTTGTGTGTTTGTGTGTGTATGTGTGTGTGTGTGTGTGTGTGCGTCTTCTGTAGCGGAAAATCTAAACTTTGGATAGCTTTGAATTTAGGTACAAGGTTTGCTGAATTCTCAAAACGACAGACTTCGTCCGATTTTTTTTTAATTCGAATTAGTTTTTCTGTTATTTTATGTTAAAGCGCAATATTAAGCGATTTTTGTACAAATTTGTTCTTTAGTGATAGAAAATATTATTACGGAGCTTCCTTCTTGACACCAATGGAAAAATTGAAGAACATATTCTAACTATTTCTGAGCTAAATCCGTAAATTCCTTCATATATTATTTGTGAATTCATTTTTAAATACATCAAAATATGCATGCTTTGCGCTATTTCATTTTTATTTCATTACATCCAAGAATAAAGGATTCTCGCAATTCTTACCTTTGGAATAAGCTTGGATATATATCTTCATTCTAATAAAAAACTTTTATTTAACTACTGATTATTTTTCCTATAAAGTTTTAAACGAAAGTACAGAAAGTTGACATTTTTTATTTCTAGATAGATTGGAATTCCTTTCTATGCATTCGCTATGCTTTATGACGTCACGCAGAATCTTGGCGTATCCGTTGTTATGAAAAGCAGAGATGCATTTTTTTTTCTCCCGAAACAGGCATATCCTGTGTTATTTGTACGAGATAATTTAGATTCTGGTAGATAAATTACGATCATATATCTGTTGGTGTGGAGTAGAAAAAAAAACATACTCACTTAAACACAAACACAAGCAATAAAACAGTTTTGTGGAATTAAAACCTGTATTGTTACGCAGAATACAAAAACGAGTCCAAGTTTCTGGATGATAACTTACCTTTATTCACAAGCACAAAATAAACAGGAACAGTATACAATCAAACAGCATTTAAATGCCTCACTAATTACATAAAATAAGCGACAATATTCTCAAAATATTGGCGAAAATAATTTCACAAACAACAGCTGATATTCTCAAAACATTGACAAAAAGTCACAATTCACTGTAACTAGTATATTATCAACTCGTCAAGTGAACTCTTTAATTCAGTCATGACTCCTATTTATAGTATCTCCATAGAAACTTTTAGAAATCTCTATATCTCAAAGAATAATCGTTCTATCGAGAAATTTCAGGTACATTCCAGAATTCGTCAAATGTCGCCAAATCCGGCAACCCTGCTTCTAACTGGGAAATGCTAGCAACCCTGGGCTCACGTCATGCTCACGTCATGAACTGTGTTTTCTTCTCCTAGCCTTCGAAACAGACGAAAGAGGAGACGCCAAAAGGAATATTGTGAGTTCGCAACAGTATTTCGGGATTTGAAGTTATCTGCAGCGTTCTGTAACATGCAGTGGCATCTTGTAGAACTATCCTAGGTAGGATGTCGATTCTTCATCACCCAATATCCGTATATGAAATATCCGTGTACGGTTTCCGTGCCTCTGCATTCTAGAATTTTGTGTACGTACAATTCGTAGGTAAAATAAGGATAAAACAATTTTTAGCTGAAAGGTCCGCTATAATCTGTCTGTACCTCCCATGCAGAGACGTACTTCACAGATTAAAAGTTCATGACCTAAAAAATCGCATTCTCAAAACACTGCGTATGTTTAACCCACTGTTACTCATATCATATAACTTTGCTCACTAACAATAAACGTCCTTATATATCCTCTGTGGAAAGATATGGAAAAGCTCTTGAAATTCTTGACACTTCACAGGAACTTCCCAAATTGGGCAAAAGTTGGGGGACATTTTGGAAAAATTTGTTTACAATGTCAAGCAACGCGGTCTTTCCCGTCATAGCAGTTGGCAATTTGCACAGTCCATGTCGACGACAAGAGCTTGCAATTTCGTCCTAGTAGCTCAACGGTAGAGCATCGGCTGGCCAGTTCGGAGATCCAGGGTTCGATTCCCGGTTGGGGCTCTTTACAATGGCCTCCAAAGAAATAAATCCGGTAGGTTAGAGGAAATATGTCGGAGATCTGGAAGTGACCTTAGTACAAATAGTACGGATTCGGTGGTCTCTAGAAGATTGAGCGCTGATTTCAAATTTAGAGTCTAACAACCAAGTAGGATACTAACCTAGGTAAAAATTGCAATAGCAGGAGGCTAACCTGATGTAAAAATAGCAGGAAGTGGTCAGTCAGATTGTCAGCAGTCCGCCAATCTGATATTAGAGGGTGGAGAATGCAGAGTCCACTTCGACGATAAGAGCTTGCAATTGAGTACCGGTAGCTCAACGGTAGAGCGTCGATTGGCCAGTTCGATTCATTATTCGATTCCTGATTGGGACGGCAAAATACTTTACAAATTGTAAATTTTGATTTCCAACTAGAATACATTTAGGGCAAGAAAAAACAGCGGGGTTTTAACATTACGTATGCAAGAAAAATAAAAGGTTTTAAATTTATAAAATTATATTTATATTTTCTTTGAAAATTCGCAGTTAAAATTCCACAAGGAAACTAAACTACGGTGTAATAAACCCCTTCAGCAATAACTAATAATAAATAACTCTATAACTCTCAATTGTCATGATGAGCTGCACATCGATTGCATACGTTGCAAGAGATTTATTACTCGCAGACGATTTTTAAACCCTCGATTCCAGACTAATCTGATAATCAATTTATGTTTTTACTAACTTTTGTTCCATTAATGGTCAATTGCTGTTCCATCTATTTCAATCATTAAAATATAAATTGGTATCTGAGCTTGTCAAGTATGTAGGTCTTAAGTTCGCATATATTCTTTTGAAAGAAAATAGAAAAAATTTCCTTTTAAATGTACATTTTATAATGAACTGAAGAAAGAACCATCTTTATAAAAAAGCGTCCTTTGTAATATATCTCAATAGAACTTAATGCTAAATTTTGCAATCTTGATGGATAGTTCCCATTGCAAAAATAGATAAATATTATCCACTAATTTTATGGAAAATTAAATAAGACTTATAACCAGGACTCCTTGAAGCTATACTTTAGCAAAAAAAAAAAAATCTTCCATAGTTTAGAGATGATATTAATGTATCTGCAGGATTTTAATACTTCAGAATGCTGCTGATTATACATTATTATATTCGTTCCCATTTTCGACCCAGACCGTCCGACCTACCCGAAAATGTAATGCATCTGTTTAGCCGGTCGGGAGAGTGCAACCAATTTAAACCGGAACCCAGTGAGGGTGACCTCCACAAGGACTGTATCATTTTCACCTTGCCACCAACCTCTTTAGATCTACGCAAACATCTCGTAGTGAGGATTGTTATATTCGAATGTTAGATATTAATGAATTAACTAATATCAAAATTCATGATAATATTATTGACAAAATGTGACAGGTACAGCAGTTCTTGCAGACAAATTCGTTACTTCAGAATAAATCTAGACACAATTCTGTTATAGGAGTTTTGAGCAAAGTGGTCATTACCTGTCATTGGTTGATGAGGACCTGTCATTCGTTGGTGAGGACCTGCCATTTGGCGAAGACTAAGAAAATTGGGGTCCCCAGATCAGTGTTATTTTAGGGACACCCCCCCTCCCTTTTTCACGGAAAAATTAACTAGAGTGTAACTCAACTCGTCTTTCTCATACCAGAATTCATTTTTAACACTTTACAACGAAGTTGAAAAGTGTTTATGACTTTGTTCATTCTGTCTGTCTGTCTGTTCGTTAGCACGATAACTGCCGTAAAAATGACTTTATCAAAATGAAATTTTAGTATGTTGTTCAGACGGTCTGTGGGACCAATGGGAATATAAATGAATAATATCACCTAATTAGTTTTTTATTGAACCCGGGTTGAAAAAATGAAATACATTGACTCTTATGGAACCTAATTTTTCAAAAATTTTTTAAGCAAATTTAAAATTCACAAATTGCTTCGAAAATTTTAGGAAATATTCAAATTATTACATAAAATATATAAAAAAAAATTCAGCAAAATATATTCAGTAGTTTTTTAAATAAAAATTAAAATAATAATTACATATTTTATATGAAGCGATCACGTGACCAATATATGAAGAAATCACGTGACACACTTCAAAATAAAATATGGCATCCATCGTGTGTCAAAATCATGATTTTCAAAGTTCTTTTTAATTCACATTTAGTGTTGTATACGTCCTAAAAACGCTTAATTTTTTTTAAATTCTGTGCATCTACATACTGAAACAACGCAATTACAATATATTTGAGTTTAAATGATCATCCAAATTGGATTATTTCTAGAACGAAGCCTAATTTTCACTTATGGAAAATGTAAACAGAAAAATAAGTAGAATGAGTTGTATAAGAATTGCTGCATTTCTTTAATGCAAAATTATTTAGCTCATGGAGTCTGCAATATAGCAGATATGAATGAAATATTCATTGATTTTACAGAGAGAAGGACGATTTTTTCGATGAAGTTTTAAGCATCGAGTTTAATTACTTGTACCTCCATTGTCTCAAGTTTTTAAATAAAATAAATTATTATAGTATTGTGATGAATGAAATGAATGGAAAAATGCTTATGAATGAAATGCTGCTTTTATAGAGAGAACCAGGCTGGTTATATTTCAATGACGTCATTGGAATAAATTTAACTTGTTTTCGATGAAGTTTTCAAATATAATAAATTATTGAAGTACTATGATAATTTTTAAAATATTACCGGTGAATGTATCGCATTTTAGAGATGTTTAAATAAAATTGCATTGAAGTTGGAAAGTCTTTCATAATCAATGCTATATGCATGATTGACCTTTCTTGTTTTTTATCAAATTTTACAAAAAAAATTTGAAAAGTCGGTATTGTGTGTCCAAATGATTACAACTATAGCGTGATGCTTTTCACTTTAAAAGGCTAGAAAAAATATTTTGATTGATATCATACCTGACAATGTACCCCCAGAAGGGACTAATGACATCTCGAAAAAAAAATTGTATCGCGGCTATTTTTCACAATAATGATTGAAACTATTGTTTCGTGATCATTGAGCCATAAATAATCCTTTTATGTCTGATCGTGTCAAATTTTGTCCTATGCTAGTGTTAAGATAAGAAAGATCAATCATGCTTAAAGCATTGATTATGAAACACTTTACAACTTCAATGCAATGAACTTCATTCAAATGACGGCATTGAAATATAAATTGCCTGGTTTAAACATCTCTAAAATGCGATACATTCCTCGGTAATATTTTTAAAATCATCATAATACTACAATAATTTATTATATTTGAAACTTCATCGAAAACAACTGAAATTAATTCAAATGACGTCATAGACAAAATTACACGCCTGGATCTCTCTATAAAAGCAGCATTTCGTTCATAACTTTTTCCCAGTCATTTCATTCATCACAATACTATAATAATTAATTTCATTTAAAAATTAAGACCATGGAGCTACAAGTAATTAAACTCTATGCTTAAAACTTCATCGAAACAATTCGTCCTTCCCTTTGTAAAATCAATGACTATTTCATTCATATCGGCTATGCAGACTCTATGGGCTAAATAATTTTGTGTTAAAGAAATACAGCAATTCTAATACAACTTATTCTACATATTTTGCTGTTTACATTTTACATAAGTGAAAAATAGGCTTCGTTGTAGAAATAATCAAATTTGGATGATCATTTAAACTCAAATATATTGTAATTGCGTTGTTTCAGTATGTAGATGCACAGAATTTAAGCAAAAATAAAGCGGTTTTAGGACGGATACAATTTATAAAATTATATTTATAAAATTATATTTATAAAATTATCATAATACTACGATAATTTATTATATTTGAAACTTCATCGAAAACAACTGAAATTCATTCAAATGACGTCATAGAAAAAATAACACGCCTGGATCTCTCTATAAAAGCAGCATTTCATTCATCAACATTTTCCCATTCATTTCATTCATCACAGTACTAAAATAATTTATTTTATTTAAAAACTTAAGACCATGGAGCTACAAGTAATTAAACTCTATGCTTAAAACTTCATAAAAAAATCGTCCTTCCCTCTGCAAAATCAATGAATATTTCATTCATATCAGCTATGCAGACTCCATGAGCTAAATAATTTTGTGTTAAAGAAATAAAGCAATTGATATACAACTCATTCTACATATTTTGTTGTTTACATTTTACATAAGTGAAAAATAGGTCCATCCTAGAAAAATCCTTCCATCTATTTATTGATTTTAAAGCTGCTTATGACAGCATAAAAAGAGATAAGTTGCTTAAAGCTATGATTGAGTTTAACATTCCTAAACTTGTTAACCTTACTAAAGCCACGCTTAGCAACGTTCGTTGCAGGGTTAAAATTCAAAATCACATTTCTGAGCCTTTTGCTACTGAAAGAGGATTGCGTCAGGGAGACTCGCTTTCCTGCCTGCTCTTCAATCTCGCATTGGAGAAATGCATCCGAGATAGCGGATTAGACCGCAGAGGCACTCGCTGGAATAGGTCGCTGTATTTATTGGCCTACGCAGACGACATTGACATTATTGAAAGATCTGAAAGGGCAGTGAAAGAGGCCTTTCTTGCCCTTGAAATCTCTGCTACAGACATGGGCCTCACTATCAATGAGGACAAGACAAAGTTTATGGAAGTCCCGTCCGCGTCTGGGAACTACAACCCTTTTTGCATAAATGGTCATATATTTGAAAGGGTTAGTGAATTCAAATACCTTGGAGCTACTATCAATGACCAAAACTTGTTGAAAGCCGAAATTAACTACAGAATAAAATCGGCCAATAAATGCTTCTTTGGACTAAAAAAACAATAAAGATCCAGGCTTGTTAGCCGAAGAACTAAAATGAGTCTATACAAGACACTTATACTACCTCTGCTGCTGTATGCTAGCGAAACTTGACTTTAAATTTAGACGTCCAGCGTGTGCCCTGGAGACTTTTGAAAGAAAAGTGTTAAGAACTCTATATTCGGGCCTGTACAAGAACAAGGATGCTGGAGAACCAGATATAATTTTGAACTTTATAGACTCTATAAATAGCCTCAAGCTACATAAATCATCCGAAGTAACAGATTGAGATGGCTCGGACATGTCAGGAAAACCCCCTGAAAATAACCCGACTAGACTGTACACTTTTAAGAACCCTGGAGATACCCGCGCCCGGGGCAGACCTTCGACTAGATGGTTAGACGACATTGGGAATGACATCAACATTTTGAAAATTAAAAACGGGCAAAGAGTCGCTTTGAACCGACGGTGTTGGAAGAGGCGTGCTGTCGAGGCAGCTAAGACCTGTAACAGGTTGCTACGCTCTTAAAGAAGAAGAAAAATAGGCTTCGTTGTAGACATAATCAAATTTGGATGATCATTTAAACTCAAATATATTGTAATTGCGTTGTTTCAGTATGTAGATGCGCAGAATTTAAGCAAAACTAAAGCGGTTTTAGGACGGATACAACACTCAATATGAATTAAAAAGAACTTTAAAAATCACGATTTTGAGATAAGATGGATGCCATATTTCATTTTGAAGTGGGTCATGTGATATTTTCATATCATGGTCAAGTGATCGCTTCATATAAGAAGTGTAATTATTATTTTAATTTTATTTAAAAAACTACTGAATATATTTTGCTGAAATTTTTTTTATATATTTTATGGAATAATTTGAATATTACCTAAAATTTTCGAAGCAATTTGCTAATTTTAAATCTGCTTAAAAAATGTTGAAACATTAGGTCCCATAGGGTTCAATGTATTTCATTTTTCAACCCGGATTCAATCTAAAACTAATTGGGTGATATTATTCATTTACATTTCCATAGGTCCTACAGACCCTCTGAACAACATACTAAAATTTCATTTTGATTAAGTCATTTTTACGGAAGTTATCGAGCTAACAGACAGACAGACAGAATGAACAAAGTCATACAAACTTTTCAACTTTGTTGTAAAGTGTTAAAAATATAAAATTTCGCATAAATTTCGACACAAATTTTAGAACACTAGCATGATTGTACTTTTTAAAAATAAATATATTAAATAAATCACATAAATCAAACAAGAAAGATCAATCATGAATAAAGCATTGATTATGAAACACTTTCCAACTTCAATGCAATTTTATGTAAATATCTCTAAAATGCGACATATTTACATAAAATTGCATTACATTCCTCGGTAATATTTAAAAAATTATCACGTTACTACATTAATTTATTATATTTGAAAACTTGAAATTTCTTCGAAAAAATGAACTTCATTCAAATGACGGCATTGAAATTTAAATTGCCTGATCTAAACATGTCTAAAATGCGATACATTCCTCGGTAATATTTTGAGAATTATCATAATACTACAATAATTTATTATATTTGAAAACTTCATCGAAAACAAATGAACTTTATTCAAATGACGTCATCGAAATATAAATCGCCTCTATATAAAAGCAGCTTTTCATTCATTAACTTTTTTCCATTCATCACAATATTTTAATAATTTTTTTTATTTAAAAACTTAAAACCATGGAGGTACGAGTAATTTAACTCTATTCTTAAAACTTCATCGAAAAAAACCGTCTGGTTCTCTGTGTAAAATCAATGAATGTTCATTCATATCAGCTATATTACAGACTCCATGAGCTAAATAATTTTGCGTTAAAGAAATTCAGCAATTCTTATACAACTAATTCGACATCTGTTGGTGTTTACTTTCTCCATAAGTGAGAATTAAGTTTCATTGTAGAAATAATCAAAGTTGGATGATCATTTAAACTCAAATATATTGTAATGGCGTTGTTTCAGTATGTAGATGCACAGAATTTATGCAAAAATAAAGCGGTTTTAGAACGGATACAACACTAAATATGAATTAAAATGAACTTTAAAAATCACGATTTTGACACAAGATGGATGCCATATTTTATTTTGAAGTGGGTGACGTGATCTCTTCATATAATAGTCACATGCTCTCTTCATATAAAAGGTGTAATTATTATTTTAATTTTTATTTAAAAACTACTAAATATATTTTGCTGATTTTATGAGCAATTTGTGAATTTTAAATTCGCTTAAAAAATGTTTGAAAACTTGGGTCCCATAAGGTTCAATGTATTCCATTTTTTCAACCTGGGTTCAATCCAAAACTAATTGGGTGATATTATTTATTTATATTCCCGCAAGTCCTACAGACCGTCTGGACAACATACTAAAATTTCATCTTAATAAAGTTATTTTTGCGGCAGTTATCGTGCTAACGAACAGACAGATAGACAGACAGACAGACAGAATGAACAAATTCATAAACACTTTTCAACTATGTTGTAAAGTGTTAAAAAAAATTAACTAATGCGAAATATGCTCTCTTTTCTTATGTAATAGTATACAAAATAATAGTTAACATAGCTCCCGTGGATGTGGTTCATTTCATTCATGAGAGTAAATGCTTTGTATAAAGTTTTCTATTTTGACGCCTAACAATCCGCCAGCAATTTATTCCAAATTTTACAGTAACATAGAATAGAACTCTGTCTATTATTTGCAAAAAAAAAAAAAAAAAAAAAAAAAAAAAAAAAAAAAAAAAAAAAAAAAAAAAAAAAAATGTTTTGAATGTATACTTACACATTAAAAAGAAATAAAGGACAATGGAGAAAACGACAAGTCATAGTTTTGAATGTGAAATGTCTGTCACTCACACTAATGCAGACTTGGTAACGACATTTCATGCCACTGCTTAAGTGCTCAATGAAGTTGGATAGGAGTAGTCGCCACTCTTGTATGAGAGTTCGTTGGATCTCTTGGGTAGCGCTTGAAAGGGTTTGCAGAAAAGTTACAGCTCTTCTGAGAACATCCCATACAAGCCCTATTGGGTTTAGGTCTGGGGAATATACCTGCCATGCCATTCGCTGGATTCCCACTGTCATCAGATAATCGTTTATGATACTAGCGTATCCTCCCCCCCCCCCTATGTGGCCGGGCATTGTTGTCCAGAAGAACAAACTTAGAACCTATTGCACCCGCATAAAGGCTAACATAGGGATCAAGGATTTCGTCGCGAAATCTTTGGCCAGTCACAGTACCATTGAGGAAGAAATGAAAGTTAGTACGTCCTCCTGAAATCTCAGCTCATACAAGGATATCACCCACCAGAAAATGAATGGCCCTGGACGATGTTAATTCCTTGATACCGTATACCAACATCTCTTCTCACAAAAATCCGTCGATCGTCTGACTGCAAAGCGAATATGGATTCATCGATGAGTATAGAACATTGCTCCAATCGTCTGTGGTCCAACTGACGTGTTCCTGACACCACTGCAGATGGGCTGCTCTGTGCCTCGCAAACAATGGGACATAAATGGTTGATCTCCGCGCATAAAAGCCATGTGCGCGCAATCTCCTTCTCACAGTTGTAACAGATATCGACCTACCTGTAGCTGAACGAAGCTAAAGCGTAAAGCAGGTGCTGTTGCTTGCCTGTTGCGTCTGCCAAATAACGCGAAGTAGCGGACATAAAAAAAATGTTGTAACTCGAGGGCAACCCGAGCCAGGCCTTCTGCTTATTGTTCCACTGTTTTGGAATTGGATCCATAAGCGTGAAATCACAGAATGGTGGACTCTGAAGAATTCAGCAACTTCTCCAGTAGATTGATCAGATTCGAACCTGCTCACGGCTCGCCATCACTGACCATCATCTAAACGCCTTTGGGACACATCGAATGAAATGGCTATCACGAATTCTCACCCTAACGTCCGCAGCAGAAGTAATATATATATATATATATATATAATAGAAGATTTTTATGATTACTTGTAATATATATATACCCGAGAAATACCAAAGAAAATTGCTTGTAAACTGAAGGTAAAGGTAAATAAATTGCAAAACAGAAGCCTGGTGTAGCACGATGAGCTATGCAAGAAATTTGGAAATTGATTAAATGGAATCTAGTGAAAATAAAAGGAATAAAATGAATATGAAAAGCATTTCTGAAACCACGTACGTTATCAAGGGCCATACATGTTTCATTAATGCTGATTCTACGTTTCTGTTTACACTACTGTAATATGTATTACAGAAATAATGTAAATGGCCCGACGTAGAAGAAAAAACAAAGTGGATCAAATACACAAAAAAATCAAACATGAATATAAAATATTCTGTAACACCAGCTTGTGGCTAATTATTTAAATGAGGATGCAAAGTATTATAAAGTAATATCAAAAGAATATAATGAAAATAAAATGAATAATATATCTACCCCTATATATATATATATATATATATATATATATATATATATATATATGTATGTATATATATGTATGTATATATATATATGTATATATATATATGTATATATATATATATATATATATATATATATATATATATATATATATATATATGTATATATATATGTATATATATATATATATATATATATATATATATATATATATATATATGTATATATATATGTATATATATATGTATATATATATATGTATATATATATGTATATATATATATATATATATATATATATATATATATATATATATATGTATATATATATATATATATATATATATATATATATATATATATATATATATATATATATATATATATATATATATATATATATATATTTGTGTGTGTATGTGTGTGAATAAGTATCTCTACTAGTAACACTTGGCGATCAATTTGGCGAATTTGGCGGCTCATTTACCGAACTATCTCCATCTTGTCAATATTTCAACGTAAACTGAAATAAACGAAAATATCATCAAAATTGCAAAAATGAAGCAAAGTTAACAAAAATGACTCCAAATAGATGAATTAATAATCAAATATTTTAATAAATGGACTTTATTGCTTGTTGCGGATGCTATCAATATTGATAATTATCAATTTATATTTGGGCGAAATATAAGTTAATTGGTTACTTCGAAATAATGTTCCATGTTGTCATTCGGAAAATTGCCAAATGTACAATTCAACATTGCAAACATCATGCCGTAGTTGGCAACATTTTTTCACTGAGAAAGAAGTAAATAGGTTAAACCAGGTGCTGTCCACATCAGATTTTTTTTTTTTACAGTGTAATATAAGATGCTGAAAATTGCTAAAATTTTATTTTATAGTAACAACATCTGAACGGAATTCTAATCCAACTCGCTCCGTTCAATATCCAAAGTATGGCAACCTCCCATCAGTGCAAATAGAAGTGAAAAGTGGTGGAAAGTGAAGTGAAATCGCGCAGGGTGAGAATGAGATCCGCACTTCTAAATGACGGCGGATCACGCGACGGTCTCCGTTTTCCAACCATTTATAAAAGCCTCGTTAGTGGAAACACAGGAAGAGTGGTGCACAGAACACATTAAAAGAATGTGTCCGAGAAGACATCTACCACTTCCCTCGGCGCGGATCTTAATTGAGGGAGAATGTAAGATGGTTCGGGTTTTTGGGGAATGTTTCTGCTCATTATTAATACTCGTTGAAGCAATTAGCGTTGTTGTTGTTGAGACCCAGACCGTCCGACCTACCAGAAAGGTGTAAGTTAACCGAAGCAATTAGTGTGAATTTGTTTACCCACACGATCCGAAAAAAACCCCTCAAAATAAATTTCTATGAAATATATGTACTGCACTCTAGTGGTCTGTACACAAAGAATATAAAGACTCTGTGCTATTAATATAAAACAGTGACAATTGATATATTACATTTTTTTACATATATTTATCGATATTATTGAATAAATAAATAAATTGGTATCACGTCTAATTTCAAATAAATAAGATTAAGCACATAACTTTTATAGATGGTATTTTATTACACTTGTTATATATAAGACGTACAAAATGGAAAAAAGGCCAGAGCGCTTTCGAGCGTTAATACGCTCTTCATCAGTGGCTACATGAAAAGTAAAAAATATCGTTCATATATAGACCAGTAAAGATGACAAATTTGCATAAATACAATTAGTAAATGGACATTCGATTATCTAAGGAAAAATACACAGAAAACATAAAATATTTTTTAACGGATTCAAAAACGAGTATATCTCAAGAAAAGTACAATAAAAATACTATTTTATTACAGGAATGCATCTTTACTGGTCTATTATATGAACGACCCTTTTTACTTTCCATGGAGCCACTGATGACGAGCGTATTAGCGCTCGAAAGCGCTCTGGTCTTTTTTTCCATTTTGTACGTCTTATAAGAAGTATAATAAAAGACCTTCTATCAAAGATATTATTGAAAATTAAAATTAAAGAGTGCTCACACATTGTTATAACATAGCCGTCATTATACGCTTGTACTCGCATATTTTAGGTCTACTATCACCTACAGTTCTGTAGTTTAATAACCATTTCGTAACATACAGCAATGGATTCCAACTATCAGTTTGGGAACTCAAAATCTAAATTAGTGAAGAAAGTCTTCTAACGGCAAAAACAGATCGCATTATAATTAGTTTTTATTATCAGATTCATTGTACTAAACCTTCTTTCACAGTCCGCTGTGCTAACGGAAAGGTAAAGAATCTGTATCTGTTTTTAACCGGAGAAGTTTAATTGGTAGTTTAGTTGCATTGTCAACGATATTGCGCAATTTATTCTGAACATGTGAGGAAAGTAGTATAATAAACCTCTTACAAAGTTCATGTAGAAGTACTTCCCCCTTCTAGCCAAGGTGATTCAAAATTTCTTGGCTATTTGCTGGAATCCATCGCATCAATCTGATCAATTAATTTCACATACTCCTTGTTGATATTTGTTTTACTAATGTTACAAATTAGTGAAACTCAGTCCTGGTTTTTGATGAAATTTGTAACGGGACTCTTCCACGTATACACAAAACTCTGTTGGAACTCAGCTCAAGTAAACCCCGGTTCGACTGAACCCCTTCTACACTCCAATTACCTATACATTAATATTCACTATACACTAAACCTTGGCATAAACTATTGTTTACACCAAGTTATACAATAATCGGTATCAGAATGAAAAAATACATGTATATTTTCATAAGCTGAATTTACATTATTACTTTCCTTACATACATAAGGTATAAGGAAAGTATTGTGACGGGGTCGAAAATTCGAATCCGAGTTTTCGACGGGGGAGCACGTTTCAAGCATTCCTGATCACGAATCAAACAGTTTTGAGGTAATGTGTGTGTGTGTGTGTGTGTGAAAATATGTGTGTGTACGTGTGTGTGTTTGTCAGTGAGACTGTGGATACGATATCTCACGAACGAATGGAGCGAATCGAATGAAATTTGGTACAAAAATCACAATCCGTAAATACTGTAAGCCTATTGTTTTTAAACGTAATCGAATGTTCAGAACCCCCCTAAATTTTCAAGTGAAATTTTGAAAAATCATCAAAAAATCAAAACCTTTAATAAAGTTACGCAAATAGGCATTTCTTGTGTAATTTTTCCTTAGAAAACGATTGGCATAAAGTTTAGAACGCTAGCAAGAGCCGTTCTTGAGATATTGCACATTTTTTAAATAAATTTATTAAAAAATCCCATTAATTAAATAAAATATATTAACTGTTGAGAAACATATTCACTTTTCATATGTAATATCATGCGATAAATTTGGTGACATCATTTTCGTGGATCTAGCTCGTTCCATTCATGAGAAAAGATACTTTGAGTAATACTTTTGTATTTGAACGCTAATAATCATTTATATACTAGAAGAATAACTTATTTTTTCGTCCATGACATTTGGCGGGATTTTGGCGACAAATTTGGCGGAATGTCGCCAACTTGGCGACTTTTAAAAATATTGCCAAATTAACGAAAATTTCGCCAAATGGATAAAAATGACGCTAAATCAATGAAAATGACGACTAATTAAGGAAAATTCAATATCTTGGAAAGAATATAAGTATCTACTAGAAGAAAAACCTATTTTTTTTTACAGTAAAAGTAGTAAATTCATTGCATTATATAAGGAAAGTCATGTGTTGCCCACATCAGATTTTTTTTAACAATTTATTGGGAAGTTTATTAAAAGTTTATTTTCTAAACTGACGGCCAGTGACACAGATTCATTGGCGTAGATTAGGGGTTTGAAAGAATATAGCCCCCCTCACTGGTGAAAAAATTTCATTGATTTTCGCTATTAACAAAATCTAACAAACGAACACCTCCATCAGTCATAAACCCCCTTTTCTGAGATCATTGCTACACTAATACGTAGATGAATTGATCCATATTAAGAAAGAAAATCTAACACTCGGATCTGCCCCTTTCAGTCATAAGCCTATTCCTTTTGCCAAGTTCCTGATTACACTAATGCGCAGATGAATGGGTGTATTTGTATTAATATACACTATTTTGGGATTACATGCACAGCATAGTTTGTTAAATAACAGTTTCTCAAAAAAATATTTTTTATTGCATAATGCTTTTGAAATTTAATTTCCTGGCGGAATTCCAAAATGGGAAAGAGTATATAGTGGACCAACATATTCTTTCAAATTTTACACTCCTTTATTTAACTTACGAGAAAATTTATACAAAACTATCACGCCATGCCAACGGCCCTATCGTGCTGATAACACCGGTTCTCGTTAGATCACCGAAGTCAAGCAGTATCGGGCGCGGTTAGTACTTGGGTGGGTGACCACCTGGAAACATCGCGTGCTGTTGGCACATTTCGGGCGCCGTAGCCCGGTGGTTTGCGCGCTGGATTTGCACGCTGCCACAACTGCCGCCGTGTTCATGCGGAGTACGATCACGTTAAACATGTGTGTCCGTAAGTCCTTCCGAGAGGTTGGTGGTAGGGGAAGGAGGGTACGGTCCCTGTGGATGTCTCCCCCCACTGCGTTCCGATCTAAATTGGGTGGCACTTCCCGGCCGTCCAAACAGTTACCTTACACCTTTCTGGTAGGTCGGACGGTCTGGGTCTCAACAACAACAAAACTATCACGCCGTGGGGATACCCCGTATAGACTATACTGCTGACGTTGTGCCGGAAGTTATGTTTCGTCGTGATAATAAATTCTATTAAAATACTTCCTACAACGAAGGAAGTGATACTATAAAATACGTTCTTCGAATATTAAATTTCTAATTAAGTCAAGTATACTAAACATATGATTTACAAAAAATCCTATATTATTCTAGTTTTGCAAATAATGCAGCAAAATTTTATTGCCGTGTAGGCATTTTAATTATTCGAATATAATTAATTCATGCGCATGTTTATAAGGCATAAAGTTACCGTTTGTCTATGCCTTACAAATATGCGCACAGACGCTCATGCACAGATACACCGAAACACCGATATATTAACGCACAGATACACTTATACACAGATAAATTCACAATGCACTCATATACTTATACAGATGAACAACTTTCCAAAAATTCTTAAAATGTGTTCAGAAGTTTTAATTAAAAGTCTCGAATTCAAAAATTTATTCAATCTGTACTTCAATCATCAGTATATTAATAAAAATGGCTGATACTTCAAGTACAGCTTAATCATTTTTATTGTACGCCATTTTATTATATTTATTAAATATGTCGGATAATTCAAGTACAAACCATTTAAAAGCGATATTCGAAAACTGTTAAACGAAGAAATGTAAAGTGTAAAGATGCAAACCCTTTTGCATCACGTGATCATAAAAACGCCGACAATATTCAGGCAAGCACCGGTAATGTTTCTGCTGATAGTTTTTATCTTGAAATAGAAAAATTTCGTAGTAAACTAAGTTGTTATTTACACATGGTTCTAACATATTATATATATATATATATATATATGTATATATGCACTCATGTTTATGAAAATTGCAACACAATAAAGGAATTGTCAGATTAGAAACGTACGGGACATGCAAAACAGGGTAGGATTTTTAATTGATTAGAAATCTGGAATCAATGAGCATGCCTGGACTCCGCAACGCCCTCTGAACGGTCGTACGCAGAGTATAAATCGAGAGCTGTGGAAGAACCAGGCAAGTATGGTATCAGTGTCCGCGAATTGAAAACTGTTCTATTGGAGTCACTATGCCTCGTTAACGTCAAAAGGCGCCTTATAAGAAAACTATAATGTTCGAACGGGGACATATAATCTGCCTGCGGGAAGGAGGATTTTCGTACCAGGATATTGCTACCCGTGTGGGATATATGCCATGACAGCAATGCGAGTGTGAAAGCAATGCACCGAAGAAAACCGGACGAGTCGAAAATCCGGCAGTGCATCAAGCAATTTGACGGCAGCATTGGATGTTAGACCATCTCATCCGCATGGTGGTGACGAACCGTACAGCTTCTTCTCGAGTGTTAGGGCAGCACTGAAGCACACTGCAACAGGTATGGCATTATCTCCTCCTACGGTTTGAAAACTTCTGATGCGCAGAGGACTGCTTGCAAGCATTCCTTTGCGGAGAATACCGTTGACCCTGAACCATTTACGCTTCAGATTACAATGGGCGGAGGACTACAGACCATGGCGTGCGGATTTTTTTTTTTTCGCGGCCCAGACCCGAGGGCTCGCCAAAAATATGGCTGAGCATCTTAAATCTCGGGCCGGGAAAAAATGGCGTGCGGATTGGAACCAGATCGTGTTTTCGGACGAGTTCCACCACAACCTGAACTACACTGAGGGCCACATACGCATTAGACTGTATTGTGGTGAGCCCCATCATCCTGCATGCGTTTTAGAGCGTCGTATTGCACGAACGTTAAGCGTGATGGTGTGGGTGCCATTGGCTACCATAGGTGATCCCAATTGCCACGAATTGCGGGTACGCTCAACAGCAGCCGCTACATCAGGGAGGTTTTGGAGGTCGAAGTTATACCCTTCCTCAGCACACTCCTGTAGCTATATTCCAATAAGACAACGCCTGACCTCATGTTGTCCAGAATGTACAAACCTTATTCACTGCATAGCAGATACCGCTTCTTCCTTTGCCTGTCCGTTCGCCAGATATGTCACCGATTGAACAGGTATGGGATGTAATCACTCGACGACTGGGCCATTACTTTCTCCAGCAGTCACCTGCAATAAACTGTGGGCCCGGATCGAAGAAGTCCGGCAGGCAAAAGCTTAGGAATGCATCCAAACTCCTTTGATTCGATGATCTAGAATGATTGGATGTTCTAAAATGATTCGATGTTCTAGAATGTTTCGATACTCTAGAATGATTCAATGCACTAGAAAGATTTGGTGCTCTAGAATAGATGCTTTAGAAGCTTTTATTACCGCTAGGAGCGGCTTCACTAAATACTGATATCTTGTGCCAGTAATGTGGCTGTTTTCGTCTGAAACGGTAATAATTTATTTGTATCATCATTAGTAATATGTGATATAAATGTCATTCTAATCTGACCATTTCTTCATGGTGTTGCGATTTTCATAAACATGAGTGTATATAATTTGCTAAAGATTTCTCAAGTGTTTTAAAGTCAAACGAAATTTTTTACTGTTTAAAAGAAACATAGTGCATTGTTGCAGTATATTAAAACTTCGTAAATGCAGTATAAACATAAAAAAGATCTGGTCTACCAGTTTCAGAAGCAAATAACTACCTTCTTCTTCAGAAACTTACTCAAGTTATGTCGGCAACTATAGCACGCGCGGCTGAAGATAGGAAAAAAGAAGTTACCAACGCTGCGGGAAGAAATCAAAAAGGAAACAAAACCCAAAACGACTAGCAGAAAACTGCGAACGGACAAAATCACAGAGGATAGAAAAAGAAAGTAAGGCGGTAAAAGAACGGAGTTCAGAACAAATAGAAACAACTGAAAATATACTAAGGACACTAAGGGAAGGAACCCAAGACCTTTGAATAAACTGCAAAAAACAAGTTATTAGAAACGAGTTTGGAGACTAAATATCCACAAATCTCCCCTCCCCTTGTCGCTGTAAGCTGTAAAAGCAAATTTTACTGGTTCATTTAGAAATAAAAATTTTAAAGTATTTATTAGAGTGACCATTTCTAAAATTTCAGCAAAAGGGACGAGAAATTTTCTTTTTATAAGTACTAAGTGCAAAATATTAGAAATTTATAGAACATCAAGTTGCACAAAATTGTATACTTGATATAAAAAAATTATTCGAATTCAACACATCAAATTCCATAGTCAACAGTATTTTTCCTTACCACAATCATCGCAGGCTCCTGTTCAAGGGAGTTAGCAAGATAAATGTCATAGTAAAACATAAGGGAAGCTAATATGAAGCAGGTATGACATTACAGTAAAAATCGTAAATTTATTAACATTGAAACTATTAATAAAGTTACTGGCATAGAGAACATAAGAAAAATATTTGGCACAAATAATTTATTTATAAATATTGTCTATAAAACAGAAAGCATAATTTTTTCCCATATCGATAGATTGGCCCCATATTATGGACCACAATAAGTTAATACTGCCCTAGAAGTGGAGTCCTAAGGACGAGATAACTAAAGTCTTCACTGCATATTGCCTGGCCCCAAGGGAAAAAAAATCTACAGACAACATAGCTCCGATGTCAATATAGCTCCGAGTCGATGGATTTTTGAAACAAATTTGATGACCTTGGCGAGAAATTTGGCGAAATATCGTCAATTTGGCAATTCTTGGCGGCGTGTGGAAACTTCTCGAATTACGCAGTTTTTTTAAGAAATTCTTTTGTTACGTCGATTTTTCTAGAAACTTCCAGTGAAGGTATATAAACTGGTAATTGTTCAGTTAGAAGAATTTAGCGTGATAAGGGTAAAAGTGAATTTTGAATTGTGAATATATGTTGAGAATATAATCTCTTGTTAGTTTAGCATTTAATTACTGTTCTACTGCAGCTTGTAGTTGCTTTGTGACCTGATAAGATAGCTGGAGAGTTTTTATTGTTCGTGTTTACGCTTATTGGTACTTTAAATAAAAGCGTTAGTTATCCAAAAATTCGGACTAATTCTTGTATCCTAAGAATATACGTACGCAGTTTAAGAGGATGTATTGTAACAATATTATCAACATATCTATACAAAATATAGGCGTAGTCAGGATCTCGGAAAAGGAGATTATGATCAAATGGGGGTTTACAGTGCTGATCTCGTTTTCTAATATGGATTTCATAGAGATGGGGCGATATTATGACCTCCACCCTGTCTGCGTCTATGTTACAATAAAATCTAATTATAACTTTGGTTCATTTCACTATGTTGAGGATAAATATTAACTGGCAAAAGTCTGAATATTAACATTGAGGATATATATTAACTTGGGAAAGTCTGAATATTAACATTGAGGATATATATTAACTGGAGTTTGATAATGGTCCACCAGTCGGAACTTCCCAATGTAGTTCAAAATTATAAAAATCAAATTACAACTAAAAGAAACAACAATAATTATGATGACTTTCCACTGACTCTGGGAGTCTCTTCCCAGTGGTCATCCTATTTTACCTTTCGTGTCCGGCCGGATCAGACTGAATTGCGTGCTACTGCTCTATCCAGATTTCACACCCGTTGGGCATCCTCTGCAAGCGGACGGGAAGGACCTGCGGTCACTCCGATATCGTGACTTGCGTGTTACAGCCCTCACATGAGGAACCCCCTTCCTCCATCTCACGTGCGAAGAGTCATCCGCGGGGGTGGAGAAGGAATTTGAAACACTGACGTTCCAGCCCCTCCCTCCGACCAGCAAAAATGGCGAGAACTGCGGAAAACGTGGAGTTCCCGCGAATTTCCTGGGTTGGCGTGACCACTTCGAACTACGGTGGCCGAATTTTTTTTATCCACTTTGTTTTAGGCGTGTTAAATGCAACGGGAGTTGAAGTATAAATTGCTACCTAGCTTGCAAACCTCAATCTGCGATGAAGGATGACTTGGTGCGAGTGTAAAAATTAATGGAAAGTGGTGGAGGACTGGGGATGTAAAAGTAGATAAGCGGATACAAGTAAAGTGAGTTGGAGCATGTTACTAATAAATGTCTAGATAAACTTTTTTGTAGCGAAAGTGTTTGAAATCATAACGCATAATCCTTTCGCTTTGTATATTAGAGCAAAATGTTGCTTTTCTTTTTAGTCTAAAGTACAGTATTCAATATTAAAAGATCCATTAAATTACTGTTCTGGCTTGCAATTGATTAGAGAGCAGTTCGATTGTAGATTTGTTGAAGAACAAAGTCTAATGGTTACTCGTCATCAGTTTCTGATGTTCAAGTCATCTTTTTGGGCTTTAGGCCCAAGGTAATTAATAAATAGAATCAATAAGTAAAATACACAAATGATTGTACAAAGGATAAGGAAAACTAGAGCAATGTCAAGCTGATTGTCAAATATTTGTGTTTTTCCTTTCTAATCGTAGTTGCCCGTTGTACAAACTCTTTATCAGCCTTGTTACTGGTTGTTACATCAGATTTGAGAACTTGTTTTCCATATATATATATATATTTGTATATCATTGTAGACAATACGGATATATGCATACCTATTCTCGCATCAAATTCAACATTCTAAATAAATTTGCTTTCAAAGAGAAGTTAGATAAAATTCCAGCCAAAAAAAAAAAAACTGCAGAAAAATGTGGTTTTCGCATATTTTCTGCCGGGCCTCACTTTTTACCCACTTTAGTTTGGTCGTATTCAACACCACCTTTAATATTTCTACAGCAGAAATCTTGGAAATAAATAGTATATATATTGTCATATATTCGTATCTATTTATTTTTGGAAATAATGGGAAATAGACAGCTATTTTGACGGGAAAGAAAACGTACACCATCAGATATTGATTCAGATTTCCGCCAACCAACGGATGAAGATAAACAAGAATTTTATGAAAAAGCCTTCACATGGTATCAAGCGATGTGTGCACTTCATTTTCGATGCAACTACATTTCTCTATATTTTGTACCCTCCTTCCTTAAAGTCAGACGAATTTTTGGAAAAGCCGAAAGTGTTATTTCCTAGAGCAAAAGTGTGAGTCTTTAGTTACCTCCTACCACGAGCGAAATTTGATACTTTATCTATATCAGTAATTATTTAATATTTATCTATAACTGATTCTGAGAAATAAGTGTCAAAGAAAAATTCTTGCAAATAAAAGATTTCATAAAAGCATTTTGCAAAAAAAAAAAAAAAAAGAAAATGAATTGGTGGCAAATTTGCTTGTCACCAATTATACTTGCATTACTCTTTTTATTGCCCGAAATTATTAAATAACGAATTTATTAATGTCTGTTATAAGGGTGTATATTTATCACTGGAATGTCCATTATTCGGAAGCAGACATGAAGTAGCAGTTAGTGTACATAGCCAATGAATAAATATGTCTTAAAATATGAATGATAGTTTGTTAACTATCCTTTAAAAATACCCTTAATAACGCCACGTGTGCTATAGTGACATTTGCGCAAGTTAAAAATTCGTTTTAACATAGCATTGTTTTAAGAATAAACTTTACTTCAATAAACACATGTGAATTTCATTGTGAAACCTAAGTAAAATTTACAAAATGAAACACCAACTATGATTCATGGTAAGAAATACGAGATTGGCCATAGTTAGGTATTTTGATATACACTCTGTTGCAAAAAAAATATATCCACTCAAAAGAAATTGAGCTACAACCGCGAAACTCGTTATGTATGTATCGTTTGAAGAGATATGCAAATGATTAGAAATGGGAGCAAAAACAAAAAGTTTTATTTAGAAATGTTGGTAACAAGATGATTTTTTAGTAAGGTGTAAATACTTCTCTGGCTGATATTCGGTGCGGCATAGAGTCAATTAAATTGCTTATGTCCCTCTGCGGAAGAATTTGCAACAAGTGTTTCAACTGGCTAGCTAATTTAGTGGCAGTCTGAGAAAACTGCAACTGCTTTCCCAGCATATCCCAGACATGTTCTACTTATGATAGGTCTGGGGACCTGGATAACCATGGGAGAGTATCAAATCCTAAAAGACATTGTTGAGAAAGTCTTGCAGTATAAGGTCGAGTGTTGTCTTATTTGTAAATGGAACCGGGATGGCTTGGCAGCGTAGGCAGAGCAATCGGCTACAGAATATCTTCGACGTAAAAGCTAGTCGCCAGATTGGTTTGCAGTTCAACTAGAGGGGATAGGCTGTCCCACGGGATAGCTTCCTAGACTGTCACACTACATGTAATGGCCGTATGCTCCACGACAACAAATGCGGGATCGGAACGCTGTCCACTCCTTCTCCACACACGCATATGTATCAGCACCGAGAAAAAAGCGGGATTCATCACTACAGACAATATCCAATCGGACACAGTCCAGGCTGGCCGTACAAGGTACCAACCCAGATGGCTCTTCCTATGTTGAGGATTCAGTGGTTAGTGCCTTAATGGTCATCGACACCTAATCCCACCTTCTGCAGTTGTTTCCGAATAGTATTCCTTGATGCTTGGAGGATGGCAAATGCTTTCAAATGACTCTCCTAACTGCACGATCCTCTCGAACAGTTTTATGTCAGGCAACCTCATCCTGAGCAACTGTAACAGTTACATGTTCCTTCTCTGATTCATTGTTGTCAATACCGAACAACTGCAATGTCACTCCAACCAAGATGGCGACTGATAGGTCTGTTGGACCAACCAACTTCCATTAGGTGTATAACGCGACTTCTTTCTAAATCCGACAATTGTTTGTATAGCGCAGTTGAGTATGTCTCAAAGGAATCTTTGTACATAACTTGCAGTATCAAAGCAGAAATCTAGTTCCAATTGCCCGTGAGTGTTAACACCGGTCGTTTTGAATGCTGCACGATGCGTCGTTTTCATGCGCTTTGCGTAAGTCCTATAACATCATCGGCGCTGACAGTTTGATTATTTGCATAACTCTACATTTGCATGCCGAGTTTCGCGACTGTAGCTTAATTTTTTATGAGTGCATATATATTCTTGCAACAAAGTGTATAGCTATGTAAAGAATTCAAGAATTTATTTCTATATGTACTGCAGGTAAAATTAAAAATATAATACAGCGGACATTCGGCCCCTTTATTTTTAATAATTATAAAAATTAATAAACTGTTTAATCAAAATGGGTTTAAGCAGAACATATAGAAAGTGGATTACAGTGGGCCACAAATTTTCGATGAATATATTAAAATATAGTGTACTAAAAATTTCAGATATGTTAAATAACAAACTATAAATTACAGTATTACATGTTACAAATGTTTGTATTTATACAGCTGAGTAAACAAATGTAAAGGAAATTGTAAAGGAAAAGATACAACATATTGCAGCTAATATGGTAAAGATCTTGAAATTGGTAACAATAAAATAGAGAAATCTCACTGAAATCAAATTTCTGAACGTAGCAATTGGTTTAGTTGTAAACGTGATCTTATTTGAATATAACGTCCATTATACAATATTTAAATGGTGAAGCTGGTGGGTCTTTTACAGAGTTTATAGCAAGGAAAATCATTTAGTGTAATATCTCTCGGATTTAAAGTTTCAGTATGCCATATTCATTTGAACTATGCCGAACAACTTTAACAAATACTAACCAAAATCGTCAGTCTGTGATCCCGAACTTCACCAACAGCTCCCTCGTATGGATTTCTCGTCAAACGACTAGAATTTTTAATTTGCAAATCACCACTCACACGCAAATCACACTTTGTGGCACATCCTCTAAATCTCAGCTCATTAAAGAGCAACATTCCCATTAAAAATGCACGGTTCACCCCCCCCCCCTTCCCCTCCATTATCCCGTGGAATCTTCTACCCAGATATACAGTTCGCGCGCAAATATATTTATCCATAACATCCCCCGTTGCCTCGAAACACAAAAGATTTGTCTCGGCTCGTTCATAATTCCCGAGCAGTTTCTCCGCTTCCGATGATAATTATTTTATAACGGAAACTTGAGTTGTTAGCGCTTCGAGCCTCGTGAGTTGGGTCTGTGGTAAAATGTGTCATTATTTTAGAAACGGTAGTTCTTTACACACCTACAAAGTGGAGTCTAAAAGGGACGTGTTTGAAAAGAATAACTAATGGCACAAAGAGTTTCATCGGCAAAAAAAATTTGATATAATTTATTTTTTGTCATACTAAACAATTGCATCATTAGATAATAAAGCATAACCTGGGTGTAACTTTACATCATAAAGTTCTCAATATACTTGTTTTTTTTACTGTTCAATTACCCAAGCTTCGAATTACTGGTTCTACAGAAGAAAAATTCAATTACTTTTATTTATCAATTTACCTGCAGTTTTAATTATGAGCAATGAAGTCAAGTATCTATCTGTATACATACTAAAGTATAAGAAAGCAGTATAAATCCTTTTAAACAGTTATTTACTGTTCTGTCTATTTATATTTACTGTTCTCTACTGCTCTTAAATACCATATTGAAAAAGAAAAATATACTTGGCACTTAATAAAAGGAACATAAGATGTTGTAAAGAACTCTGGCTTCAACGGAGAATCGACTAATGATAGTGGCAGGGCGATATTATTCATTTGACGTAGACACTACATTCTGTTAGATTGTTTTAAACCAAAGAGCAACATTCAATATGTACTCTACTCATTCCTACTATTGTGCAGAAGATCCCACCTTATGAGATGTAAATCTTCAAAAATTGGAAACACTGTCAAGTACAGGGTCCCGATAAAATTCCTGTGTCGGTGTTAATCTGATATCAGCTTCCATAATATGCAGGCTTTTGACGCCATTTGAAAGAATTCTTGTCACAGCTTAGAATCGAACAACCGTTCTCTTGTTGAACAGACGGTGCTCGATCCATTCTAGGAGTATCCATCTATACACTGTAAAACATTCTGCTACTTTTGCTTAATTTTTTCAGCTACTTTGTTGATAATTTCGGCAAACTATCAGAAAAGCCGCAATTGCAGGGGTCCATGAAAATTCCAGCATCATTTCTCAAAAATTCAACTAATTATCGTCTGCCGAAGCACTATTTTTGTATAATATATATATATATATATATATATATATATATATATATATATATATATATATAAAAGGTGCGTCACAAAAGTTTATGCACTTTAGTATAAGAAATAGATATCAGAAGAAGAAGAAAATAAGAAATGCAATTTCATCACTATATATTTGATAACGACTAATAAACATAAACAAAATATGACCATAAACATACCTGTTTGATTTGTAGGTTTCAATAAACGAAGTAAACACATAAAAAGCATCAAAAACTTGTTTCAAAAGTTTATGCACAAGTAACAACAAGAAAGATCAATCATGCATAAAGCATTGATTATGAAACACTTTCCAACTTCAATGCAATTTTATTTAAACATCTCGAAAATACGATGCATTCCTCGGTAATATTTTAAAAATTATCACATTATTACATTAATTTATTATATTTGAAAACTTAAAACTTCATAGAAAAAAATGAACTTCATTCAAATGACGGCATTGAAGTATAAATTGCCTGGTTTAAACATCTCTAAAATGCGATACAGTCCTCGGTAATATTTTTAAAATTATCATAATACTACAATAATTTATTATATTTGAAAACTTCATCGAAAACAAATGAAATTTATTCAAATGACGTCATCGAAATATAACACGCCTGACTCTCTCCATAAAAGCAGCACTACAGAATATATTTTGCTGAATTCTTTTGTAACACTTTACAACAAAGTTGAAAAGTGTTTATGACTTTGTTCATTCTGTCTGTCTGTCTGTCTGTCTGTCCGTTAGCACGATAACTGCGGTAAAAATGACTTAATCAAAATGAAATTTTAGTATGTTGTTCAGACGGTCTGTAGGACCTATGGGAATATAAATGAACAATATCACCAAATCAGTTTTGGATTGAACCCTGTTGAAAAAATAAAATACATTGAGCCCTATGGGACCTAATTTTTCAAACATTTATTAAGCGGATTTAAAACTCACGAATTGCTTCGAAAATTTTAGGTAATATTCAAATTGTTCCATAAAATATATAAAAAAAAATTCAGCGAAATATATTCAGTAGTTTTTTAAATAAAAATTAAACTAATAATTACACCTCTTATATGAAACGATCACGTGACCATGAAATGAAAAGATCACATGACCCACTTCAAAATGATATATGGCATCCATCTTGCTTCGAAATCGTGATTTTTTAAGTTCTTTTTAATTCATATTCAGTGTTGTATCCGTCCTAAAACTACTTTATTTTTGCTTAAATTCTGTGCATCTACTTACTGAAACAACGCAAATACAATATATTTGAGTTTAAATGATTATCCAAATTTGATTATTTCAACAACGAAGCCTATTTTTCACTTATGTAAAATGTAAACAGCAAAATATGTAGAATGAGTTGTATTAGAATTGCTGTATTTCTTTAACACAAAATAATTTATCCCATGGAGTCTGCATGGCTGATATGAATGAAATATTAATTGATTTTATAAAGAGAAAGACGATTTTTTTCGATGAAGTTTTACGCATAGAGTTTAATTACTTGTAGCTCCATGGTCTTAATTTTTAAATAAAATAAATTATTATAGTATTGTGATGAATGGGAGAAAGTTATGAATGAAATGTTGTTTTTATAGAGAGATCCAGGCGTGTTATTTTTTCTATGGCGTCAATTGAATTAATTTCAGTTGTTTTCGATGAAGTTTTCAAATATAATAAAGTATCGTAGTATTATGATAGTTTTAAAAATATTACCGTGGAATGTATCGCATTTTAGAGATATTTAAACCAGTCAATTTATATTTCAATGCCGTCATTTGAATGAAGTTCATTTTTTTCAATGAAGGTTTAAGTTTTCAAAGATAATAAATTAATGTAGTATTGTGATAAGTTTTAAAACATTACCGAGGAATGTATTGCATTTTAGATTTTTTTAAATAAAATTGCATTGAAGTTGGAAAGTGTTTCATAATCAATGCTTAAAGCATGATTGATCTTTCTTGTTGTATATTTTATGGGATAATTTGAATATTTCCTAAAACTTTCGAAGCAATTTGTGAATTTTAAATCCCCCTAAAAAATGTTTGAAAAATTAGGTCCCATAGGAGTATTTCGATTTTTCAACCAATTTCAATGTATTTCATTTTTTCAACCCGGGTTCAATCCAAAACAAATTGGGTGTTACTATTTATATATATTCCCATAGGTCCCACATAGACCGTCTGAACAACAAACTAAAATTTCATTTTGATAAAGTCATTTTTACGGCGGTTATCGTGCTAATGGACAGACAGACAAATAGAAGGAACAAAGTCATAAACACTTTTCAACTGCGTTGTAAAGTGTTAAAAAATGAAGTTATTTAACGAATGTGATGTCCATTTCGTTTTATAACTAGAAAAACACGATCTGGCATTGACAGAATAAGAGAATGAAGAATTTCTGGGTCTAAATTATACCAGCAGTATTCAGTTTCACACTTTAATTCAGTCAAAGACGAAAACTGTCGCCTATTCGCATAAACTCTTCTGGATAGGATCCCCTAAAGGTTTTCTATGGGATTCAAGGCGGAACTTTTAGCTGGCCAATCCATAACCAAAATGTTATCATACTGCTACCAAAGTTTCGTTGGCTTTGCCGCATGAATGGGAGCATGATCGTGCTAAAACAAGTTTGGTCCTACTAGATTCGCAGCTTCTGGAAATATGTGATCCTTTAACGTTTCTTGGCAATTTAGGGCATTTTGCTTACCGTTAAGAAAGGCTAAACGCTCCCCCACACCATCTAGGAACGACTTTGTTTTCTACTGAAAAAACTCATGGTTCTTTGCGCAGGTCATGTCAGTATGATGTCCATCCATCTGGGACATCAACATTCCATTTCTTTTCATCACTAAATATAGCAGTTATCCATTGGTTGTCCTGGTTCATGTGTTCCCGAGCCCATTCCATACGACGTAATTTATGATTTTCTGTTAAACTCGGAATTCGCTTCATACGTTCGAACATTATATTGCGATTACTTTGCAAACGTCTGTGAATAAGTAGATCGAGATACTTTTACACCTGATTCACTTTGTATTTCAGATAACGACAGTTCTTGAGTCGATGCTAGATGGAAAAGTTTTCTGTCATCTCTAGAACTGCTACAATTTAGACGGCCTGATCTATCTTTTACTTTATAATCAAGCTGCTTTCATAGCACGGCGTAAATGTCTCGTTTTGACCGATTTAATATTTTCGCGATATCAAGAACAGACTTTCCATAAGCTTTTAATTTCCAAATTTCACACACTTCGTCTTCGTAAACTGTTTCGCACGCGGCATTGTGCTGAAGGGTGAGAGGTGAAACGCAGCAGTCTTATATATAGGGGGCAAACGTCTGCAGAACTGTTTTATGCAAATTACTACCTTATTTACATACTTTATTTTCATTTTCCACGTTTTTTGTTACTTGTGCATAAATTTTTGAAGCAAGTTTTTTGATGCTTTATTTTTTGTGTTTACGTCGTTTATTGAAACCTGTAAATCAAACAGGTATGCTCATGGTCTTATATTGTTTATTAGTCGTTATTAAATATATAGCGATGAAATTGCATTTCTCATTTTCTTCTTCTTCTGATATGTATTGCTTATACTAAAGTGGATAAACTTTTGAGACGCATCTTATATATATATATATATATATATATATATATATATATATATATATATATATATATATATATATATATATATATATATATATATATATATATATATATATATATATATATATATATATATATATATATATATATATATATATATATATATATATATATATATATATATACATATATATATATATACATATATATATATATATATATATATACATATATATATATATATATATATATATTTACCAAAAGGAATACCTAAAAACTGAAAAGCAATAGATGAATGCGAAAGACGAAAAGTATCACAAGTGGCCGGGGGGAGTTGTGACCCCCACTCTCCGGTTGAGCAAATGCTTTATGCCATGGCGACACTCCCGGAAGCCGATACTTATACATGGAATGACCTTAATACCATCAATACCGAACAGCAAAAACCCACAGCAAAAATACAAATATTCAAATTCAAAGATACACGAAAAACCAGTTCAATTTCGCTATGCTTTAACAAAAGGAACTACCCTATAACCTGTCTCTACAAAATTCAAAAACTAATCTTACCAAAAAAGTGTAAATGTAGTATCCTTGTCAGATGAGATTTCAAATAATTGTCATATTGTGAAAAGCAGTTTTAAATTAGTTAAGAAATTAAAAACTCTTACTAATATTCATAGTATTTATACTTTTGATTTCAAAGATTTGTTTAATAATATTGATATAGATGATCTGTATAGAACTACTTTAGAAATTTTTGAAAAATATAATATCAACTTAAAATATTCAAATTTTTTTTTTAAAAATTACTTAATTCCACTCTCTACGAGAGTTAAATTCAACATGGTGGTACTGTTATTAAGCAACAGTTTGGTATCCCACAAGGAATGTGTGCCTCATCATTGTTAGCTAATCTGTATTTATTCTTCTATAACAAGAACATTAATCCAAGCTTGCATAATATGCACATGTTTAGATATCTAGATGACGTATTATGTGTATCCCTTAATAATATCCCTATAGTATTTAACTTTTATTCTAATAATTTACAATTAAATGCAAGTAATAATGACTCTAATGTTGCAAACTTTTAGATTTAAATTTAGAATTAAAAAATTGTAATATGGCTATAAACTTGTATGATAAAAGACAAGATTTTAAATTTAACATCAAAAATTCCACATTTTGACTCTTATTTGCATATATCAGTTTTTAGAAATATTATAATAAATCAGGGTCTTAGAATCAATAAAATTTGTGATGAAAATTATAAATTAGCACATTTTATGGAATTGTTGAGTACAGCGACTAATAATGCATATCCTCCCAAATTCGTTATTAAAATTATCTACTCACTGTGTCAACTTTCACTCAATAACATCCAAGACAACTTTCCCAATTATAGTGGCTAACAATAAAAAAAATTACAATTATTTATTAATTATAAAAGTAAATAAAAATGAAAAATAATAAAATAAGCTAAAAAATTAGAAAAATAAAAAACATCGGAAAATAAGATACATTAATATAAATGTTTTCAATTTTATTTTCGCTAAAAAATTGTAACTTTAGCCAGTTTGAAACTACGTTTTGAGCGCCCTTATAATTTCTGAAATGTGAAATTAACTGTTTTGAACCACAGTTAATTTCTTGTGTTGTACACAATATCTATCAAAGTAAATAACATGCAAAACTTCCTCCTTCTACTTCTTCGACCCAGACCGTCCGACCTACCAGAAAGGCATAAGGTATCTGTTTGGACGGCCGGGAAGTGCCACCCAATTTAAACCGGAACCGAGTAGGGAAGCATCCACAGGAACCGAACCCTCCTTCCCCTACCACCAACCTCTCGGAAGGACTTACGGACCCACATGTTTAACGTGATCTTACTCCACGTGAACACGGCGGCAGTTTTGACAGTGGCGAGAGTCGAAAACTTCCCCCTTAAACTCCTTCACCATGTATCAATTAAGTGACGATCATGCTTTCGAGAGCATTATAAGCCCAGAGTCTTCAGATCAAAAGAACAGTATGCACTCTTAGAAAACTTGCTATCGGTTGTTAAGGACGCATAATGTTCGTTTGGCCTAAGAAAGATGGCTTATAACGACCTCGAAGCAATTGATGTGACTTAACTAACACATGCCTGCTTTCTCCAAGGAAGTTTTGTATGATATTTCGTTACAAGCAGAAGTTTTATTTACTGTAATCCATTAAAGTGTCCAATTTGTATTATTGTTCCCAGTTCTCTACAATATAGATCATTTATCATTATTCGATAACCACGACATTCTAAGAAAAGTGATACGATCTCTCCAATGTGAAGCTCAAATCTATGGTCATTTTGATTTCTAGATGAGAAAAATATCGGCTGAGATACTAATAACTAAGAAATCGACTGAGATTATGGCATTTCTTAAATTACTATTATAATATTGAACAAATATTTTCAAAAGAAATTCAATCAATGACTTTGAGAGTTCTTATGTTTATTTTATATATACTTGTATATATACAAGTATATATATATATATATATATATATAAATAAAAATTAAAGGATTTTAATCGAAAATAATGCATAAACTACTGTATGTACAAAAAAACCCATCTCTAGCATATCTGTTACAAATGAGTAACTATAGGCCAAGACTAAGGATAAAGAGAGAAGGTAACATATCACTACAATGGAAAGGGGGATGAGAAGAATATTAGGATTCAAAAATCACAATTAAAAGTATATAAAAATAAATAAAAATAAAACTCGGCAAAAATGAGAATAGGCAATAACAATCAGCTTAAGATAAGAGATTAAGAATAGATAACAATCAATTGAAACCCCACAAAAAATGGCGGTTAGTTCGAAATTGCATTCTCATCAGGACAGCCATACAATTCGAATTAAAACCGATAGAATAGCCAGTTTCTGACAATGGCGATAGTATTTAACTATAGACACCATTGGAACTGTCTACTGGCTAGTGGAAGGAGAAAAATAAATCAAATGAATTATACAAATCTGAAAAACAATACCTCCTCGAACTGAAACACGAAATCAAAAGCATAGCACCACGTGTAAGATAAACTAGTGACTGAGCATTTCACCTCACTTCGTCAATGCGAGTGGGCACCGGAATGAATACACTTGAACGACACATAATATGCATGGAGACCCTCAAAAATAGCAAACAGTATAGGACTCAGGACAAGTGGAAAATAGTCATTCGAAAATAGCAAACAGTATCAGACTCAGGCCTAGTGGAAAGTGAGGTGATAAGAATGGGTGAATTTTCAAAAATGAGTAAACCAGTCAAAGACAAATAATGCATGTGTAAAACCATTACGTGGTATATTTGAAATTATTAATAATATTATTTACAAATACTTCCGGGTATTGGTAATTTTGACATATATATATATATATACAAGTATATATATATATATATATATATATATAATCATTTTTTCTTTTATTAAAACACATTTTAATTTTAAATTCAACACCTTGCTACAATTACAGCAACATATTGACAGATCATTCCCAAACAATTTTAAATAATTTTTCATTTCCATGTTTCACTCCCAAAAGTTGAAAATGCTTAGTCAGTATCATGTAATCGACACAGCTAAGCAGCGCAAGGGGTAAATACATTTATATTATTATATTCTTATACCTTTTCAATATATTGTATTCTCCTATAAATACTTAGCCACACGCTGGTATATTTGATTATTATATTTGATTTCTTATATATCTGATCCAATTTATATTTTCTTCTACGTCGGGCTATGTGCATTACTTCTGTAATACAATTTACAGTAATGCACACAGAAACGTAGAATCCGCATTAACGAAACATGTATAGCCCTTGATAACGTACATGGTTTCGGAAATGCTTTTCACTTTATTCAAATTATTCAATTTTTTCAATTTAAAATTCTTATTGGCAGCTAGAAAAGGCCTAGCTCATCGTACAAAACAATGTATCTGTTTTGCAACTTTTCATCTTACACAATTCTTACATTTACACCGTGTATATTTATGCAGGGAACAAGGGGATTAGTACCTTAAGTACCTGCATTACATATATGATTTATAAAAATACTTTCATCTAAATGTGTAGTTAAAAATATTTTTTTCACCCTTCTTTAGAACATGCATATCTTCTTCCATACTTATATATGGAACTTATATATGGAACTTATAACTCCTTAACTTATATATGGAACAGGGAAAAGAGGGGTATGTTTATACCAATTTAGTATCTGTTTTATTTATAATGTTTTACTTATCAAGTTTTTAAAAAATATTCAACGGCTTGTCGTATAGTCTTTCTGATATCACATTTACATTTCAGCCCTTCTTCCTCTCATCTTAGCTTTATAGAACATTTTCTATTAATGATCAATCTCAGGTATATATAATAAAAGTAAAATAAAAATTCTTATAAATAAAAATCTTAAAATATCTTAAAATCTTATAATATCTTAAAAATAAAAATACTCGTATATATTTATATATATATATATATATATATATATATATATATATATATATATATATATATATACTCGTATATATGTGTGTGTGTGTGTAATTTTAGGGATTAAGAGTAATGGATTATTTGTATTTATATATTTTTGCTAATTACTCGCTCCTACAAAACAAACAAAAGAGATTACCATTAATTTAATTTTTAGAGATAATGAATTATCATTAAGTTGGCAACACTAACCAAAAGTCATAAAATTGCTAACAATGTTGCAAAATTATCATCAAACATGTCGTCAAATTTGACAGACAGATATTAGGACTTTTCTTACATGGTCTACAACTTTAATCTTTTACTCCAAACTTTAAAACTCTATTCTCTGAATTCTTGTAAAATTGGAATATATATTTTTTAATTTTCTGGCCCACAGCCAAATAAAAACAATTTAAATACCAAGTCACTGAACACTATATTTTAGTTGCGATTAGTTAGCTTTTAGTTATTAATATACCTTAGTCCTCAACTCTCTTTTTGAGCTTATATATCCCGATTTGATTTATAAACATAGTTTCCTAAGTTGGGCTCCATGTTTCCGGTACATACGAATAGTTGGTACTGGCGGTAATAAAATAAATGACCGCCATCTAATTTTCCCGTTTTAACCAACTTCATTAATTTTTGCGCTCCGTCGGCCCTGCCGACCATTCTTTATCGCAGATTAGTTCCACCGACTGCAAGTAATAATTTATATTTCAACTCCAGTTGCGTTTCACACGTCTGAAACAAAGTAGGAAAAAAATTGTTTCCACTCTCAGTCAGTCTGAGAAACGATCACGCCAGGGGCGTAGTTTATATAAAACGGCGTTTTCCCGAAATTCTTGTTCCTTTTTCGTGCAGAAATTATGTACTTGAAATTGTTTAGCTGATTGATAATTTTATATTTATTCGTAAGTTTTTAATTCGACGAAGCCTTTCAATTTATAACTTAATGGCAGAAATAAATACCCCGCTTTATCGGCGATAATTTATAAAATAATTGCCTAACGTGTTTTTTGCCTTTTCAGTTTCTCAAAAAACTTCCCGGTGACGTCCAGTGTATCATAAACTTACAACAACAGCTTACTCCTTTTGAGATTTAATCTCTTTGTCTCGTACGCCCGTTGAATAGTTAGTTCTTGCGAAATTTTATTTATACAATTCTTTATTAGTTGCAAATTGTGAACTAGTTTATTGTTTTATTAATATATTATTAATAATGAGTGTTTAACTAGCCTTAGTCTTCTGGGGTTTTCTTTTTATTTAGTGTTCCTTTTTTGATTATTATGTTTCAAAGTTTGGCATAATTAGTTTTCAAAATTTATTAATTAATTGTTTTATTTATTTAATACTTGGACGAGAACATCGTCGGTGTTTCTTTTTAATTTAGCTAACAAATCTACTAATTGCATATAACTTTCGAAAAATTAAATGGATTGTAAAATACTTGCAACCCCACGAAAAAACTCCAAATCCATAAAACTCCACCTCCTGGAAACACTATCTCCTCTATTAATCTTGAACATGGGATCCTGCTTTTTTTTATGAAAGTTAAATGTGTGCGGCGTTACGGGGTTACAGTCGAAAGTAAATTAGTAGATTTTTTATACAGATTTTTAAGAATGGGCAAAATACAGTTGTAGATGCTGGACATTTTGTTTACTTGATTTGTGGTATAAATATTATTTACGCAAAGTACGGTTATTCAGAGGGGTCCATCTTCAATTCCAGGCAGCGCTAGTTATTTGTGCTAGTTGGCATATTTATTTAATTGGATAAAATTATTAAATTTATGTAATTGCAAATATTTCTGCAATAATAATATAATAAATTAAACCGTGTGTCAAGTACCCATTGAATGGTTTTACGTACCCCTGTTTAATAAACACTAACCTAGTCTATATTTAAAGCCTAGTCTATAATTGGTATATGTTTTTCAGTCTTTCCAGACCCTTTATAAGCTTCCGGTGACATAAATATTTGTAATTTTGCAAACTTGTCGTATCAATCACGGGATAACATCTAACTGAGCCAGATTTTTGATCCCCCAGGTAGAGAAAATGGGGTTTATTCAAATAGCTTTTCTAGGCCCTCCAGAAGCCCCCCGGTGACTTGAAAAGCTCAATCTTTACATATTTTCAGTAGTGTCCGCGAGATTGAAAGTAACGGAATCGGATTTTTGATCCACTCTAGGAGGAGTAAAATATGTTTATTTTTTATTTTTTATTTATTTTTAGGGTTTTACAAATCCTGCAAAAATTTCCAGGTGACCTAGAAGGCTGAAAACTTTGCACAGTTATAATATTATAAATAAAGCAAAATGTAACTGATCCAGATTTTGGATTTCTCCCCTTGTGTCAAATAAACTAGAGAAGAAGATAAAAAAATGTATTTCCAGATCCTCCAGCACATTCTTGGTAACCTAGGAGGCTAATTCTCGATCAAAACTTTTTTTTTACGCTAAGTGCCATATATTGTTAAACAAATTAAAACTTATTAAAAATGTTGCAACTAAATATTTTACAAGTGTTAGTTTCCATGTCCTTGACAGGCTTAAATACTAGTACCAAAACCGAAATTAACGCGGCACAAAATCTGAAATATTTTAGCCATAAATATGCTCTCTATTAAGCATAAAAAAAACATATTTGAGTCAGTTGAAACCTTTTCGAATTATGAACGATCATTAAGATCGACAAAATAGGCATTTTATTTCTAGTTGTTCCGCTTGGAGGTGTAGGAGGACAAAACATTAAAAAATTCCCTGGATCCAGTCTCATTGCTTAACATTTTTTTATCAAATTAAATTGCTTAATTCAGGATATTAATTTAGGAGATATTTTGTTTGGAAGAGTATTTTCAAATTTTTGTATAAAAAAAGGGGTACAAAATCGGAAATATTTTAATCTATAAACCTACTTTTTATCAAGCTTAACAAACCAATAAAATGTATGTAATTCTGTTGAACCGATTTTAATCATGTTAGACAGATTGACAGACAGAATCGCTCATATAAGCGGCCGAAGTGTGAGAGCTTTTGTAATAAAATACATTGCCCTGGTGTACCAAAGAGGTCAGCTCACATTACATCCTTTTGAACCTACAGTTTACAGTGGATTCCTAACCACTATGGACATTCATATATACACAGGACTCCCTCCCTTAAATCGGGATTCGAATGCAGGCAGTTAACAGCTTAGCCATCACTACCAAATGTTCGATTCGCAGTCTGTGATATAAATATTCTGCTCAAACATGCCCCTTTTATACTATACTTTTTAAGAGGTTATAACGGTCATCTTTGTTAAATTTATATCTATAGTATGTTTCACACCTCAATCTCTGGAATTTGTAAACTGAATAATACACGTTATACCAGTTTCTTTTCTTTTTTCTTTTTTTTTTGTAATAGTGTAGTTACCCAATATGACAAAGAAACAAACTGATAAACCTTGACCACGCTTTTTTCCATAGGAACATAATGTGTTCTTAATTATTCTGCTCAAACGTGTCACTTTTAGATTTCAGTTTGATAAAGAACAGATATGAAAAACCTTAAACACACTTTTTATGGAAATACATTGTACTCTCAATTATTCTGCTCAAACATATTCTTTTAAAATTTCGCTTTAATATAGACAGGAATTGAGAAACCATGGCTACACTTTTATCCGTCTAAACACATTGTGATCTCAATTATTCTGCTCAAACACCTTCCTTTTAGATTACATTTTGACAAAGAAAGGAACTGAGAAATCTTGACCACACTTTTCAGCCATGGAAACACATTGTGTTGTGTTTGTTCTCAATTAATTTGCTCAAATACATCCTTTACAATTCTAATTCGACAAAGAAAGTAATTGAGAAACTTTGGCCGCACTTTTGCCATACAGAAACTGAAACAGACTGTGCTCTCAATTATTCTGCTCAAACACGTCCTTCTTACCCTCCACTTTGTAGGTGTGTAAAAAGCCACCGTTTCTAAAATAATGACACATTTTACCACGGACCTAACAACTTGGGTTTCCGCTGCAAAATAATTATCATCCGAAGGGGAAACTGCCAGAGAATTATGAACGAGACAAATCTTTTGTATTTCGAGGCGACAGGGGATGTTGTGGATAAATACATCTGGGAGAATTGTGTGTAAGCGTGGAAGATTCCACGATAATGTAAGGGCTCAGCCATTTTTAATGGTAGTGTTGCTTTTTAATAAGGTAAGATTTAGATGATATGCCATAAATGAAATGAGCGGTAGTTTGTGAATTAAAAATTATGATCATTTAGTTTTAAACTACCTCCAAGAACTACCGATGGAGGTTAAGTGTGTGTGTATGACATAGGAATAATGTTTCTGGTATTTATTAATGTTTTTCTGTAGATGGAAATTAGGTACATATGAAAATATTCGTTAAATGACTTTGACATTGGTCCTAAATTTTTATTATATCGAAAGTCAATTTATAGTTAAAATAACTACCACTTCTTTTCAACAAACTTCAAAATTTTGAATCCCACAGAGCAATTTAGCACTTTATTACTTTCCTTTTTATACAATTGTATAAGGAAAGTATTGTGACGGGGTCGAAAATCCGAATTCGAGTTTTCGACGGGAGAGCACGTTTCAAGCATCCCTGATCACGAATCAAACATTTTTGAAGTGATGTCTGTGTGTGTGTGTCAGTGAGCCTGTGGAGACGATATCTCATGAACGAATGGAGCGATTCGAATGAAATTTGGTACAAAAATCACAATCCGTGAATACTGGAAGTCTATTGTTTTTAAACGTAATGGAATGTTTACAACCCACCTAAATTTTCGAATGAAATATTGAAAAAATCATCAAAAAATCAAAATCTTTAATAAAGTTACGGAAATAGACATTTCTTATATGATTTTTCTTTAGAAAACGATTGACATAGATTTTAGAACGCTAGCAGGAACCATTCTCGAGATATTGTTCATTTTTCAAATAAATTTATCAAAAAATCCCATAAATTAAAAAAAATATTAACTGTTGAGAAACATGTTCACTTTTCATATGTAATATCATGCGATAAATATGGTGACATCATTCTCGTGGATTTAGCTCGGTCCATTCATGAGAAAAGATACTTTGAGTAATACTTTTGTATTTGAACGCTAATAGTCATTTTTCTGCAATAAGAATAACTTTCTCCATCCATAACGTTTGTCGAGGTTTTGGCGACGAATTTGGTGGAATGTCGCCAACTTGGCTACTTTTTAAATGTTGCCAAATTAACGGAAATCTCGCCAAATGGATAAAAATGACGCTAAATCAATGAAAATGACGACTAATCGTCGAAAATTCAATATCTTGGAAAGAATATAAGTATCTACTATAAGAAAAACCTATTACTTTCCTCATATACATAATGTATAAGGAAAGTATTGTGCCGGGATTAAAAATTCGAATTCGAGTTTTCGACGGGAGAGCACGTTTCAAGTATCCCTGATCACGAATCAAACATTTTTGAAGTGATGTCTGTGTGTGTGTGTGTGTGTGTGGGTGTCAGTGAGCCTGTGGAGATGATAACTGACGAACGAATGGACCGATTCGAACAAAATTTGGTACAAAAATCACAATCCGTAAACACTGGAAGCCTATTGTTTTTATACGCAATCGAATGTTCGGAACCCCCCTAAATTTTCGAATGAAATTTTGAAAAAATCGTCAAAAAATCAAAACCGCTAATAAAGTTACGCAAATAGACATTTCTTATGTAATTTTTCATTAGAAAACGATTGACATAAATTGTAGAACGCTAACATGAACCGTTCTTGAGATACTGTACATTTTTCAAAAAATTATCAAAAAGTCATATAAAATAAAAAAAAAAATATTTCCTATTGAGAAACATGTTCACTTTTCATATGTAATACTATGCGATGGATTGGGTAACATCATTCTCGTGGATCTAGCTCGGTCCATTCATGAAAAAAGATACTTTAAGTAATACTTTTGTATTTGAACGCCAAAAGTCATTTATCTGCTGTAAGAATAACTTATTTCTTCATCCATGACGCTTGGCGAGATTTTGGCGACGAATTTGACGGAATGTCGCCAACTTGGCGACTTTTTGAAATGTTGCTAAATTAACGAAAATCTCGCCAAATGGATAAAAATGACGCTAAATCAATGGAAATGACGACTAATTGTCGAAAATTCAATATTTTGGAAAGAATATTAGTATCTACTATAAGAAAAACCTATTTTTTTTATTGTAAAAGTAGTAAATTCATTGCATTATATAAGGAAAGTCATGTGTTGCCCAGATCAGATTATTCAATATTAATTTAATACAGATTCCAAAAGGTTAAATACCTAAAGTAATGTTTATATGTTGAACCATGATCTCGGAAGGAAACACCGCCGACTCGAGGGGGGTGGGGGATGGGGGTTACAATCCTAGATTTCATTTTCCAATATGAGCACGTTCGTATGCAAATGTGGAAATTACAATATAGGGTCACACAACGAACTATTACATTACATATTTGTACTTAGTACAATACGGGTAATGTGCTACTACAATATTGTGGCAATTAATTGAGAAATGTCATTTTTTTCGTTTTATCACACGTAAGCTTAGGAAGAAGCACTCCAAATTAGCTCAGAGTTCAAATTGCAGTTATTATCAAAGTAGCAGGTGTTCGTATGCACCTGGTAAATAGCAGGTGTTCAAATTCCTCCGCCAGGTGGCAGGTGTTCCGCAGTGGTAGTTTCTCAGTTGTTGCGGGGCTCATTAGCGTCAAGGATATCAGCGCGGAAACACGTGCTAAAGTGATTGCGCTTAGAGAACACACTTCTAAGACGTTCGAGGAAATAGGTAAAATATGTGGATTGAGTACAGCAAGTGTCGGGAGGATCTGGAAGCGGTTTCAGGAAACAGGAAATGCTGGAACTAACCGCTCTGGTAGATGCGGCCGAAAAAGATCAACTTCGACTCGTGATGACAAAACTTTACATCGAATGAGTGTTAAAAATCCTCGCTTAACCAGTTTTGACCTGTCTAAGTCCATAGTGGCAGCTGGTGTTGATATTGCACCTTCAACAGTGCGATACAGGCTGTTAGAACGCGGACGGAGAGCACGTCGACCGTACAAGAAGCAGCTTCTGACGCTTCGCATGAAGAAAAAAAGGTTGGAATGGGCACGGAAATACAAAACATGGACAGAGAAGGACTGGGAGAAAGTTCTCTTTTCTGACGAAACACATTTTGTGGTTCAGGGATTTAGATCTATGTTCGTGAGAAGGAGCCAAGGAGAACCTCTCAATCAGTACCACATCAATCAAGCACCCAATCATCCGCCCAAAAAGATGTTTTGGGGTTGTTTCAGCGTTTTGGGGACAGAATCTCTTGTTCCCGTAGAGGGAATGATGAACAGTGCCAGTTACGAAGTCATATTGACCTGAAAAATGCTTCCAACCATGGCTAAACTGTGGCCGAACGGAGATTGCGTTTTCCAACAAGAAAGCGCGCCATGTCACACTTCGAAGCGAATCAAAAATTTCTGCTCAAAAAAAAAAATATTACCGTACTGGATTGGCCCGAGAATTCACCAGACTTGAATCCCATAGAAAATTTGTGGGCTATTGTCAAAAAACGGCTTCACAAATTTGACTGTACGACGATGGACAAGCTAATTTCGGCCGTTATTGACATATGGTTCAGAGACGTTGAAATTAAAACTACATGTGCTAGTCTAGTACATTCCATGCCGAAACGTGTCTGTGATGTTATAAAGTCTCGGGGAGGTCATATCACTTATTAGTTTTAAATGTATCCATAGAAAACTTGAATAAAACTGAATTTTATAAAAAAAACTGCATTTCTCAATTAATTGCCACAATACTGTACATAACCTTATTATGAAATGCATTAATTACAATACATAATGTCCATACTTACAATATGAAACATGTATAATTAACTTGTTCAGCCACTGGGAGGGGGTAAGAGGATAAGACCTTCCAAAGCTCACTATATATATCATTAATAGTGTTATCCAACATTTATAGAGTCACCGCCTCATTGAAGAAAAATTTCAAGTATCATTACCCTTTCCTAATACATATTATGTGTACTTAGGGGGGGGGGAAGGGTCGTCGTTATTTCAGAATACCTCAAAAGTTCCATTCAAAATTATTACTTTCCCTACATATATAGTATATACCGAAAGTATTGTGAGGGGTTCGGAAATTTGAATTCGAATTTTCGACAGAAGAACACGTTTCAAGCATTCCTGAATTCGAATCAAACATTTTGGAGGTGATGTTTGTGTGCATATGTGTGTGTGTGTCCGTGAATCTGTGGATGTGATATCGCACGTAAAAAGGAAGCATTTTGAACGTAATTTGACAGGATTATTACGATCCGTGAGTACTGTAACTCTATTGATTCTAAATGCGATCAAGCATTCGGAATACCCTCAAATTTTCGAATGAATTTTTGAAAAAATCATAAAAAAATCTGAACATTTAATAATGTTAAATATTAATCGCTTTATACATACGTTTTTACATTAAAAGCGAAACGAATGGCACAATCTTTAGAACGCTAGCTCGAACCGTTCTCGAAATATTGCACGTTTTTTATATAAAAATACAAAAATAGAAAATACATAAAAATGAACAATAGTAAATATCATGAAATATGTAGCACTTGGAGAAAAATTTGGCGTCATTAGCGACTAATTTGGCAAAATATGTCCCCAACTTGACCCCTCCACATAAGCAAAACCGTACGAATTGGTGCCGAGCTCGGTCAGCCTGGACAATGTCCGATTGGAGGCATGTCGTCTTTTGCAACGAAGCCCCGTTCCCTTCCTTTCAGTGTGTATATCCACCACATACTTGTGTAAAGGAGGACTGTCTACGTTCCGATCCCGCATTTGCTATCGAGCGGCACATGACCATCACATTTATTTGTTGTTGAGACCAAACCGTCCGACCTACCAGAAAGGTGTAAGTGTCGCGAACGTTTTGGTATACTCGACAGAGAAGACAAAGTTTTGAAATCAAACACATTTATTAAACATGAAATAACAAGGCAGTTGATCGAAAACAGTGGAGTACAAGCATTTCTCGCAATAACTCAGAGTTACACTCGGTAGGGTGACCATTAAGAACACCCCTGGAGGAAGAGGAACCAAGAGAATACACATATTTTCTGATACATAAAATAAACACAATATTCCTCACATTATACTTGACATTTATATACGACATTTGTATACTTTGAACATATACGACATTTTCATATAACATCATCAATGACTCGATACTCACGAGGATTTTACAATTAACACTCTATTCGTTAGGTGGAAGACTAAATATATATAAAACTTTACCTCGTCTCTTTTAAATATAACATTTACAATTCTGTACCATGGGAAAGGATATCAGGATGGACTCTCGGCATAAACTCATCGAGATTCTTGCGCAGAACAAAATCCATAATGGTCGGGAAACTTGACTACACAACATCATGCTGGCGGAATTCGACATCTTGGTTGGTTACGGAGATTGGTTGATTCGTACCTTAGGACACAAGGAGGAGTCAGGCAAATACAAATCGCTGTAAAATGAGCTTTCCCTCTAGCCCTATTAGCGATTCAAGCCGACCAGTGAAAGAACCATTTTCTCTTTTCACAAGACTCATTATTCCATTACTATCAGGCTGATTCATTTAAAAACACGAGTGACTCATCTCTGAACCGAGCCAAACGACTCTACGCACAACTTGTCGAACTATGTTACATATTTTAATCACATCCTTCCACTTTCAAAATTAATCCACCTTTTCTTAAAATTCGCGATCATACGCGAATCAAACACACACGTCTACATTTCTCCACGACTCCTTCCACACTGCTTCCAAAATCCTTTTTCAAACCCGCGCGTGCGCAAAACCTGCAAGTTCCCAACTAGCGACTGAGAAGCGAAAATACAAAACTATTACTATTTTTCTGGAACATAAACACTTTTGCGATTTTAGAGTTCATTTCCCTTAAAAGTCAATGTAATTGAAAACATGTAGAAAAGACATTTACATTTCGAAATTGACACTTTCAATCACAGAGAAATAAAACAATACTTTAATATACAATTTTAACACAGAGGTGTGAAAGCCTTATCACACTCCTTCGGGGCCCGGGAGAAAAATTTCCTGCAAAGCGGGGAATTTTTCCACACAATACTAGGAAAATACCTGCATTAAGTTCCCAATGACATATGTTCCATTGAGAGGAATTTAGTGTAAATTTTGAGCGATGTACATGTACATCAAAGAAAAAAACAAAAACAAACAAGATCATGACCAGCATAATAACCAAAATCCAAGAGTGGCCTAAAGTTTGACTCGTGAGTCAAAAAAAAAATAAGTCTCAATACAAGCATAGACCTTTACAAGACAACACCAAATTAACAAGACACAAATGATGAAATTGCCCCTTTTAAAACTTAAACACTAATACATTTTCTGGTGAGTACCACAGAGACATGAAAATTTAATTTACTCAACTCACAAAAAGTTTAACTAAACAAAAAGTTTTCTTTCTTCAAAAATTTTACAATTAAAATTCTATAAATTTACTTTTCACAGAAATCAATTTATTAACTATTATCCAACCTTGCCAACAAATTACTTTAAAAGACATTTAAAAAAATTACTAATTTAGAAAATGAGACAAATTTTCAAACCAAGAATGTTGATCAGGCACCCAGGCAAGAAACAAGTCCATTAGAAAGTTGCAAACCTAGAGGTGGCGGTACCCCCAACCAATAAGTCAACAAACACCAAATGACAAGAAAAAATTTCTAAAATTTACTAGACCTTTAAATTAAAAAAAATCATTTACACATTCATAAAATAAAACAGAGATAAAAATTATCAGTTATCCTTAAAAATCCTTACCAAAACTCTAATCCATCAAGTACTTAATTATCTTAAAATTACTTTAAAACATTACTGCTTATCATTAAAGTAAAGCAAAAAAAATTATTATTTAAGTATTTAGAATTTTAAAACACTACTTCAACCTGATTAACATGGCACTCACATTCAGAAAGCTGCACTGGCACAGAACTTGCAGTACAGAACATTCAGCTGACTGACACATAAAGCAAATTACACAGAAGTTCAGAAATATTGGATCCATTTTAACATAGCATACAGTTTTGCAAAACATTTTGTGAAACAATTGAAAATATAATATTATGAAACATAATTGTCCATCTCACAACAATATCAGTCTTTTTTTTTTTTTTTTTTTTTTTTTTTGAAAATGTGAGAATTTCATAATCTAAACATTTTACTTTACTTTTGAGCCAATTGCTCTCTTGACATATTGCCTTAATTGACAAGTAACTTTAATGAATAAATTGGCCTCTTGGGCGCAAGTCATACTTGTGTGAATTAGGAACATTTTGAGTTTTAACCCTATTTTGATGGTTTAGAAAATATCTACTTTTAAATTGTCTTGTTTCTTGAGTTGAAGAATTATCAATGTTATCATTATATGTGCTAGAAATCAATTCACTACGTCTAGGAGGTAAAGGAGTTAATCTATTAACGTGGACCAATTGCTGATTACATGGATTGTTTTTGTGTTGAATGACAAAGTTAACTTCAGTACCACCTCTAACATGATTTTGCTTTTCCCCCATATGCAAAGTAACATTCTGTGCATTTTCTACCAAATCTCTAAAAGATTTGCTTCCATTTTCCAAATCGTTAATATGTACCTCTTCACTACCCAAATGTGGCACTACATTATTTTCCGAAAAATTTCTGCTCACATACTCTTCCCGAATGACCTGAGACTCATTCACTACCGGTGCCAGATCTGCTTTGCATTTGGCACATGCATTCGTATGGAACTCTTTCGGTTTACAGTCCTCTACCACACGAACGTTTTTTTCACTACTCATCTGCGAGTCAGGCACAGCAATACGCTTTGCGACACTACTTAGGTTTGAGTCTGCAATTTCCGACTCATTTGCCGGTTCATGATTTGAAATCGAAAGTAAATTATTCGTACATTGATAACCAACAAAAGGAATGGAAGAGTTTGAAAACTTAAAACAGAAGTGATTATAATCTATAATAGCATTATGTTTATGTAAAAACTTGTTACCAAGGATTACATTATATGAAATAGGAGCTGGTGATTTTAACACAAAAAATTCGGTAGGGAATCTTTCTTTTCCCAAATTTAGTGAAATAGTGGCTAAACATTCAACTTTAGTATCTTGTGAACTAAAGCTACGCAAAATTGTTGGTTTGTATGTTAGCAACATATGTGCAATGGGTACAGTATTTAAAGCTTCCTCATACACTAAATTAATTGAACTACCCGTATCAATCAATATTGACACTTCACTGCTCACTAATTTTCCTTTTATAATAGAAGAAGATGACAAAGAATTTGTAATATTATGACAAATATTATTTTCCTCAAAATGTGATGTTTGCCTATCAAAAGTTTTTCTATTATTATAATTGTGCATGGGATATCTACTCTGATTCCCAGAAGAATGATTTTTGGAATTTTGCAAAGATTTATATGACTCCTTATTTTTATAATTTTGCGTTCCTTGCTTTTTATACTTCCACTCATTTGCAGACATTTGCCCTCTGTGTCTTTCACCCTGGTGATACCTAGTTCCAGGACTGGTATAAATTTTCCTACATTTTATACCGTACACATCTCTTTTTTGAAAAACCTTTTTCCAACACTGTTCTTGAACGTGACCTAATTTACCACATTTGTCACACTTTGGACGCGGTGAACGCTTTTCGTTAACTTTATCTGAATTAAACTTAAATTTTTCTATTTTACCCTTAAGAAATTCAATGTCCCTTTCCTGTTCTAACACTTTTCTTTTTAAATCTGACATACTTTCACTTTGATCTGGTGTGAGAACATATTTTTCTGGTGTGAGAACACCTTTTTTTGTAAGTACCGGATTAGTCAAGTACATAGCATTATTTTCATTTAAAATAGATTCCTCAAGAATTGCAAGTTTTCTAGCCGAATAAAAATCTCTAGGGTTTTGTGACAACACCAATCTTTTTAGTTCCGGATATAAACCATTAATAAATGAAGTTTTTAAAAGTGTTTGCCTGATTTTATTCTCACTTTCGGAATCTACATCTTCCGGAACAACCTTAAATGAAGCAGCTTCGATTCTCATCGAAAACTGTTTAACCGACTCATTTGGTCTCTGTGTAAAGTTCACGAGTGAAATTATGTTTTTAGTAACATTTTCGGTCACTTCAAAATGATCTTTCAAAATGTGAATAATTTCCTGAAAATTTTTACAATTTCTGTGCTTTGGATTCTCTTCAATCAATCTATTTGCTTCCCCCTCTAAATTCAATCTCAAACAAACTAATTTGTCACACTCACTCCAGTTTGCATGAGTGGCTACTAAATTTAACTTTTCCAAAAACTGTGACAACGAAAGCTCTGAATTTCCCGAGAATTTTGGAACATGATGTGCGAACTTAGGTGTGAAAATATGGAATGATTTTAACATGTTATCATTTACCGATGAAGCACTGTTTTGATTTGGCAAAGTGCCAGAAGAAGAATTCAGACATACCGGCGATTTATCTGATATATTTTCCTCATTAGATTTAGCTTTGTGGCTAACATTTTTAACTTTACTTCTAGAATTAACAGTATCCGACTCAGTAGCAATATCAAGCGACAAATTCAAGGAGGAATTTAATTTTTTACTTGAATTTTTACTCATCTTACCGACATTTACTTTTTTGTTTCTAGTAATTGGAGCCATTTTGCATAACAATATAGTTTAACACAATATGCAATTGCAATGTTCTTAAACAGTATTTACAATAAAACCAGTTTTTATCAAATCAAATGACATAAATATGCAAACAAATCAATTTTTTTTTATCAAATGGCACATATCAAATTCCAAGAACACTCGTTTTTGAGAACACCGAAAACAGAACATGGAACTCTGTTTACTTAAGAAAACACTCATTTTAGCACAACGGTAATTTTTAACCTTCAAAATTTCAATTCTTAAGAAAATTTTTAAAAATTTTAATTCTCTCAGCTCTTCCCCACTCACCGAGAAAAGTAACGGCACCAATTCTGTCGCGAACGTTTTGGTATACTCGACAGAGAAGACAAAGTTTTGAAATCAAACACATTTATTAAACATGAAATAACAAGGCAGTTGATCGAAAACAGTGGAGTACAAGCATTTCTCGCAATAACTCAGAGTTACACTCGGTAGGGTGACCATTAAGAACACCCCTGGAGGAAGAGGAACCAAGAGAATACACATATTTTCTGATACATAAAATAAACACAATATTCCTCACATTATACTTGACATTTATATACGACATTTGTATACTTTGAACATATACGACATTTTCATATAACATCATCAATGACTCGATACTCACGAGGATTTTAAAATTAACACTCTATTCGTTAGGTGGAAGACTAAATATATATAAAACTTTACCTCGTCTCTTTTAAATATAACATTTACAATTCTGTACCATGGGAAAGGATATCAGGATGGACTCTCGGCATAAACTCATCGAGATTCTTGCGCAGAACAAAATCCATAATGGTCGGGAAACTTGACTACACAACATCATGCTGGCGGAATTCGACATCTTGGTTGGTTACGGAGATTGGTTGATTCGTACCTTAGGACACAAGGAGGAGTCAGGCAAATACAAATCGCTGTAAAATGAGCTTTCCCTCTAGCCCTATTAGCGATTCAAGCCGACCAGTGAAAGAACCATTTTCTCTTTTCACAAGACTCATTATTCCATTACTATCAGGCTGATTCATTTAAAAACACGAGTGACTCATCTCTGAACCGAGCCAAACGACTCTACGCACAACTTGTCGAACTATGTTACATATTTTAATCACATCCTTCCACTTTCAAAATTAATCCACCTTTTCTTAAAATTCGCGATCATACGCGAATCAAACACACACGTCTACATTTCTCCACGACTCCTTCCACACTGCTTCCAAAATCCTTTTTCAAACGCGCGCGTGCGCAAAACCTGCAAGTTCCCAACTAGCGACTGAGAAGCGAAAATACAAAACTATTACTATTTTTCTGGAACATAAACACTTTTGCGATTTTAGAGTTCATTTCCCTTAAAAGTCAATGTAATTGAAAACATGTAGAAAAGACATTTACATTTCGAAATTGACACTTTCAATCACACAGAAATAAAACAATACTTTAATATACAATTTTAACACAGAGGTGTGAAAGCCTTATCACATAAGGTAACCGTTTGGACAGGCCGGGAAGTGCCACCCAATTTAGACTGGAACCCAGTGGGGGAGGCATCCACAGGGACCGTACCCTCCTTCCCCTGCCACCAACCTCTCGGAGGGACTTACGGACCCACATGTTTACCGTGATCGCACTCCGCATGAACACGGCGGCAGTTGTGGCAGCGTGCAAATCCAGCGCGCAAACCACGGGCTACTGCGCTCGAAATGTGCCAACAGCACGCGGTGTTCCCAGGTGGTCACCCACCCAAGTAATAACCGCGCCCGATGCTGCTTGACTTCGGTGATCTAACGAGAACCGGTGTTTTGAGCACGGTATGGCCATTGGCTCACCATCACATTTAGTGTGATAGTTTGGAGAACCATCTCGTGGGACAGCCGATTTCTTCTAGTTGTGCTGCAAGCCAATCTGGCCGCTGGTTTGTACGTTGACGATATTCTGTCGTCGACTGAACTACTTTTGCTTTCAAGCTGCCCAGGTTCCATTTACAAACAAGACAACCCTTGACAGCATACTGCACGATTTTCTCAACAATGTCTTTGAGGATTTAATAGCCATCCATGGTCATCCAGGTCCCCAGATCTATCACCAATAGAACATGTCTTGGACATGTTGGGACAATAAATGCAGCTTTCTCGGAATGATACTGAATTAGCTGACCAGTTGCAACATTTGTGTTAGACTCTTCCGCGGAGGGACATAAGCAACTGAATTGACCCTACGCCCCATCCAATATTGGCTTGTATATCTGGCAGAGGAGGATTTATCTCTTACTGAAACGATATCTTCTTGTTGCCACCATTTCTTAATAAAACTTTTCTTCTTTTGCTTCCAAATTCAAATCTTTTGCATATCTCATAAAACGATATATACACGCCAAGTTTTGCGGCCGTAGCTCAATTTCTTATGGGTGCATATATATATATATACATATATATTTGAAATGTAATAATAAGAATTATGTAAAAATAAAAAAAATAAAAATACAATTCAAGTAATATTAACATCACCATAGAAGCAAATTCACGGCCATAATGCCGATAAGAGAAAAGAACAGAACCTTCCCAAATTCGATGATTAATCAGAATTAAATTCCTCTTCAGGTCTGAGTATTTAATTCTAATTAACCCAAACAAATGCCTGTTTCAGATTAAGCAATAGTACATTACTATAAATGCTTAAACTCAGACTACAGGCATCAAAAAATGAAAAAAGGATACATTAAGAAAATTGTATTACCATGCGGCATGAATCATTCCTCTTCAACCACGTGTATACACGATCAACCTCAACAACATAATCTAAAAGCACCGGAATGAACAAGTCGAAATTCTACCAGGGAGGCAGTACGAACGTTCACGGAAATACTCCCAAACCCGTCCAGTGAGTCTAAGCTGAAGACTGGACAAGCAATTCAGAATACAACTTCCCAAACATGCAGAACTGAATATGAATATGAATCATAGATGAAAATTCCTACTAAACAAGAATTCATAGTAAAACTGGATAATCGAGAATGCCACTATCCACCATTATAAGGGCGCACAAAACGTAGTTTCAATACTGACAAAAGTTACATATTTTTGCGAAAATAAAATTCAAAACATTAATGTTAATGCATCTTATTTTTCTAATGTTTTTGACTTAGTTTATTATTTTTCATTTTTATTTATTTATATAATTAATAAATAATTATATATAACATACAAACATATATATATATATATATATATATATATATATTTTTTTTCTCTCTCTCTCTCTCTCTCCTGTATGTTAGTCACTATAATTGGGAAAGTTTTCTAGGATGTTATCGAGTGAAATTTGATACACTGAGTTGATAATTTTAATAACAAAATTGGGGGGATATGCATTATTAGTCGCTGTACTCAATAATTCCATAAAGTGCGCTAATTTATAATATTCATCACAAATTTTATTGATTCTAAGAGCCTGGTTTATTATAATATTTCTAAATACAGATATATGCAGACAAGAGTCAAAATGTTGAATTTTTGATGTATTAAATTTAAAATCCTGTCTTTTATCATACAAGTTTATAACCATATTACAATTTTGTAAATTTAAATTTAAATCTAAAAAGTTTGCAACATTTGTGTCATTATTACTTGCATTTAATTGTAAATTTTTTGGATAAAAGTTTAATACTATAGGGATATTATTATTTGGGGATACACATAAAATGTCATCTATATATCTAAACATGTGCATATTATGCAAGCTTGGATTAATGTTTTTTTCATAGAAGAATAAATACAGATTAGCTAACAATGATGAGGCACACCCCCCTTGTGGGATACCAACCAGTTGTTTAAAAATAGTACCACCATGTTGAATATAATTCTCATAAAGAGTGAAGTTAAGTAATTTTTTAAAAAGAAAATTTGAATATTTTAGGTTGATATTATATTTTTCAAAAATTCCTAAAATAATTCTATACAGATCATCTATATTAATATTATTAAACAAGTCTTTGAAATCAAAGGTATAAATACTACGAATATTAGTAAGAGTTTTCAATTTCTTAACTACTTCAAAACTGTTTTTTACAATATGACAATTATTAGAGATTTCATCTGACGAGGATACTTCATGTAATATCTTTAATAATAATTTTCCAGCATTAGTAATGTAAGAATTATGCCCACTGGTGATGGTTCGAAAAGCAACAGGGGATTTATGAAACTTGGGTACTAAAACAATATATGAAATGTTATTACAACTATTTTTTAGATGGATTTGCTTATATTTGGCTGATATTCTATTGTATAAGATTTTAAGGTTAGTTTTATGTAAATTATAGATATGATTACTAAGTAAGTGTGACTGAAGGGTATTTTTATAATAATATTTACATATAATTGTATTACATATATATATATATTTATATATATTACATTATATATATTTATATATATGTAAATTATATTTATATAATTTACATATATATATATATATATATATATATATATATATATATATATATTTGCATTGGAGCGTAATTGATAACATGGTCATGGCAAAACATTTTAGTCAGTTATTGCAATTCATTTGCCCGTGATTTGTTGCTCTTCAAAAATGACAATTTAAAAGATAAAATCTAATGTACTAAGAACAAACCTAAAATAGGAGTATTAGCAATCTAAAAATAAAAATTAAAAAAAAATAGTCAAAAAATGAGTACATCTATAAAAAAATACGATTTACATATTTTAATGAAAAGCTCAACATTTAAGCAAATAAATAGAGTTCAAAAATATGGCCTATGAATATTCATTAAGCAACAATGTTACGTATATAAATACTTGCTTGAAAGCTGGTGATTTCCTTGTTTTGCAGCACACGTTAAGTATGATCGATCAGTGTGTGCCACAAAGTAAGGGAGTCAACACCTTGCATTTATGCCATCATGCTCCAAGACGCTTTTCATAGGTGAATATGAATATTTATATGTAGAGAGAGAAATAGTAGATTGGCATGTAGTAGTTTTATTTACATTATTTATATGTAATATTATATAAATTGCATTTTAAATAAAATAAAATAAAATTCGTTTCGTTAAGAAATATATGATAGTGAGAGATTCCGTTTGACTTTTACATACACTAGGGGCTCGATACGCTAGGTAACCACGGGGTTCAAGTTTGCCATTGTTAATTCATCACGAATTCACGAATTCATAATTCAACCAAGGAAGAGGTGAAATATGTATACCTAACTCTTTTAACATATTAACTACAGGAAAAATCGCTAACTAGAAAGTTTGTTTATATTTGAAAGATCTTTCCATGCAGTGTTATCGATAATTCGTTTGTTATGGAAAATAAAGTTCAAAACTTGTAACGTAGTCGTGAGCTCTACCAGTCCTGCCTCGACAAATAATTTCAAATTCGTGCAGTAACAAGCGCTGTAGCCTACTCTAGAATTAAATATTTATACTTTTAATGTTTTCAGTGCTTCACTAATTCAGGCTTCTAGCATCTTTGTGACGTTACTGCTAGCAACCAATCACAGAAAAGTTGGAAGTCAACTCGACCCATTAAATCTCTGCCCATACCATTCATACTTTGCACATACCATTTGCATTTTATTAATTAATAATTAATTGACTAAGGTTTAAATTAAATTGCTAAGCCTCTCACACACATCTACGAACACATATTAATTTATATACGTTTATATATATATATATATATATATATATATATATATATATATATATATGAATATATATATATGTATATGTATATATATATATAAATATATATGTATATATATATATATATATATATACATATTATATATATATATATATACATATTATATATATATATATATATATATACATATTATATATATATATATATACATATTATATATATATATATATACATATTATATATATATATATATATATATATATATTTACCAAAAGGAATATCTGAAACTGAAAAGCAATAGATGAATGCGAAAGACGAAAAGTATCACAAGTGGCCGGGGGGAGTTGTGACCACCACTCTCCGGTTGAGCAAATGCTTTATGCCATGGCGACACTCCCGGAAGCCGGTACTTATACATGGAATGGCCTTAATATATATATATATATATATATATATATTTATATATATATATATATATATATATATATATATATATATATATATATATATATATATATATATATATATATATATATATATATATATATATATATATATATATATATATATATATAAAATATCACCTTTAATTGCCTTTTGGGATAACTTTATTTGTTTCACACGATTGGCTCTACTTTTAAACTTTGCGATTGGCAACACTGGTCTCGCCATTTTGGGCTCCAATGGTTAGCACATTTGCAGTGTTTTATTATTCCAGGTATTCTTGTTTTCTTTATAATTTCTCTATCTTTGTGTGTGTTGTCCAAGTTATTAGAATTTATAGATGTTATCTATCTCTATCAGAAACACACATTTTGTGTTCATTTTGATTAATTACTTGGACCTGACGAAGAGATTTTTCAAAATGAACAATTCATTTATTTAGGCCTAGTGCTTATCCACGCGTATAGCTTTAATGCTTGGATTTTATTTGTTTTTCAATTATCGATTTCATTCCATTGATATTTGTTGATTATCTTTAGCTTGATGACTAGAAATTTGCATTTTATTTTCTATTTGATTGATGATCCTCTATTTAATACTTCTTTTTATTATGTAGGCATTTTTTAATTTTGGATTTTTGAGCTGCAACTTCTCTCTATTCTATCATTGGATTTTCAAACTATATTAGAATCTATTAAAAATGCCATTAAAGATATTAAATTGTCTAGATCTTTATATAATATTGATAATATTAAACACTCCATTAATGATTTACAAAGATCCTTTGTTATCACCTATGTTGATAAAGCCTCTAATAATTATGCTATAATCTGTAAAAAATTTTATATTCAATTTCTGTTAGATTATTTAAAAAATAATAGTCTTTTTAAACCTGATTTACATTCCATCAATAGTATTAAATTGAAAATTATCAATATGTATAGTGATTTAAATATTAAATATAAATATCTTAAATTTCCTTATATAGTGCTTATTCCAAAATTTCATAAAAATCCTATTAAATTTTGAACAGTAACTAGTGACCATTATACTTACTCTACTACTGCGAGTAAATTATTACTAAATTCTTAAAATTTAATAAATAATAGTTTATGCCAGACTAGCAATAATTGCCATATTCTAAATAATAGTAAAGAATTAAAGAATAAATTAACATCTCTTAGAAAAATAATAGGATTTCAAACTTTTGATTTTAAAGATCTTTTTAATAATATTAAGATATCTGATCTATATGATGTAATTTTAGCTCTATATAATGCTTATATTACACATCTTTCAAATCAAATTAAATTTATAAATTTTCCTAAACTTCTTCACTTTGTTATTTTCAATAATTGTATTTTTCAAGGAAATTAATTATACTTACAAGTCCCAGGAGTTCCACAGGGTGGCTGCAGTAGCAGTATGTTAGCTAATTTATACCTTTATCATTATGAAAAGTCATTCACTTCACTAGATTATACTTTTTACAGATATGTTGATGATCTGATTTACTTAGTACATACAGAAAATTATCTCATAGATATAGATTACTATCCAGACAATTTGGAATTAATTCCTAATGAAGCTACTATTAGTAATAATGTTAATTTTTGGATTTAAATCCTTTTATTGATCCTTCTAATAGAATTGTTACAAATTTATATGATAAAAAAGACTTTTATGATTTTAATATTAATAAAATCTTACCATTTAATTCCTGTAACTCGATTCAATTGTTTAGAAATATTATACTCAATCAGCTTTTTAGAATTTCTAGATTATCTGATAAAAAATTTCATGCTATGTATATCAATAATCTCAAAATTACTAGCAATTTATATAAATATCCCTCTTATTTAGTAAATAGTATTGTTAAAAAATTTAAAATAGCTGGATTTTTATAATTTTTTTCATAGTATCATATAATTCTATTCATAGTATCTTATATTAGCCAGACATTTCCATTCTCTTGTATTTTTAATACTTTTTTACATTCTCTTCCACTTCTGCATTACTATTACTAGCCCCTCCTTTTAGTAGCTCTTTTTGTATATTATTACTTTTTCTTAACATTTCGCTTAACTGTTTTCAATTCTTATGAATGGCAACTGTAGATTGTTTTTTTATTTTTTCTTTACGAATGGCAACACTGGTCTCTTCTATCAGAGTTCCCGGTTTCGACTCGTTTGTACATACCCTGTGCATTTTCCAGGTATTCGTTTTTTCTTTTTTATTCCTTCTTTATGTATGTCGTCCAAGTAGAAATAGTTTATAGATATAATCTATCTACTTCTTCAGAAACATACATGTTTTGTGTCTGCTTCGTAAAATACTTGGACTTGAGAACGAATTTTAAGAAGTGAACACTTCCATTTGTTTAGGCTTAGCCCTTTTTCCACGTGTATAGCGATATAGCTTGTTTTATTAAGTTTTTCTTTTTTCGTTTCCATACCTTTGAATTTTCTTGATTTTCTGTAACTTGATAGCTTGTGTTTTGTATTTTTTTCCATTTGATTGATTATTTGCTGCATTATATTTTATTCTGTGGGTGTTTTAGAAAGTTAGGTTTATCGTGTTGCATCTTCTTACTTTTCGTTCATTGGATTTTCAAACTACTATTATCCTCAATAATCATGTAATCACCAATCTATATGATAAAAAAGATTCTTACAACTTCACTATCATAAAGCAGCTATCATATCAATCTTGTAATTCTATTCAATTGTTTAGAAACATAATTTTAAACCAGCTATTTCGAATACATCGTCTTTCTGATCCTCGGTTTCACTTTCTCTACATCAATAATCTTAAACGCATTTGTCAAAATTACCAATATCCGGAAATATTTGTAAATAATATTATTAATAATTTCAAATATACCACGTAATATTTTTACACATACATTATTTTTCTTTGATTGGATAACTCAATTTTGAGAATTCACCCATTCTTATCACCTAACTTACCAGTTGGCCTGTGTCTAATACTGTTTACTATTGTCGAATGACTATTTTCCACTTGTCCTGAGTCCTATACTGATTACTATTTTTGAAAGTCTCCATACATAATATGTATCGTTCAAATGTATTCATTCCGGTGCCCTCTTGCATTGACGAAGTGAGGTGAAATGCTCAGTCGCCTGTTCAACATACTCGTGGTAACAATGCTTGTGAGTTCATATTTCTGTTCGAGGAGGTATTATTTTTCTGATTTGTAATTCAATTGATTTATTTTTCTCCTGCCACTAGCCAGTAGACAGTTCCAATGGTGTCTATAGTTAAATACTATCGCCATTGTCAGAAACTGGCTATTCTATCGGTTTTAATTCGAATTGTATGGCTGTCCTGATGAGAATGCAATTTCGAACTAACCGCCATTTTTTGTGTAGTTTCAATTGATTGTTCTCTATGTCTTAATCTTTTATCTTGAGCTAATTATTATTGCCTTTTCTCATTTTTGCCGTGTTTTCTTTTTAATATATTTATATACTTTTAATTGTGAATTTTGTATCCTAATATTCTTCTCATCCCCCTTTCCATTGTAGTGATATGTTACCTTCTATCTTTATCCTTAGTCTTGGTCTATAGTTACTCATTTGTAACAGATATGCTAGAGATGGTTTTTTTTGTACATTCAGTAGTTTATGCATAATTTTCGATAAAATCTTTTAATTTATATATATATATATATATATATATATAAATATATATATATATATATATATATGTGTGTGTGTGTGTGTGTGAGTGTGTATAAACTTTCCACACTATAAAATATTACATATATTTCATTTTAAATTCCAGTGAATACGCACAATTGTTTAAATTTATTTACGCTCTTAATTTCATCCTAATCCTCACATTCCAAGACTATGGCAAAATAAACAAACCTGCGTACCAAATAACTCAATGACGTCACAAGCTCCGGCCATTATTATCCCCCCCCCCCTTGCGGTCCACCTTTCCTAGGTAATTTGTCGTGGCCGATCCACCCATGGAAGTAGGTACGATCTCGGAGTAGAGTCCCAACCTGTAATAAGAGAAAAATCCCATATACTTAACTCGTTCCGAGCACCACCCTTATAATTCCTTCTTTTTCTGGCTCGGTTAAGTAATAATAACCGTGGTAGAAAGACGTCCTAAGAACGTTTTCGAGGTGCGAGAATTTTGGGCGATATGTAATAGTGTCGCGGGGGTGATGTTTGTAATCTTCGGGTACATGGGCTTGTGCATGAGAGCGGAGGTGGACTTGGAATTTCGGCCGAGATCCGTGAGTGAGACGTGCTTTTGTTGATGTTGTGTGACGTCCTTTTTTTTTTCTTTTCTTTTATTAAATATTTTGCGGATGTTGTGATGAGTTTAGAGTAGAGTTCAATGTCAATGACATGTTTATAGTCACGAAACCTCCCGATTGGTGATGTTCCAAAAGCTAGGAATCACGCTGCAGCTACCAGTGCAGCTACTGGTGCCGAGTTTCATTTTTAAAAGGTTACGCTGACAACCCAGCACCCAATAGGAGAAACGTTAAAATCTGATGTCATTGGAAGATGCTCTGTTGCCAAATTACTGAACACTTCAGAATTAAAGATTAAATTACAGAACTCGCTTTCATATCATTTTTTTTTTTTTGTAATATAGTTGTTTACATTATCTGTGACGTTACAAAACCTTCCATTACAATCTAATAACGAGGAAATATACATTTCGCTATCCGAACATGCATTGATACCGGTAAATCTGATTTTAGATTAGCAGATCTAAATTCTATAAATATAGAACCGTGCAATTTCTAAAATAAATATTTGCGATTGTTAAAATGTCATTATTTTTGTTAGAAACCACTGATTCATTCACGTTTTTGTAACACATATCTGTGTGAAAGTGGCAACACCGGTGAGCATTGAAATCCCCTGAAAAGGACATGCATTGTCGCAGAGTATCACAAGAAAACAAAAACTATAGAGATTCTCCCCCGCTTAGAATGCCCTCAACTGGTTACAGCTGCCAGCAGTAATTTTATTCCTGGTATTAGATTTGCCTTATTAAATTCGCCATGTCCTTTTGTATGTAAGCTAGCCGATCGGTATATTTGTGGAAGCTCTGCCTCCCGATCATCCTATCCGAAAAGGATGGTGTCTGTGGTAAAGTTCTTGAACTATTTACATGAAATCTACCCTCAATCGACATCAATTGCGTCGTATCAATAGTCATTGAGTTTAACGCCCTCTGTTGTCAAATCACAGACCATGTCAATCATCTATCTCATATGCTATTCACCCTTGAAAGTTATCCCAGAAAGAACCCTTAAATAACGTACAATTCGCACCATGTTATTTCCAAAATTTTCTATCATATTCTTGTTTTAATATAAGGTATCTATTACATAACATTTGACAGTGATTTGTGCATTCGTTCTTCACTTATAGCATTCACACACACAGAGACAGAGAGAGAGAGAGAAAGAGAGAGACAGGGAGATAGAGACAGAGAGAGAGAGAGACAGAGAGAGAGAGACATAGAGAGAGAGAGACAAAGAGAGAGAGACAGACAGAGAGAGAGGCAGAGAGAGAGACAGGGGGAGGGAGACAGAGAGAGAGACAAAGAGATAGAGACATAGAGAGAGACAAAGTGAGAGAGACAGAGAGAGAGACAAAGGGAGAGAGAGACAGGGGGAGAGAGACAGAGAGGGAGAGACAGAGAGGGAGAGACAAAGAGAGAAAGAAACAGGGAGATAGAGACAGAGAGAGAGGGACAAAGAGAGCGACATAGAGAGAGAGAGAGAGAGACAGAGAGGGAGAAAGACAGAGACAGAAAATGACAGACAGAGAGAGAGAGATGGACATATTTTAGAAAGTATTCAAAATGTATTTAGATGCTCTCCATACGTGCTTTCCAATCAAAATTTAGAATTCGAACATTTTTTTATAAAAACACATACAATAATATGAGAAAATAATGAAATTCACGAATCATGTAGAAAGTATTACATGACATGACTATGGGTTGGTGTTGGGGTCCGCATAGTTATACGCAAATTAAGATATCCGGGTTCGATTCCCGGTTCCACCGATTGTGATTTTTAAGTGAAATGAAGATGGTCATGCCTCTTTCGGTGAATATTAATAACAAAGCCAAGAAACAGCAGTTTAACATAAGTGAAACTAGGTGTTAGATAAGGCAGGATTATATGGGCCAACATGTCTGTTATGGCCAATTTAAGGCGATAAAAGGAACAAAGCACTTTTGTGATGAGCACTTAGCAGCCACAAAAGACATTCCTCGAAAAAGAAAGGAGCAAATGGTTTCGATATCGGTTCGTGACGGTGCGTACCTGAACAAATGGTAATGGTTTTCACTGTGAAGTCAGACGCATGTCTTAATTGGAAGTAAGCGAAATTGCGTGGGAAACAGTGAAGCGAGAGATTGTGCGTCGGAGATTTTGCCTGATAACTGTTACGTAAGGATACTCTTATTAAAATAATGGGTAAGGTTTCTTAATGGTTTTTCAGGTGAATGGCAAAAAGTGAGATAATAAATTCTGAATTACAGATCGAAGAGGTAAGCATTTTTACTTGCTAATATCCAAGTTAAATATATATATATATATATATATATATATATATATATATATATATATATATATATATATATATATATATATATATATATATATATATATATATATATATATATATATATATATATATATATATATATATATATAAAATTTATAGATACTATAGCTTACTACAATATGAAGGATACTATGCAAATATTATTAAATAAAGAATTTAAAGTTATTAAGTAAATGGATTGAAAATGCAAAATACATTTAATTTATTGCGCAAATGCAGCTCATAAATAAAATGATTTCAATAATAATAGAAGTTTGAAAATCCAATGAACGAAAAGTAAGAAGATGTAACACGATAAACCTAACTTTTTAAAACACCCACAGAATAAAATATAATACAGCAAATCATCAATCAAATGGATAAAAAATGCAAAACACAAGCTATCAAGTTACAGAAAATCAACCAAATTAAAAGGTATGGAAACAAAAAAAGAAAAACTTAAACTAAATTCAACTATCTAACTGGCTTACAAAACAAAAGTAAAAATCAACTAATCCTCAAGCAAATGGAAAAAAATAAATAAATAAAATAAATATCGAATCAACAAGTCAATGAAAAATATATAATACAAAGGTATGGAATCGAAATAAGTATAACAAACGAAATCAAGCACAAACGCCTTACACGTGGACGAGGCTCTAAGCCTAAATCATGAATTGTTAACCTCTACAAAAATCTAATCATGTCCAAGTTTTTTTTAGAAGCAAACACAAAAATGTATGTTTCTGAAGAAATAGATAGATTAAATATCCATTTCATTGATGATTTGCTGTATTATATTTTATTCTGTGGGTGTTTTAAAAAGTTAGGTTTATCGTGTTACATCTTCTTACTTTTCGTTCATTGGATTTTCAAACTTCTATTATTATATATATATATATATATATATATATATATATATATATATATTCTAAATGTTCGATTTCAACATATTTATTGAAAACCATTTCCACATTATCCATTTCCTCATTATCATCCGTCACTCGTTGTTGGTATTGATCTGTGATATCTAGATATGATAACTCAACGATTATACATCATATCCTTATAAAATTGCGATATCTTTCGAAAATTTAGGGGGGGTTCTGAACATTCGATTGTGTATAAAAACAATTGGCTTCCAGTGTTTACGGCTTGTGATTTTTGTACCAAATTTCATTCGAATCGGTCTATTCGTTCGTCAGTTATCGTCTCCACAGACTCACTGACACACACACACACACATACTTTCACACACACCCCCACACACACATCACTTCAAAAATGTTTTATTCGTGATCAGGGATGCTTGAAACGTGCTCTCCCGTCGAAAACTCGAATTCGAATTGTCGATCCCGTCACAATACTTTCCTTATACATTATGTATATAAGGAAAGTAATAGACGATAAAAGCTATTTGCGAAGCTGTAGAGCATTATTTAATGAGTACAAACCGACAATAAAACTGTTATAAAAGGCATTTATTCGATACATTACGGTTATTGGCAATTTCTACCATATTCAATAATTCTAAAATAAATTGCACTTGCATGCACAGGAATCTATGAGCAAACAGTCTGTTTAAAATGCCCTCCGTCAGTAACAAGACACACATTTGAATTCGAAAAAGAGTATTGTCGTGTACTTTGACTAACATTTCTGGTGTCATCAAGGCCCTAATGATAACATATTTTGATGACAGATATTTATTGCCTTATATATACACGTTTTTTTTCGTCCCTTGTGTTGATTTCTACTAATTAGACAATGCTTTATAATTTTGTAATTGGCTTTTCTCATCTGTCTCGCTTTGTTGCTGAATTATTTATTCAAACTTTTTCAATTCTTCACTAGGGGGTGCAACAATGACTATAAAATTGTGAATTTTTTTAGCAGAAAATTTGCGTGGAAAAAAAGCAAACAGAAAAAAATTGATGCTCTGAAAGGGAGACATCGTTCTTTATTGGAGCCAGAATATGATTATAGTTATATTTACACGTATACTATGCACACCTTTTTCTAACGAACAACACGTTTTGCATTTTAGTGTCTCTCGTCGTCAAATTGATAGCAACTCTAAAACTTAGAAAATAGCATATTTTCAATCTGTTCAAAACCTCACAATGGAACCCAAGTATGAACATTTCATTTCATTCGCGGTGGTATAATCCTGGTTAACAAAATGTATTCTCATAATTTCAGCCTGATAATGAAAAAGATCACTGTTTGTACAATTAAATCGATGAGAATAAATTGCTTTAAGTGAACAAGAACCACTTGTAAATCATTTTATGTTTCATTTCTTTGTCTGACATTCTTTGCAAGAAGTTATACATTAACTGCCTTTTATTTACCACGAACAGTTCTGTTGCGACAGATATTACCAGATGCAGTTTAATAAGCTGACTTACGAAACAATATAAGTTTGTAGCTAACAACTAAAAATACATAACAACGACCAGTTTACAATTCGATAATACAAGTAATGATGGCTGATCTTGATCTCCTAATACCTATGTGATTTTTAAGCAATTCAGTACAAATTAGAGGTTCTTTTCCCCAGATCTCAGCACTTAAAATCTATAAAATGAACCATTTTCAATCTTCTTATAAAGTCCCACAATTTTTGAGTGAGTATTACTATCCTTACGTATTTATATATAGAAAAGATTGACAAGTGTTTCAAGATGATAAATTATAAATCAACAGCTTATTTAATTAAAATAAAACATTTTTTAACTCAGAAACAATTTTCTAGAAATTGTACGAAGTACATCCTTGGTGTACGCTCCTTCATTAACATTGATGTACGGTTTAAATCGAGTATCAATTTGATCCACCATGTGTCAAATTGATAATGATAAGGAAAAGATTATTTTAATGAGAAGAAACGTAGGCAAAAAATATTTTATAGAAAGAAAATATCCATTTTCAATATTAATGAAATTAAAAATAAAAATAATAAAAATTAAACAATATATAACTTATTTATCGGGGCTATTCATATTTAATCTTTTCAGCACTTTCAATCTTTTCAACACTTTCAATCTTTTCAGCTCTTTTCAATATTTTTGTCATTGGTTTTTCCGTAAGACTTAGTCACTTTCGATCATTGTTAAGAACAAACGTAAAAATCAATTAGATGTAATCGTAGTAAAGTAATGCGTAGTACGAACTTACCCCATTTTAAACATATAAGCTTTCCCCAAGGAGCGGCATAACAATTTCATCATGATATGCAAAGAAATAAATACAATAAACAAATAAATAAATACCATAAACAATAACAAAATTGAGTTCCCGTTCAGTACCCAAATAAGCTCTCAATCTGAAAGAAGGTTAAAATAAAAGTTCATTCAAATTGTACAGAACACATTGTACAGAGCAATAGCAAAATTTACTTTGTATACTGTCAAAAACTGGAATGAATTTTACTTTGTTAAATAAGTTAGTACATTAGTGATAAAAAATTGCATCATCACGAATAATTCTGTACATTCAAAATAAATGTTTAATATAGTGTAACAAACCCAAATGTTCAATCCTATTTTTAGTGCATCGACTCTTATATGAAAACGTTCAGTGCTATAGCCCTATAGTATTTATTATAGGACAGTGGACTTTACTCCATGTCATCTCGAAAGTTAACCAATTTTTTTATAATCATGAAAGACCCTTTATTATTAAATATTTAATGAATTAAGAATATCACATATTTATTATTATATCACTCTTTATTATTAAATTTTTAATAAAATCAGACTGCTACATATTTCTCATTATCTCAGAAAATTTCTCACATAAACATTCCTAAATAAACAATATTTGTGCTCACTGCTACTGTGGTATCGAGATCTGTGAAAGGATATTTTTTTTTTCATTTTTATGCACACCTTTTCTTGTGATGGCAGCCCGTATAGTTCCCCGCTGATTTTACACCTTTAAGGAACACATTTTATGTACAGTCACACAGCAGGAATCTTTAGTGTATTTTACAAGGGTATTTTTTTTTGAAGAATTTGAGAAAGTTTGATAAGAGCATATTATGTGTATTTCAGTGTATTTGCATATGTTTTAACTGTGTGTTTTCTTTTGAAAGGATCCTATAGCAGTTTTGGACAGCATTGTGTCCTCTCTTTTGGCCATGTTTTGATGTTTTGACTCTTGGACAACGGGGACCCTGATCAAGTCTCTGGACTCCTTGAGTGTGGTGGTAGTGTAGACGTACGTACATTGCTCACCCTCAAAATTTTTGTGAAAAATTGCCTGCGGCAGTTGCTGCTTCAGCGATTCGCGCTGCTGGAGGTGATGCTCCTACAGGATTCTCTTGGAGAAAATTTTCCTGCCCTGCGGTTGCAAAATTTTTTGCCGGGGGGGGGGGGGAAGATATTTGTGGTATCGAGATCTGTGAAAGTATATTTTTGTTTTAAAATGCTCTTTTTCATGTCATGTAAATGTAGAATCTCTCAGCCGATTTTCAGTGGAAATAGGTCAATGTGTGAAGTGCGCGTGTCCTTGAGCGACGCGCCTGCCAGCTGAGAGAGAGAAAGAAAAACCGTTGAGTTTTAATTTGGTTTTATTGATTATTTTCCAATGTTCTGGATGTACGTGTGCGATATGTATATGTGTGTGGTGACGTCAGAAAAAGTAAATGTAGATTGACGCGCTTGGAAGTAGAGGAGAGCTTACCATGGACGAGAGGGCTGTCGGTCGCATATAGATTTTGTTCCAGTTTAAAAATGAAACTATTTTAAATTTTAATTTAACTTTACTAAAATTACTCTCAGGATGTTTTTCGACCGACAGAGCCCCTCCGAACCGAAATTTAGGTTCGTATGTATTTTTCCTTTAATTGGAAGATTGTAAAATTGAATTGCTGGTTATATGTCTAGAGAAATTTTAATCTAAAAAGCCAGCTTAAAAGTAATATATCTGTATCAATCTCCCCTGGCATATACTAGTGTTTGATAGGGTTATTAAATTTGAATAGTGTCTATACTTAAAGATTTTCAAGCTGGATATATTGTTTTGAAACAAATTTTAGTAAGTCTGACTCATGATTAAAGGAGTTAGAATTGTCTTTTGAGAAGTGTGTTTAAGTTTGAAATAATGTCTTATTTGTGCTTCATAAAGTCAATTAAAGAATGTTCCTTTACCATAACGAAATATATAGAGTCTTCTTTTCACTTGTTGTTTTACTTGCTTTTGATTGTTCCCAGCCATTGAGTAGCAGTTTCGCTTCTCACCAGGGAGACGGATTCGTTCTGGAGTTAAGTACTTACCACTAGTTGATAATTGTGTTTATTTCAGTTTCTACATTTGAATGTGAAAGCAGAAGAGTCTTTTAAATCATTGAAAACGCTTTTACACTACGATCTTCTTCAAGTATTTACCAATATTAAATGCTTTAAGTATCGCTTTAAATGTTTTACTGTCCTTTTTCTCCATTAAAGTCGTGGAATAGGAGTATGATTCAATTTTTACGAGTACCACTGAATATTGCACACGTGTATACTGACAACATAAATTTAAGGTTTCTCCTTGCACAACTGCCCTTATATCAACTCCGATATCTTCCAGTACATTAGATGATGCATCTATTGCTTTGAAATATAGCCTTATCCATATGTAATGTACTCACAGAGCTCACATAAAGTTCCAAATTTAGAATAAGCCTGATTTTAGGTCAGTCTGAAATAACCGATACTTGCAATGGCAGCAAAAAAAAAAATGCCACGTGCGTTTCGCGAACCTCTACGAAGGCCAAAACAATTCATTCAAATCACAAAGTTGACTTCAAACATCAGAAAGATGACACTCATTTTGCAAAGACCAAGTGCTTACTAAAAGAACACGCCGATAGAACACGCTCCCAAATTTGGACTCTCAAAATTGTGGCACAGCGCGTTTTTTTAACTTATATATAGGTAATCGCCTATTTCAGAAGCATATAATGAACGCAAAACTAGTCGGTGAAGGCTGTTATTTAAAATAAGAACGCAATCCTGTGGACCAATACGGGTCACCTTTGTAAAAGGGGCACTATATCCCCACTAGGCCTTAGACATTATCATCTCCGTTTAACCTTAAATACCACATTTAAGTATTAAACAATTTAATGCATCCAAGATCATAGCATTTTACCAGATTTATAATCCTGTATATGATGATTTCTCCACCTACCATTGTATTTGGAAGCCCTATACGACCTTTTCAACACAGGTATATCATACACAATTTGTGTTCACCCATTCTCTATATCTTCCCGTAATGCCTTAGCAGTTGACGCCTTTCAAACCGAGATCGATCAGCGACCCACACAATGATCTCCTATTTTTGTTTCACTTAAAGACGTCATTCATGCTATTTTTACCACATTTTGTATATTTATTGCTATTTGAAATCTTGCCATATGCATTGAGATATCTTGCTTTTAAGAACTTTAACTCTGCCAATTGTAAGAATCCGGCAGCGTTCCGCCCTGCTAAGTCGTCATACTCGAATCTATAGCTGGCAAGTGTATATTATACTTGACGTGACAAACTCCAAATTTCAAACTCACCTATTCATAATTATCTTACGTAAGAAAAGAAAATTTCTCTCTGTGTTTCAATCTGTGTTGTCTGTAACGGAAAATTAAAACTTCGGACAGTCGCGATTTTTTTTTTAGTTCGAATCAATTTAATATTTATGAACTTTCAAAGTCGATTTTCCTATTCAAGTGCTATTTACAATGCTTGTGTTTTGGTTTTTCTAATTGGTTTATATCAATTTGTCATTGTTCTACTGTACAAATTGTTTTCGGTTTTATATTGTTTAAATTGTTATTTTACTGTTTCTTACCTTATTGACTGAATAAGAAATATTTTCTTTAAGTGTAAGATTCTAAATTTTTAATAAATATCATCCAATTGATAACTCCAAAATATCGTCCAATTGATAACGATTTAAACTCTAAATTGTCGTCCAATAGCTAATCTACAATTGCCGTCCAATGGTTACTCTGAACCATCAGAGGAGGCGGAATACCTGGGTAGTATACGTGTAAATAAATTTATTTGAGGCCCAGATAGCCCCGTGGTTAAGGCATTGGGATTGCACACTATAGACCCGGGTTCGATCCTAGATACTCAAAACTAACTACATAACGAAAGTCCATACCAAAGATAATGGATTAGAGGGGGAATCATACGGCTCCTGTGGTTGCCAGCCTAGTGTATTCCGATCTAAATTGGGATGCACTGTCCCAGGCGTCCAAATAGTTACCTTATCCACTTTCGGGTAGGACGAACGGTCTGGGTAGGATAAAAAATCATTTTATTCATTGCAGCTGTAGACGATCTTCCGTGCTCAAATAACGATCGTTCCCTAGCACCTGTCATGACTGTAACTAGGGATTAAAATGCAAAATTCTAACTTAGCAAATTAAAAAGATATCAAGCTAATATTTTAAACTTAGTGTTATATAAACTCGCTGAAATAGCATTTAATTTTTTATCCGATTAACGTGCAATTTTCACTAGCATACGGTTTCTTATTAACAGAGTCCGTGTCCTTCGCCATCGCATCAGGCTAATGCGGAGTTATTTCCTTTTCTTTTATTTATTTATTTTGTATTTAGTTATTTTGTACTTACTTATTTATTTTATTTTATATTTATTTATTTTTTATTTTATTTTATTTTTTATATTTATTTATTTTTCATTTTATTTCATTTAATTTTTATATATATATATATTTCATTTTTTATTTTATTTAATTTAATTTTTTTATATATTTTTTTATTTTTTATTTTATTTTATTTTATTTTTATATATTTTTTTTATTTTATTTTATTTATTTATTATTATTATTATTATTATTATTATTATTATTATTATTTTTCCTCGATTTTAAGTATTTTCTGCGCACCAAACGGACGTAAGAAGGATCGTAGCACATCGAAAGGACATATAGGACGTATCAAATGACCTTATTTGGGTTGCGCATGAAAAAACTAAAGCTCGGAAATGATTTAGGTTCATAAAAGGCGAAATTTTAAATTGAGCGGTGCTATCTGTATCTGTATTATTTCCACAGGGGGGCGGTTTTTCAGGACTCAAGCAACGGCGGATATAATTCGTTCCAGTATGAAATAAATCTTATAATCCTCCACTTTTTGACAAACGAAAAATATACCATTTCCACATATTTTCTCAAAAACATCGAATAAGGGTGCTCATCGTAACCCGTCAACGCCTTTAAACCTCAGATCTGTCACCGACCTACACAATTTTATTTTTTTACCTTAAAAAGTTTCATTTCTTATTATTCTCTCTCTATTTTTTTCCCCTTACATTTTGCTGGGGCGAGACTCTTGGAGAAATAGCCCAGAAATTCGAGCGACGCATGCAGATGTGAGCGGGGGGCATGCCGGGTCAGATATTTTTCCTTGGCGTGTGGGGGCAGCCTGAGGATCACACGGGTCAAATCATCTCCTCCCAGTGTGAAGGAGGGCATAATTGGCACTCTCACTTGGCCTGCCTATTAAAACTTAATTATGTAGATATAACATCAGAGCGCGTCCGGTGGGTGTAGTTGCAGGCAAATTTCTTCTTCGTTGTAGATGATTATTGCCGCTTAGTATAATGAAGTGCAGCATTTTGCAAATTAATATTTAGTTGATATGGGAGAAGAAAGACGTCGTTTACGTTAGAGTTGTGACAATTATCGCACAACTGTAACTTTATTCAAGTTAAATGTGTTCTACCCTTTTTATTTGAGTTTGCTTCGGTGAAAGAATGCATCGAATGCAATACGATTACCGATACACACCACCTCACAATACCGATTTTTCAAATTTTGATTTGTAAAATTTGAAAAAAAAAAATGAATTCTAGTACGAGAAATTCGAGTTTAGCCACACTCCAGTAAAGACAGGTCTGTCGTTATGTGCATGATCTAATTTCGTCAACTGTACCCTCAAAACAGCCCCTTTCTTGTTTAATAAGCAATTTTTACTTTGATGTATTGTTTTCACTAAAATTTTCGATTTCGAAATTTTGAAGCTAATATATTTTCTAAGACCTCCTGAACACGTTTTGACTATATTTTAGAGTGATGTCCGTTTATCTGTCTTCCTGATGTCTGTGGTCGATTGCTTGTGCGTACACTATAGCATCCGCAAATATTAATGGATTTTAACGGAACTTTATATCCTGCTTTCTTATCAAAAAATCTAGAACTAGATAGAATTTTTTTTTTTTAATTCGAGCGAAAACTTTGAAATCGATTCGAAATTTTAGATTTTTTTAACATGGCAGGATAAGACAAAATTTGATATAATCATGCATAAAAGGGTTTATCCATGGCTCAATAATGATCATGATACTTAATAGTTTCAACTATTGGGGAAAATAGCCGATATGCAATTTTTTTTTGTTCGTAACGTTATTAGTCCCCTCCCAGGGGGTACAAATTACCCCCAGGGGGTACAAATTTCAAGTATGCTATCAATCAAAAGAATTTTTCAAGCCCTTTAAAGTAAAGGGCAACACGCCACAGTTGTAATAATTTGGTCCCACGATACCGAATTTTCAAATTTTGTCTTGTAAAATTTGAAAAAAAAAATGAATTCTAGTAATAGAAAGTCGAGTTTAGCCACACTCCAGTAAATTTCTTTTCGGATTCCGTACACTACTTTGTATCCTATTGTGACTTATTTCCTTTAACTTTTGTGACTGTTTCCTTATTGAAATGAAATAAAAATGCATTTAGTCTGAAATGTATGTTACACAATTAAAATATATAGGTTTTTCAAAAAGGAATTGATGTATATATGTTTTTTCTTTAATTTAACTCATAATAATTGGGTAAACAAGTTCGTGTGTAGTAGAAGATGAAAGAAAACTTGAAAACGTGTAAGCGCAGCCAAATTTTTAGAAGAAAAGTCTATGACTAAGTGCCGGAGGGGAAGGGGTATAATACAATGCTATATTTTATTTCCTAATATGGATTTTATGGATAACTAATATAATTATTTTTCCAAGACAATAATTTTTTAATAACAATACTTTTTTTACATTACTTTTTTTCCAATTATGACACCCCCACCCCAAACCTCACCCTTGCCTACTCCACCAAAACAACGCATTGTAGACATATGTGCTATATATCAAAGGCGTATTTGAAAAAAATAGAGGGTTTTCTTTTAGAGAGGGGGAATTCTTCTTTTAGAGGTAGGAAGTGAGGGATATTTGTCAAAAATTAATAAAACAAGGGGGGGGGGGATTGAATGTTTTGATATTCACTTCTTGATATTCTCCCCTGGTATCTATAACAAAGTTTCAAAGAACAGGATAGTGAACTTGTATATGATAAAATATAATTATGGCGCAGGGATTTATTCAGGAAGAAGAAAGATATTCTTTGGCTTCAAAATTACGTCCAATAATTGCATATTTAGTAACTAGTGGACCTGTAGGCGCTACCGGTTTATTTACCACTTTCCCTCCCTACCTAATCCTAAGCAAAAATCAGTGAAATTAGAAATAAAAACGAATTCATAATCTATTGAGCATAATCATGTTATTTTTAGAGTATTTTCCTTTGGTAATGAAATAAGTTGAACATATTTTTAAAAATATATGAGAAATATTCACAGAAGTAGAAAAATAAAAAAATAAATCTACTATATTTCCTAGAAGCAAATATCTTGAAAGTCGTTTGCACTGAGTCCTTCTTCGGAGTTACACAGATAATCAACAACAACAAAAAAAAAAGACAGAGAGATTGATAATCTTGAAGTATACATACATATCTATTAGAATTTTCATTAGTTCAAACAATTAAGTACCACTGGTTGCATCGCATTATCAAAGAAAACAAACGCATAAATGAAATTTTTAATAAGGATGTTCATCCTGAACCGTCAACGCCTTAAACCTCAGATCTGCCAACAACCTACACAACTTCACCCCCCCCCCCCTCGAAACGTTTCATTTCTTATTTTGCTTTTGCTGAAGCGTGGCGAAAAAATACCCCAAAAGGTCGAGTTGGAATTTCTAGTAGGTTTTGTAATTAACATTAGCGACAATACTTGCGCGTGTGCCTCATGGAAAGTAGCACAGTTATCATCAACCCAGTGAAATGAAAATTATAGTTCATTTCGAAAAAGAATTAATTAACCAATTAATGCTCTTCCCAAATTAATTAATCAATTAGAAATTGTAGGATCTGTAATCGAAATCTTAAAAGAATTTAAGCGTTTGAAATTCTCGAAACAAATTAATAAACGTAAAATTATTTGTGTATAATTATCACTTTTAATATACATTTATTTTTAATGACAAAAGAATAACTAAATTGGTGATAATAATTGGAACTGTTAGAGCTGGAGTTAGAAACTAAGTTTCCTAATGCATATTTTTATCCCGTTTTACATTTTCATCTTTCTTTTATGGTTTAAAAAATATTTCGAGTGAAAGCATAAAACAAGAAAACTTTCTTGACAGATATTTTAATTGTAAGTTTTTTCGAATGAAAAAGTTCAAAATGGTAAAATATTGAAATTGTTTTTATATATTCATAATCTGAATACTATTTCTGACAAAATAAGAAAAATTATTGACATTTTTTATCGACTAACTTCAGAGTTATAAGCATCCAAAGGTTTACATTTTTCGTATCGCTCCGTTTTTCGCCAAGAATAGATGTTATTCACATCAAAATGTTGCACCACTTTGCCTTTCAAAAATAATAAATACATAATTTGATATCCTCTTACTGCCAACAATTCAAACTAGAAATAGGAAATAAATTTATAAATATAACGCTATATAATGCTTTTAATTATTAAAAATCGTTTCGCAATAATTAAATAATTTTGTCGCAGGGAAAGGATATTCAAGTTATTTACGAGCCAGAAATAATAAAAACACAATTTTATATCCTATCGCTGCCAATCGGAAAAATGAAACTATTAAATAATTATTTCACGAGAGGAAATACCGGCCACTCAACCAGCTACTCATACCCTAGGGTGAGTCGGGTGGCCTGGGTCTTTCACTAGAGGAAATACGAATCAATGCATTTTCCCATTTAACATGTCAGCAGAATTATAAAATGTGCGCCATTTTGATGCTTGAATCTGAAAGGGTTTTTCACATCCAGAAAAGTTATCAACAACTTCTTTTGAGTATGTAGTTTTCACATAAGATAAATAGGTAAATGGTAAATAATGGGTAAATAAGATAAATGGGTACAACTAAATATTGCAAAACATTACATTTGGAAAATATTAGAACATTCCTCTATTAACAGAAAATAACGTCCTGATGTCCTCAAAATGTGTGTGTGGGCGTCTTCAGTATTGCCTTCTAATTTGCTTCCAGAATGTCTAATTTGACACCAATTTCGACAACAGTACTCTTAATCACTCTGAATCATAATCACCGTTATATACTTCTAACAGCTGTCAGCAGCTTCTAACAGCTGTCTATCTGTGCATATAAGGAAAAAACAACGAGAACACAGATGTCAAACATATATTCACTTGACACTCCGCAAGAAGATAACTAAAATATAATTGCCAAACTGGAAAGTTCGGGCAAGTGGCAACAATGCGACAAATTAGAGAAAGTTTGGGGAATTTTTATGATAAATAATTTGACAGTGTTTGCAAAAAAAAACGTGTATTTCTATACTATAACCTCTGAATTGGTGACTGTAATTAAATAATACAATACACCAGCGATTTCCAAACTAGGAGGCGTGCCTCCCTGGGGAGGCTCGAAAAGTATAACAGAAATGTAATTTTCATAATATAACATATATAAATAAACTTTCATAGCATAACATTAAATTTTATAACCTATTTTTTAAAGCATTTACCGCCACCTATCTCACTCTAACTCCGATAGAAACATGAAAAAATCTGATGTCGGCAGCACATGACCTTCCTTATATAATGCAATGAACTTACTACTTTTACAGTTAAAAAAAATGTTATTCTTATAGTAGATACTTATATTCTTTCCAAGATATTGAATTTTCTTCAATTAGTCGTCATTTTCATTGATTTAGCGTCATTTTTATCTATTTGGCAAGATTTTCGTTAATTTGGCAACATTTAAAAATGTCACCAAGTTGGCAACATTCCGCTAAATTCGTCGCTAAAATCTCGCCAAGCGTTATGGACGGAGAAATAAGTTATTTTTACAGCAGACAAATGACTGTTGGCGCTCAAATACAAAAGTATTACTCAAAATATCTTTTCTCGTGAATGGAACGAGTTAGATCCACGAGAATGATGTCACCAAATTCATTGCATGATATTACATATGAAAAGTGAACATGTTTCTTAACAGTTAATATTTTTTTTTTATTTATGGGATTTTTTGATAAATTTATTTGAAGAATGTGCAATATCTCAACGCAGGAATGTGCAATACTCAGTTCATGCTAGCGTTCTAAAGTTTATGTCAATCGTTTTCTAAGGAAAAATTACATAAGAAATGTCTATTTGCTTAACTTTATTAAAGGTTTTGATTTTTTGATGCTGTTTTCAAAATTTCACTCGAAAATTTAGGGGGGTTCTGAACATTAGATTGTATTTTAAAACAATAGGATTCCAGTATTCACGGATTGTGATTATTGTACCCAATTTCATTCGATTCTTTCCATTCGTTCGTGAGATATCGTCTCCACAGGCTCACTGACACACACACGCACACACACACATACTTTCACACACACACACACACACATCACTTCAAAAATGTTCAATTCGTGATCAAGGATGCTTGAAACGTGCTCTCCCGTCGAAAACTCGAATCCGAATTTTCGACCCCGTCACAATACTTTCCTTATACATTATGTATATAAGGAAAGTAATAAACATTTATTTGGAAAAAAAATATTATATTTCGCTGAACTGGGATGATGAATTGTGATTGGTAGGATAAGATGTAATATGCTATATAACTTACGTACTATGCATGGCATAGATAGGTAGATTGCATAGTATATTATTAACTGCATAGTTGAAAATATGGCTTTTGTAACTACAGTAAAGATGCATTTCTTTATTGGAAACTCCTTGTTTTGGAAATTGCATGACACCACTTGTTCGCAGTTTGCAAGTACATAGTTTATACTCGTAAAACGGCCGCTAAAACTGCTAATCGCAGGAATCATCAAAATCGCTTAAATTCAAACATCACTCGTAGTTAAAGTATCAACAGGAGTATTTCAGAGGTATGCGATTGTGCATTTTATTGTTTTTAGTGTGATTACTTATTGATAATAGTCCTTAGTAATTTAGAAGTTGTATTTTTCAAGAATGTAAATTTAAGCCTAATATTTTTAGACGAATGGATAAATTTTTGACTGGTTACAAGAAAAAATCCACTAATAATGAAGATATCGATGCTGATACAAGTAAAGGTAGTGGGAATACAAGCAACAGGGAACAAGCAGGTAGAACTCCTAAGACAAGAAAATGAGATTCAATCTATTACTTTCCGTATATACATAATGTATAAGGAAAGTATTGTGACGGGGTCGAAAATTCGAATTCGAGTTTTCGACGGGAGAGCACGTTTCAAGCATCCCTGATCACGAATCAAACATTTTTGAAGTGATGTCTGTGTGTGTGTGTATGTGTATCAGTGAGTCTGTGGAGACGATAACTGACGAACGAATGGACCGATTCGAACAAATGTGGTACAAAAATCACAATCCCTAAACACTGGAAGTCTATTGTTTTTATACGCAATCGAATGTTCAAAACCCTCCTAAATTTTCGAATGAAATTTTGAAAAAATCGTCAAAAAATCAAAACCACTAATAAAGTTACGCAAATAGATATTTCTTATGTAATTTTAAATTATACAACGATTGACGTAAATTTTAGAACGCTAACATGAACCGTTCTCGAGATATTGCACATTTTTCAAAAAAATTATCAAAAAGTTATATAAAATAAAAAAGAAATATATTTCCTATTGAGAAACATGTTCACTTTTCATATATAATACCATGCGATAAATTTGGTGACATTATTCTCGTGGATCTAGCTCGTTCCATTCATGAAAAAAGATACTTTGAGTAATACTTTTGTATTTGAACGCCAATAGTCATTTATCTGCTGTAAGAATAGCTTATTTCTCCATCCATAACGCTTGGCGAGATTTTGGCGACGAATTTGGCGGAATGTTGTCAACTTGGCGACATTTTTAATTGTTGCCAAATTAACAAAAATATCGCCAAATTGATAAAAATGACGCTAAATCAATGAAAATGACGACTAATTAAAGAAAATTCAATCTCTTGGAAAGAATATAAGTATCTACTATAAGAATAACATTTTTTTTAACTGTAAAAGTAGTAAATTCATTGCATTATAAAAGGAAAGTCATGTGTTGCCCACATCAGATTTTTTATCATTACGATTCACAAGTGTATTATAGATGGCTTGTAAAAACCAATGTATTTGTTTTGTACGAAAGCTTTGGCTGCAGATAGTATAAGACCAGGCAAATTAAAACGGCACCTTAAAATTATGCATTTTGAATACGTTGGTATGCCCATAGAATTGTTGTTTCAAAGAAAATTAGATAAGTTTAATAAACAAAAGCAAAATTTAAAAAAAAATAGTTTCGGTTCCATCAAATGCATTGCTAGCGTCGTGCCAAGTTTCTTACAGAATCGAGAAATGCAAAAAACCACACACAATAGGAGAAACTCTAGTTTTACCAGCAGCTATTAATATGGTTAAGATAATGTTCGGTGAATCATATACAAAACAGTTACGACACATGCCGCTTGCTGATAATACAGCTAGTAGAAGAATCGATGATATATCTGAGTTATTCATGATATATCGATGATATATCTGAATCGATATATATCAGTTAGTTTTTCGGCTGCATATTTCGAAATTCGCCATACAAGTAGGTGCGGCGGCTGATGTAACTAAAGGTGCTCATTTAATTGCATATGTTCGATATGTTTTAGAAACTAGTATAATAGAAGATATATTATTTTGCTTATTATTATGATAACTTTGTCGTTAAACTTGCCTATTTGGTTAAATTTTTTTGAAAATTGAGTGTTATGAATAAATCAATACAAGGACCACAAATGTATTCACTGATTCAAAACGACACAGTAAAAGCATTCATAAAAAAATTGGAGCGATGGAAATTAAAATTTACAAAAAAATAAGTTCGATATGTTATCTCTTTTAAACGATTTCTGCGCCAGAGTTAATATTGAAGCAAACAAAAATCTAGTTATTGAACACTTGGTTGGTTAGCTAATACACTTTTCACATTATTTCGAAGATCTTGATTTTACAAAGTTCGCGTAGATACAAAATCCATTCGTCGATGAGCAAAATGATGAATTTGGATTGACAACTATTGAAAAGGAAAAATGGATAGAATTATCATGCGATACTTCATTGAAACAAAAATTTCAGAGAGCAACCCTAGTTCTATTTTGGTTGAATCGAAGTGAAGAATATAATACTTTGTCAAGCAAAACAACGCAAGTACTGCTGCCACTCGTAACATCATATTTAAGCGAAACAGGATTTTCTGCATTAGCTGCAATGAAATCCAAATATCGAATCCGTTTAGTAGTAGACAAAGAGCTACAAATAGCACTCTATACGATGACACCTAGATTTGAAAACATTTGTGCTAATAAACAAGCACATTCATCGCATTAAAATCAAATTAATTTAAAAAAATATATATATATAGTAAATCTTTGTTATTATTCTGTCAATTACGTTATTTCATTTTTTGTATTAATACATTTTTTACCATTTAAAAATGTGTCTGTATTATTTTATGAAATAAAAGAGGGGATCCTCTAAGATTATATTTTTTAAAGGAAGGGTGTAGTAACATAAAGTTCGGAAACCACTGCAATACACTATGGGGAAAAAAAGTTTTAATGTCCTCCCCTATACAACTGCGGAGCACAGAAATGTAGAAAATAAATTTCAATTACACACGAAATTGAACCAAATTGAAGGTGTAGGCAGGTTCAATTCAAAACAATAATAAATGTAAAGGGAGGGTGTAGTAACATAAAGTTCGGAAACCACTGCAATACACTATGGGGAAAAAAAGTTTTAATGTCCTCCCCTATACAACTGCGGAGCACAGAAATGTAGAAAATAAATTTCAATTACACACGAAATTGAACCAAATTGAAGGTGTAGGCAGGTTCAATTCAAAACAATAATAAATGTAAAGGGAGGGTGTAGTAACATAAAGTTCGGAAACCACTGCAATACACTATGGGGGAAAAAAAGTTTTAATGTCCTCCCCTATACAACTGCGGAGCACAGAAATGTAGAAAATAAATTTCAATTACACACGAAATTGAACCAAATTGAAGGTGTAGGCAGGTTCAATTCAAAACAATAATAAATGTAAAGGGAGGGTGTAGTAACATAAAGTTCGGAAACCACTGCAATACACTATGGGGAAAAAAAGTTTTAATGTCCTCCCCTATACAACGGCGGAGCACAGAAATGTAGAAAATAAATTTCAATTACACACGAAATTGAACCAAATTGAAGGTGTAGGCAGGTTCAATTCAAAACAATAATAAATGTAAAGGGAGGGTGTAGTAACATAAAGTTCGGAAACCACTGCAATACACTATGGGGAAAAAAAGTTTTAATGTCCTCCCCTATACAACTGCGGAGCACAGAAATGTAGAAAATAAATTTCAATTACACACGAAATTGAACCAAAGTGAAGGTGTAGGCAGGTTCAATTCAAAACAATAATAAATGTAAAGGGAGGGTGTAGTAACATAAAGTTCGGAAACCACTGCAATACACTATGGGGGAAAAAAAGTTTTAATGTCCTCCCCTATACAACTGCGGAGCACAGAAATGTAGAAAATAAATTTCAATTACACACGAAATTGAACCAAAGTGAAGGTGTAGGCAGGTTCAATTCAAAACAATAATAAATGTAAAGGGAGGGTGTAGTAACATAAAGTTCGGAAACCACTGCAATACACTATGGGGGAAAAAAAGTTTTAATGTCCTCCCCTATACAACTGCGGAGCACAGAAATGTAGAAAATAAATTTCAATTACACACGAAATTGAACCAAATTGAAGGTGTAGGCAGGTTCAATTCAAAACAATAATAAATGTAAAGGGAGGGTGTAGTAACATAAAGTTCGGAAACCACTGCAATACACTATGGGGGAAAAAAAGTTTTAATGTCCTCCCCTATACAACTGCGGAGCACAGAAATGTAGAAAATAAATTTCAATTACACACGAAATTGAACCAAATTGAAGGTGTAGGCAGGTTCAATTCAAAACAATAATAAATGTAAAGGGAGGGTGTAGTAACATAAAGTTCGGAAACCACTGCAATACACTATGGGGAAAAAAAGTTTTAATGTCCTCCCCTATACAACTGCGGAGCACAGAAATGAAGAAAATAAATTTCAATTACACACGAAATTGAACCAAATTGAAGGTGTAGGCAGGTTCAATTCAAAACAATAATAAATGTAAAGGGAGGGTGTAGTAACATAAAGTTCGGAAACCACTGCAATACACTATGGGGAAAAAAAGTTTTAATGTCCTCCCCTATACAACTGCGGAGCACAGAAATGTAGAAAATAAATTTCAATTACACACGAAATTGAACCAAATTGAAGGTGTAGGCAGGTTCAATTCAAAACAATAATAAATGTAAAGGGAGGGTGTAGTAACATAAAGTTCGGAAACCACTGCAATACACTATGGGGAAAAAAAGTTTTAATGTCCTCCCCTATACAACTGCGGAGCACAGAAATGTAGAAAATAAATTTCAATTACACACGAAATTGAACCAAATTGAAGGTGTAGGCAGGTTCAATTCAAAACAATAATAAATGTAAAGGGAGGGTGTAGTAACATAAAGTTCGGAAACCACTGCAATACACTATGGGGAAAAAAAGTTTTAATGTCCTCCCCTATACAACTGCGGAGCACAGAAATGTAGAAAATAAATTTCAATTACACACGAAATTGAACCAAATTGAAGGTGTAGGCAGGTTCAATTCAAAACAATAATAAATGTAAAGGGAGGGTGTAGTAACATAAAGTTCGGAAACCACTGCAATACACTATGGGGAAAAAAAGTTTTAATGTCCTCCCCTATACAACTGCGGAGCACAGAAATGTAGAAAATAAATTTCAATTACACATGAAATTGAACCAAATTGAAGGTGTAGGCAGGTTCAATTCAAAACAATAATAAATGAATCTTATCATTATCCAAAATTGATATTATGCAAAATTGTCGGTGGGATATGAGAGCGTAAACAGGTGAAAATGTTTGACAATGTTGTAAAATATCAATTTTGGATAATGGTAAGATATAGTATTGTTTCGAAATGAATCTGCTTACACTGGCAATTTTGCTCAATTTCGTATGTGATTAAAATTTATTAATAATATAAATACCTTGATTTAGAGTAGTGGCCAAAATTGTGGAAACCTTTCGGAAAAAATGTATTTTTGTGATTTGATGGCTCATAACACCACTTTTTTTTGTACCAATGCCATAAAATTATATATCAATGGAAAGAAAATTTAATCAAGATTGTAATGCAATAACACGAGTTCAATTATCTGTATTTTTTCAAAAGTTATAGCCAAATAACCAGAAAAAAGAAGTACAACCTGCTTAGGTTTATATGAAGTAGCTTTCCTTCATTTGAATGTAGCCAATGAGTATGAGTGTTTAGCGAGCCAATCAGGTGTCATCTTGTTTCGGCAGTGAGCCAGCAAGTCACAGGACATTTATCAGTGTGTTATGTGATTGATATCAAGTTGGTTGGGTTTTTTTTGTGTTATTTGATTTAGTGAGCCTGTGAAACGTAATAAAATTAAAGAAATAGCGCAAAGAGTTGACTGGTCACCCAGAAAGCGATGTAAGATAGTACTATTAAGTGAACAAGGCTAAAATTATGAAGAAATTAGAAGAAATATTGGGGGGAACTTAATCAAAGTTGGCATTTCTAATTTTTTGAAGAGGTATGAGGAGACTCAGTCACTACAAAACCAAGACTGGTAAAGCCAGGAAAAAGTGCACAACAGAAAGTGATGATAGAAGAAATAAGAGACTGTGCCTAGGTGACAGAAGAAAGCCATCTCGGGTGTATACAAGGTGAAATGGCGCAATGCAATGTGAAGTTGAGCACAAGGACTGTTCGGAGGAGACAGTATGAATATAGTCTAAATGCTAGAATTCCACGTGTAAAGCCATTTTTATCTCTAAAACAAAGGTTGAAAAGATTAAACTGGGCTAAAACCCAAGTTAACTGGACAACGGAACAATGGCATAGTGCCATTTGGAGGGATGAGACCAAAATCTCCCTGTTTGGTAGTAATGGCGTAACATACGTAAGAAGGAGAATCGGAGAATATTTGCATCCTGATTGCATTACACCTACCGTGAAACACCCAGTTAGTGTTATGATCTGGGGTTGTATGACATCAAGAGGTGTGGGCAGAATTTGCGTGATCAATGGGAATATAAATACCCAAAGATACATAAATGAAATACTTGAGCCCAAACTGCAGCCTTCTGCACGAGATCTTTTCCAATATAGCGAAGCATTTATATTTCAACAAGATTCAGCTCCATGTCATGTTGCTCAGGTGTGCAAAAAGTGGATACAAGATCATCATATTCAACTACTGGAATGGTCTAGGAATAGCCCAGACTTTAAACCCCCATCGAAAATCTATGGAGCCGACAAAAGAAACTTGTGACCCAACAATAAAACCCAATTAACAGAAGCAATAATTCAATCTCGGTTTCATATTATAACAGCTGCAAAACTAAAAACTTGGTTCACTCCATGGGAAAGCACTATAAGGTCGCAATTGAGGCTAAAAGTTACTCAACTAAGTATTAACTGACATGGTGAGAATTTTTGTATATCTCATTTTTTTCTATGTATTTCACTTTTCTTCTTTATAAATGCTTTTCTATTAAAAAGTAATTCATAAATGTTATTGCATTACAATCTTGAGTAAATTATTCCTCCATTTTATTATTTATTTAACAAATACCAAGCCATTGACCAGTAGGTCATTGGGCCACGAACTCTCCAATACTTTTCAACAATACAGTCCAAATTATTTAGTGCAGAACACTTGTCCAGATGAGCAGCAGTCATGGGTTGTCCAGAGGTACATAAAACGCAGTCAGGAGAAGTAGTTAAATTTAAATGATACAAATAGGCACCAAGACAGTCATGTCCTGTCAAAAGTCTAAACAGTGTCCCTGCTTCTGCACGAGGTGAATCGGGAACACAATAAGATCTGCAAAGCACACTCCAATCCTTGTCTCTAGAAGAGTGAGAAGCAACACTACGAAACGATAGAGCGACAGAAGCTGTAGTAGATTTAGTGTTACCCAGGATGCATCACGAGGAGGTCTAGTACGTTACATCCCAATTATTCCTCCATTGATACATAATTTTATAGTATTGGTACAAAAAAAATGTGGTGTTATGAGCCATCAAACCTCAAAAATACACTTTTCCAAAAGGTTTTCACAAATTTGGTCACTACTGTATCTGTTTATCTATCTATCTTTGGGTAACGCTTGGCAAAAGTTTTGGCGACAAATTTAGCAGGATATCGCCAACTTGGCGACTTTTTTTAAATGTTGCGAAATTGACGAAAATGTCAGCAAATCGATAAAAATGCCACCAAATCAATGAAATTAATTGAGTTTTGACTGGGAATAATATTGCAATGATGTTTCGATAGTATTTGTCCGTCAAGTCCAACCATCCCACTTGGCGACAAATTTGGCGACACTCTAAAATGTCGCCAAATTTATCAAATGTCTCCAAATCTATAAAAACATCGGCAAATCGATAAAAATGTCGCCAAATTGATCGCCCCAAATCAATGAAATTAATTCTATTTTCAAAGGGGATAATATTATAATGATGTTTCGGAAGCATTTATCAGTCAGTCCAACCATCCCACTTGGCGACAAATTTGGCATGTTTTTAAATGTCGCCATATTTATTAAAATATCGCCAAATAGACGAAAATGCCGACAAATCGATAAAAATTTCGCCAAATTGATAAATATGACTCAAAATTAATGGAATGAATTGTGTTTTGAAAGGGGGATAGTATTGTAATGATATTTCGGTAGAATCTGCCTGCCAGTCCACCCGCCCCACTTGGCGAGAAATTTGGCGAAATTTTACAATGTCGCTAAATTGATTAAAATATCACCAAATTAACGACAATATTGGCAAATCAACAAAAATGTCGACAAATTGATAAAAACGTCAAATTAATAAATTAATTGTGTTTTGAAAAGGAATAGTAATTTAATGATGCTTCGGCAACGTGTGTCTGTCAGTCCAACTGTCCCACTTGGCAACAATTTTGGCGAGTTTTTTAAAATATCTCAAAATTTAACAAAATATCACAAAAATTAACGAAAATTTCACCAAATCGATGAAAATTCAATATCTTAGAAAGAATATAAGAATCTACTATAAGAAAAAGCCATTTCTCTGTTCGTCCGTCCATGACGTTTGGCAAAATATTTGGCAAAGAGTCTTGCATGATGTCACAAATGTCGCCAAATTGATAAAAATGACGCCAAATAGGAGGTAATATTTTGCAAATTTTGAATTCCGTCACTTGACGGGAATGTCTTCTAATTTTCTATATTTTCCATGTTCCAATGTTGTGTAGGGGAGGATATTGAAAACTTTCTTTTTCTCATATTTTTTTTTTACATTGTAGTTGTAGTTTATTTTTTTTAACATTTCATTTCTAGTATTAGTTTTTCCTCCCTCGTCTGCTATTATTTTTACGGAATTGATGTACCAATCACTGAAAACATCTATGCATGGACCGACGCGTATGAGGGTCAGGACTTTTTTATTTGAAGATACTGAATCATAATTCGCAAAGAAAATGCATGAAACGGTCAATGACATAGTCATGACATACGTAAATAACGTAACAAAACGACATAAAATTCTGATAGAGGAGGATGTTCTGTGAGATGACCCGAGTTTCAGGTCTCTGCGTGTTCCTGGAGCAGAAAACAATCCCGACAAATATTGAATCGTGTTCTCGAAACCCTGATGTATTAACAACTCACTGATCAACAGTCTGATCAAAAGATTCACTTATCAAAAAATTCACTGATCAGTACTCTTATTACTCAACTTATCAAATACTGAAATATTGTCATTCTATGGAAAATTCCAGTAAAACCAAGAAATCTCATAAAATTATCGACTTCTGGTCAAAATTCTAACACCTTCCAAACTTCAACAAAATTTGTTAAATTGGCGACATTTTGTCTTCAAGATCGCCAAATTTATCGCCAATCTCATGTCCCCCGGGGAAAAAAGATATCTTTTAATTGCTTCATATAAAGGGTGTAATTATTATTTTAATTTTTATTTAAAAAACTATTGAATATATTTTGCTGAAACATTTTTTATATATTTTATGGGATAATTTGAATATTCCCTAAAACCTTGGAAGCAATCTGTGAATTTTAAATTTGCTTAAAAAATGTTTGAAAAATTAGGTCCCATAGGGTTCAATGTATTTCATTTTTTCAACCCGGGTTCAATCCAAAACTACTTGGGTGGTGTTATTTATTTATATTCCCATAGGTCCCACAGACCATCCGAACAACATACTAAAATTTCATTTTGATAAAGTCATTTTTACGGCAGTTATCGTGCCAACGGACAGACAGACAGAATGAACAACGTCATAAACACTTTCAACTATTTTGTAAAATGTTAAAAAGTTGGAAAACTCGGAAAAAGAACGAGCTACAAATATTCTGCGTACTTTTTAAACACTGGTAAAATTCCATTGTGAACAGGTATTTCAGTGCATTACCAGATCCGTAATTACGTATTTTGACGAACTCTGCGCACAATCATCAATTATATCCAACACTTCGATTTTTCAAAGTGGTAGTTCAATGACATCTGAAAAGGATAAAAATTGTGACAAGTTTTTGCAATCGATCGCTGAACTGATATTTTACAACATATGTTCCTCAACCCAGCAAAGAAAGTTCCCACGCTAATTGTGATTCTGAAGAACATTCTTGTTTTGTTTATTTTCTGCATTTGACAGCTGTAAGCGAATTTTTACTTTTCCTACATACATAGTACAATGTATAGAGAAGGTATAGTGAGGTGACTGAAAATTCGAATTCGAGTTTTCAACGAAAGAGAGCGCCTTAAGCATCCCTGATTTTGCACCTTTGGCCATTCCGTTTCGATTAATAAATAAGTTGCCAGATTTATGTTATTATAATTCAGTGATTATTCAATGATCATTCAATTACGTGATGATAAATCAAACATTTGTCTGTGAGTCTTTTATACATCATTATTTCTAAATAAAAGAAGTAAAATCGTTACATAATGTAGGGCGGGGGCGCGGTAGCCCATTGGTTAGCGCGCTGGAGTTGCACTCGGTTGGCCCGGGTTCGATTCCAGCCACTGCCAAAACTGCCGCCGTGTTCATGCGGAGTACGATCACGTTAAACATGTGGGTCCGAAAGTCCTTCCGAGAGGTTGGTGGTAGGGGAAGGAGGGTACGGTCCCTGTGGATGCCTCCCCCACTGGGTTCCGGTCTAAATTGGGTGGCACTTCCCAACCGTCCAAACAGTTACCTTACACCTTTCTGGTAGGTCGGACGGTCTGGGTTTCAACAACAACATAATGTAGGGCAAGTCATGTACTGCCCACATCAGATTTTGTTTTCATTGCCTTATACTCATGCCAAGGAAATAATTAGTTTCACTGTAAAAATACGAAAAACAATTATGTAGAAACCTATGTAGAACTCTAATGTAGTCCTTATAGATTTTGCATCAGTATATAGTGCAAATTTTGATAAAAAAAATATGATGCGGGCAACTCATGACTTTCCTTATATAATGCAATGAATTTACTACTTTTACAGTAAAAAAATAGGTTTTTCTTATAGTAGATACTTATATTCTTCCCAAGATATTGAATTTTCGGCAATTAGTCGTCATTTTCCTTGATTTAGCGTCATTTTTATCCATTTGGCGAGATTTTTGCTAATTTGGCAACAATTAAAAATGTCCCCAAGTTGGCGAGATTCCGCCAAATTCGTCGCCAAAATCTCACCAAGCGTTATGGATGGAGAAATAATTTATTCTTACAGCAGATAAATGACTATTGGCGTTCAAATACAAAAGTATTACTCAAAGTATCTTTTTTCATGAATGGAACGAGCTAGATCCACGAGAATGATGTCACCCAATTTATCGTATGATATTACAAGTGAAAAGTGAACATGTTTCTCAATAGGAAATATTTTTCTTTTTATTTTATATAACTTCTTGATAATGTTTTTTTTAAATGTGCAATATCTCGAGAACGGTTCATGTTAGCGATCTAAAATTTATGTCAATCGTTTTCTAATGAAAAATTACATAAGAAATGTCTATTTGCGTAACTTTATAAGCGGTTTTGATTTTTGACGATTTTTTCAAAATTTCATTCGAAAATTTAGGGAGATTCTGAACATTCATTCGATTGCGTATAAAAACAATAAGCTTCCAGTGTTTACGGATTGTGATTTTTGTACCAAATTTCATTCGAATCGGTCCATTCGTTCGTCAGTTATCGTCTTCACAGACTCACTGACACATACACACACTCACACACCCCGGCCACCCAAACTGTTACTCTAAGTCTTCGGACGAGTCGGTTGGTCTGAGCTTTCGACACACTCACACACATACTTTCACACACACAATGTTTGATTCGTGATCAGGGATGCTTGAAAAGTGCTCTCCCGTCGAAAACTCGAATTCGAATTTTCGACCCCCGTCACAATACTTTCCTTAATCATTATGTAGATAAGGAATATTTTCGTTTATGGTTTCAAAAGATCAGAAATTTTGAACGACCATATTGCTACCGAAACTGGGCACTTCCTCCAATTCTTAATATCACTCTTAATTCAAATTTCATTGTCTGGTAACTATTTTTATAGTTTGATCGTATGTTATATAATTGCAATTGTAGGAAGCTAGCTCATATAGCTTCTGAAGCCGGTTACTTCCATTACTTTTGGTGTAAACTTCTTACTCCCTGCCGCATTCACTGCTACCTTTAAAGCGATTAGTCGCATGCCTTTTGAAGTTAGAGTTGATAAATTTAGCTCACATAGCCTCAGATACTAATTACCTCCTTAAATTTTACTTTCTTATACTATGTAATAGTATAGAAAAGTACTGTTTTCGCGAAAATTTTCTAATTAGAGATTTTGATGCCAATATGTGTTCTAGGACCTCCTGAACACGTTTTGACTATTTTGGAGTGATGCCCGTCCGTCTGCCTATATGTGTGTATGTGGTCGTTATTTTATGTACACGATAGCTACTACAAATATTATTGGATTTTCACGAAACTTTATATCCGGCTATGTTATCGAAAAATCACGAACTGGATAGAGTTTTCTTTTTAATTTGAGTTTAGTTACCAACTCAGTTCTATGCATCTATATCACTTTTCTCGATTGCTGTCTGTTCACATAGACCACCAAAATATTACCTCTTTAGTTGCATTTAGAATCGTATTTAACCTACAAATTTTGAGAAGTATGAAAGCTACAAAGTATGAAAGCAGCAAAATTTTACTGGATTTTTAAAGCTCATAAACCTTAACTCAAATATGTTATAACAGAACAGTGTGTGTGTAATATGTTGTAACAGCATCCTCCCTGTACTTCCAACTCCCACCCATACACACACACACACATCTATACACTACACAGTGCTGTAAAGAAGGATTTGTTGATTACAAGGATTACCACAATGACATTAACACTCACATTTCAATTTTATCTATCTTTCTCCATTTCATCCATTTATCAAGAATCTCTATATAGCTCTTTCTTCACATTGAGCACCAAAATACCATATCTTTAAGCATATTTTAAAGACATATTTTATTGTAAGAAGCGTAATACGAAAGCGACAAAACCTTACTGGTTTTTCATAGCTTATGACCCTTTGAACATAAATATGTTATATGAGGATAGAACAGTAAAATTAATCAACCTGCCTGCTCCAAGACCCAGTTCCACACATATACACTACACATCGTGGCAAAGATAAACTTGTTGATTACAAGGACCAACTGTCTTATCGATATATGCAATTATATTTCAACCACATCTATCTTTCTTCATCACTTTCATCAATTTATTAATGACGTCTTCTTTTCATAGCCCTTTCTTCCCCCATTGAACACCAAAATATCATATACTTCATAAATCAAAACCAAAATATCATACGCTTTTAAAATCATATTTTATTGTAAAGAGAAAAGTACAACAGTAGCAAAACCTATTTCTCATAGCTTATCACCCATTTTAACCCACAGGTGTTGTTAGAAGTGAACCTAACAATATACAATTGCTAACTCTCTGCTTCCTTATTCAGTTATATACATTTATACACTACACGACGCTGAAAAGAATGACTTGTTGATTACAAGAATTGCCTTATCGACATACACAATTACATTTCAACCACATCTATCTTTCGCCACCACTTTTATCAATTTATTACGGGTCTCCATTTTCTCGATAGCTCTTTCTTCACATTGAACACCAAAATACCACATCTTTAGGCGTATTTTATATTTCTTTTCCCCCCGTATTTGCATTGGGGGTATCGCAGAATAATATAGGGGGAGGGTAAGTTTGTTCTCTAGTCGTCAAAGCATTGTCAACGCCTCCCCCTACCATAGTAGCTAGTATGTGCGGCTTCTTTCAGTTTGTCTGTTTTTTGTTTCACTCTTTTCATCTTTTATTTTTTTTTTTATCCTACTCACTGTCATTATCTGCTTGTCATAGGGGTGGGGTGGTTCGTGATACGGTATCCATGCGGCCCTATTGATTGACGCAAAAGGGTGGGAATATGGCGGTTAGAAGGAAATTAATAACACTTTTGGGTCCATGCCGGCAAAGGTATAAATTACCTAGATCAGAAACTGGGTATTAAAAAGAACCACAGGGAAAAGGAAAGGTGAATTTCTAAGTCTCCTCTGCAGAGTAATAGTTTAAATTGTATGTATTTCACTGTTAGATTTAAAAAAATATATATTGATCTCTGAGGTACATGGCGTCTTAATAATATGATTCTTATGAAAATGGAAAAGAGATGACAGAGAATCCAAATTAATAATTGTTTACTAATCTAGTGGAAATAACTATGTTTATCCCAATTTATATAATATTTTAGATAATATTATATAATATTTATATAATATTTATATAATACAGTAGATTCTGAATTATCCCAGGGTCGCATTAGCAGGGTGGTAAAAATTAATGAAATTTTAATACCATTTCATGTATATCATGTGTATCATCATGTACTTCCTAAGATATTGATAAAAATGTTTACATTAAAAAAATTGTGGCAACAACTATTATCAGAGAAAGATGAATGATTTTATGATTTTGAGAATAGTGTAAATGCAGCAGTGCCTGATTGCCCAAATCTACTATATTAATTTCCGCCTTACCATGGAAGAATGTATGTACGTATGTACGTTCCCCATTTTTGCAAAGCTACTAAATTTTAGCCCCTAAAACCACGTTCTTTTGTTTTCGTGACGTTTTATTGGACACGTTTTATTGTTTTCGTGAGTGAGTTAGTAATTGAGTGAGTGAGCTGATGGAGTAATTACCCAAAACACTCTGAAATTCCACAACGTTCAAAAAATTTTAATAATTTATAAAATACTCTAAAAAAGCCCCCTAAACACTTTCCAAACGCTATATCCTCTGCTGATTTTTGTGCTAAAACCTCGTTATTTTCAGTGAGTAAATGGGTGAATGTACTGACAATGATCTGAGCATTCTTCCCGAAACATTACAAAATTCAGAAATATTAATAAACTTATATTAATTTATAAATCTTCCAAAAAAGAACCCTAGACGATTTTCCAAAGGATATCACTTCAGCTCATTTTTACTTTCCTTATATACATAATGTATATTACTTTCCTTATATACATAATGTATAAGGAAAGTATTGTGACGGGGTCGAAAATTCGAATTCGAGTTTTCGACGGGAGAGCACGTTTCAAGCATCCCTGATCACGAATCAAACATTTTTGAAGTGATGTGTGTGTGTGTGTGTGTGTGTCTGTGAAAGTATGTGTGTGTGTCTGTGAAAGTATGTGTGTGTGTGTGTGTGTGTGTCAGTGAGTCTGTGGAGACGATAACTGACGAACGAATGGACCGATTTGAACCAAATTTGGTACAAAAATCACAATCCGTAAACATTGGAAGCCTATTGTTTTTATACGCAATCGAATGTTCAGAACCCCCCTAAATTTTCGAATGAAATTTTGAAAAAATCGTCAAAAAATCAAAACCATTAATAAAGTTACGCAAATAGACATTTCTTATGTAATTTTTCATTAGAAAACGATTGACGTAAATTTTAGAACGCTGATATGAACCGTTCTCCAGATATTGCACATTTTTCAACAAAATTATCAAAAAGTCATATAAAATTAAAAAAAAAAATTTCCGATTGAGAAACATGTTCACTTTTCATATGTAATACCATGCGATAAATTGGATGACATCATTCTTGTGGATCTACCTCGTTCCATTCATGAAAAAAAAAAACCTTTGAGTAATACTTTTGTATTTGAACGCCAATAGTCATTTATCTGCTGTAAGAATAACTTATTTCTTCGTCCATAACGTTTGGCGAGATTTTGGCGACGAATTTGGCGGAATGTCGCCAACTTGGCGACTTTTTTAAATGTTGCCAAATTAACGAAAATCTCGTCAAATGAATAAAAATGACGCTAAATCAATGAACATGACAACTAATTATCGAAAATTCAATATCTTGGAAAGAATATTAGTATCTACTATAAGAAAAACCCATTTATTTTACTGTAAAAGTAGTAAATTCATTACATTTATAAGGAAAGTCATGTGTTGCCCACATCAGATTTTTTGCAATGAAACCGGCAGAGTCCATTTCGATGATAAGAACATGCAATTTCGTCTCATTAGCTCAACGGTAGAGCATCGGCTGGCCAGTTCAGAGATTCAGGGTTCGATTCCCGGTTCGGGCAGCAAGATTCATTACAATGGCGCCCAAACAAATCAACCCTGTAGGTAAGTGCAAAAGATATCGGAGATCAGAAAGTGACCCTAGAACAACTAGTACGGAATCAGTGGACTCTGGAAAATTGAGCGCCGATTTCAAATTGAGACGATAACGCCCACACAGGATACTAACGTGGGTAAAAATAGTAGTAGCAGGAGGCTAACCTGAGGTAAAAATAGCAGGACGTGGTCAGGCAGATTGTCGGTTGCTCGCCAATCCTTCATTAGAGGGTGGAGAATGCAGTTTCGACAATAAGAGCTTGCAATTTCGTCCCAGTAGCTCAACGGTAGAACGTCGGCTGGCTAGTTCGGAGATCCAGGGTTCGATTCCCGGTTGGGGCAGCAAGATTTTTTACAGTATATCCACTGCAATCCATTTAAACAAAAATTACATTTTTTTATTAAAAAAATAATAGTACGCTAATATATATATATATATATATATATATATTTTCCCGTGAGTGAGGTACACTACTATCATTATACAAAGCTTTGAATGGATAAGAAGTTTAGCATTGAATATAGAAGGTTAATATCACCAGTGCTCAATCTAAAGTGTATTTATCAGTGGCGCAATTGTCAGTACGTCAAGTGAATATCGTTCTTAAGACTTCGAAAGCTTAAGAAAAGCAAACCCCTAAGCCTTTTCTGCATAATAAAATACATACTGAATAGATTTTTACGACGTGAAACGAATATTATAAAACTGTTTCTACTACTACATTAATCATTGAAATTAGTTTTGGAAACAACCTGGTCTAAGCAAATAATAAAAATTACAGTAAATTAATAATTGGGTTGTAGGTGGTAGAAGTTCCATGAATGTAGAAGGCTGAATGGGGTACAGGAGCGGAACAACCCCCCCGCGAAATCCCGCAATACGAGGAGACCCAGAGCTATAGAGGAATCCAAAAATAAATTAAGAAATATTTAAAAAAAAAAATTAAACTGTAAGAGGAACTTAAATTGTAAGAGGAAAACCATTCCAAAATCTCGTCATGAGAGGGGACAACATTTGATGTTCCAACACTGCTCAGGTACATCAATGAGGTGAAAAGAAGATCTATCGTCTAAAGAAAGAAGATCTATCGTGAAAAGAAGATCTATCTAGAGTATATATCGTCTATGTCTCTTCCTTTAGCAATGTTTAAATATATAGTTTGAATTTAATACATCAAATTTTTTCTTAAAGGAAAGCAGTAAAACTAACTCCTGCAAAATTTAAATTACTTATAACTACTTATTGAAAACTAATTTCTCTTACTACCAAATATACCTTGCTTAGTACATGCAAAAAATTCAAATTATATTGTGAATTTTAAAATCGTGTCGATGCAATGCATGAAATTCGTTCTAGAAATATCCTAAACACCGCTTGCAATCCGCTTCATGCAATTAATCAACAACCACTTCTCCACGCTAGCGTTTCTTCCTTTATCTCCGCGAGGAATCCAAGAAAGTCGCGTGCACGCCCCATTTGTCGCTCGCGTCACCTTGCTCATCCCTCTCCGATCCAGTGACTTTGCCTTGGCACGCGCCAGGACCACCACCGACACGCGACACTTCAAGATGGGTGACTGCGCCCGGCCGGAAAAGCCCCGGTCGCGCTTCCCGGAGCTGTGGTCGCGCGGCCAACCATAGCCCCGGAGTGCCCGGCCCGGCCCGCACACGGAAGGATATCGGATGAGTGTGTAAATTAAACCTGTGGTCACTGCTGTGTGTCATGGGAAGCACGAGCAGTTCAGTGGTTGTAGCCGGAATTTTTATACATGCTTGGATTCACTGAGAGAATTCTTCAAGTTTATCACTTTTTAAATGAGACGGGATGCTGCACGTGCAATGTAGCGGGGGTGCACGCAATGAGATGTCTTGGATGGGGTTTATTACTATGGGAACTCAACAATTGGGGCTGTGTTGCTCAATAAGCACACAAATTCTTAGGCCATCAGGAAAATATGGGCACCAAAAGTAGGGCGGTTGGAATTGTAAAATGTATATTACTTTCAAAGTAAAATAATGGTTGCATTTAAGTATTCAAAAATATTTAAATTAGAAGTTCATAGTTATTTAAATATAATTTGTGAAATATTATAATAAAATGTATTTAGAATATCTGCTTACAATGCGCTCCTATTGTAGCCAGCCCTGCAAAGACTCTTCCCCAATTAATTTCGTCCAAACCTAAATTTAAGTTTATTTTTAATAGGCCCTGCTCTTTCCTTACAAGGCAGAAACAAGTAAAAGCAATGAACATCTTTTTCAAAGTACCCCATTTAATTATTTGCATGTAACTAAAATGTAGAAAAATGCCTGTACTACAATATAAGTAATTTAAATATATGAAAGATAACGACATACCAAATTTGAACTTTCCAATTACTCCGGTTTACGAATGATTCCCCCAAAACGAGTACAATCCGAAAGCGGACCCAAGACGGCCTAACTCCCCCATCCCTCCTCCCTAAATCTAAAAAAAAAAGACATGCCTGTCATAACACCCGTTAATTAAGAACTAAAATCTCATTTCATTTTTTTGTTCCATGCTTGAAACATAAATATATACAAAATCTTTGTACATTCTTGATAGAAACAGACATATAAGTTAGTTGACTGCATTTGTTTCATGGACGTTATGATCCCCAGACTTTGGTGATTGTGCCAGAAGTATAGTGGTTATATTGTGCTCCTGTTTGCGATCACTATTGCAGTGTATAAGACCACTCATATGTACTATATAATACCACTCATATGCAATATGAGTGCATCAAAATGTTGATGCTTAGCTTCAAAATGTTGATAGTACCCTAAAATGTTGATGCCAAGGCCGTAAGCCCCAATGTTATTTGAAACATTCTTTCCAAATAATATTGAAGATTTATTTGGTTATATTATAATATTTATTCTTTATAAATTTTGTAATTCTGATTTTGTATTTTGTATTTTAATTTTGTAGTTTATTTGTAAATTTTGTATTTTGTATTGGTTATTAATGAATAAAATAGATGTTTATTCAGAAGGACGTTGATGTTTAAAATAGATGTTTATTTTGTACTTCTTTGTATTTTTATAATTCTTTGTCTTTTTATAATTTTGTACTTTCTTTGTAATTCTTTGTATCTATGTACTTCTCAAAACTGTATTTCTCAACTATATATAAAAATTTCTAAATTTTAAATAATACTTTCGGAAAGTAGAGATCAACTAACACTTTGAACCATTCTTTGGTAAAGATTTCTAGCCACCCAAGAAAAGTATAGGCTCTACTTTCGGAAGATGGAGATCAACTAACACTTTGAACCATTCTTGCGCAAAGATCTCTATCCACTCAAGAAAAATATAGGCTCTACTTTCGGAAGATGGAGATCAACTAACATTTTGAATCATTCTTTAGTAAAGATCTCTATCCGCCCAAGAAAAGTATAAGCTCTACTTTCGAAAGATGGAGATCAACTAACATTTTGAACCATTCTTTAGCAAAGATCTCTATCCACCCAAGAAAAATATTAGGCTCTAGGGCCCGTGCGTAAAATCAGTCCCTGATGAACCCTCTTCATCTGGTCAGGAATAGTGTTTATTGAGTAAACGATCTAGGTAGAGTAATAGTAGCTTTCGATGAGTGCATATTGTACCTTCAAACAATTGTAGTCACCTAATTTTCCTGCTTCTATCAAGGAATTGATTTGTTTCTTCGTGACGTTCCGTGAATAACCGAATAATGAGGGATGAAGATGGAAACTAATGTTTAACATTTTAAGATATTTCATTTCATTGTTCCTCTTTTGTATGTTCATGTCGAGGCCCAGACCGTCCGACCTACCAGAAAGGTGTGAGGTAACTGTTTGGACGGCTGGGAAGAGCCACCCAATTTAGACCGGAACCCAGTAGGGGAGGCATCCACAGGGACCATACCCCCCTTCCCCTACCACCAACCTCACGTAAGGACTTACGGACCCACATGTTTAACGTGATCGTACTCCGCGTGAACACGGCGGCAGTTTTGGCAGCGGAGGGAGTCGAATCCGGGCCTACCAAGTGGAACTCCCGCGCACTAACCACTGGGCTACCGTGCCCTTGTATGTTCATGTGTAATTACTAATTAGATAGACAAAAACACTTTATTTCAAATCAAGTTACTATGTAAGCATTATCGTTTTTCCTGTGATAATAATGTTAAAATTGGAAAACTCATAAATTCCGGTAAAATATCGATATCACGATTTCGAAAATGAAAAAATACCGAAATATTGCTAATTTATTTCGGCCATGTATTGAATGCGCTAATTCTGGAAGTAGAACAATGTAAAACGTTTAGTATCTTAACTTTAAATTCATAAATTGTCCATTGGAAAAAAATATACAAATTTTACGCATTCTCAACACGTGCAGCGCAAAATTGCCCCTCTGGTGAGAATGTTTTAAATCATCGGTTTTTCGAGCAAATCTATTGCTCATGTTTAGAGAAGTATTCCCAAATAAGTTTAAACAAGCTTCGTCTGGTATAAATATATCTGGAGAAGGCAGTAAACAAGGATAGTTTAATTACAATCACTCTCTATATTATTAATTATAAAAAAAAAATCAGTTTCAGATAAGATGAGACAAAATTTATGACACTTTTCCAACAATTATAGCTCATTGACGATGTCCAGTTAAAACACCATCAAATATGGGGAGGGCGTTTGAAAAGAAAGGTTATCCAACAACTAAAAGTTCGACAACCCATAAAGTAAAAACAAAAGTCGTTTATTCTCAAAACACCAAACAAGTAATTAAAACCGAGCCTATATCTGAAATAAAATTATTATTGGGACCTTAAAACTAACTTATCATAATTTTACGATTCCGAATTGGCACCTTATCGTGAAAGCCTCCGCCCGCAATTAAAAACACCTCATGTTATCGGTTTTTAACTAGTACCCCTATAAAAATCACTCTTCAAAGAGTATGAGTACGAAAAAACCCGTCAGGGGTAAATAAAAACCCGACTTAAAAATGGATAATATAAAACGCGCACCGATAACATGGACATTATCATAAATTCTTAACGCGCTTTAAATTCTTGGCGAGGAGTTATGATCCCTCTCCCCCTAACCCCGTCGCCAATAATGGCGTCATAATTCCATAGTTATTGCTTCCAAGATCGGCTCTTTTACTGAGGGTAATTGCTTTTTATTGCGCCATAAGGCAGCCGCTAAATTGACTTTATCATAATTATTGTGGCGTTTACAATAATAACGTGCCACGGGGCCGCGCTATCTAAATTAACGAGAACAGCCTATTGGTGATCGTGTTTTAAATAATTTACGACTTTGCGCAACCTTTAAGTCAGGAAGCACGCTCTCGTTGTAACGACGTGATTCTCGCTGTATCAGGTTGTTTTATGGTGGCTCGATTAAATAGGGGAGGTATCATCCGATCTTTCATAATTTGGATGGATCAGTTCCGCGATGTTCCAGTTTCATTCTCTTTCGAGTAAGCTGTATTTGATTTTGTATGCTGTGACGTTCAAAGCGACTACAAAGGGTGTTCATTTATATAATTATGAAACAAATTGAAATTTTATTTATTCTAAAAGAACATGTTATGTGACAGGGTTTGTACTCCGAAGTGAACTAGAGCTGATACGTAGTACTACATGCATACCAGTTAGAATATTTTAAGATCTAAGGGGTTGAGCACCAGTAGTTAAACTGTAAGAAATTTTTGAAGTCAATTGCGATAAACGTTAAAAAATATAAATATAGCTCTAATACCAAAGAAAATTATATTGCCGAATTAATGCGTATTGTACTTGCCTATTAGTTCAAAACAAAGCGCAAGCTGGGAACAAAAGTTTAAAAATATAATAAAGCGGCTTTATTATTTTAAAGTGTATACCAGTTATTCGTACCATATCCAACATTAAGTATTCAAAAAGTTAAATTCTGATTAGAAGCGTTTATATATCTTTATATTCCGTTACTTCCTTCCTTATAATTCGTTACATACTTCCTTATATTTATATTACATACTTCCTTATATTTCGTAACATATTTCTTTATAATTCGTTACATACTTCATTATATTTCGTAACATGCCAGTTATTCGTACCATATCCGACGTTAAATATTCAAAAAGTTAAATTCTGATTAGAATATTTTTATATTTCGTAGCATACTTCCTTATATTTCATAATATACTCATTTGCTACACCTGGTGATCCGGACATGATCGGACTACGCTATAAGCATCAACAGCACAATTAGCTTTATATTTCTCCACCAGATGGCGCCAGAAAACACAAATCTATGATTGAAGAGCACATTCAATTGTATCAACGTGTTTCATTTTATCAGCCACAAGGCTAGATTAAGGCTGATTGAAATCCTGGAATAATAATTATTATGGACGAATATCTTACACCAATTCGATTACCGAATGAAGGAACGGTTAGCCTGATCTATTTCGTTTTCCAATATGGACCCTTTGAAGAACTAATGTAATTATTCAGCCAATGGGAGCTATGAACTCCCATGCATACGACATTAATTGAATATAGAGCCATGTGTCGAAAGCCCAAGCCACCCGACTCGTCCTAGGACTCAGAGTAGCAGATTGGATGGCCGGAATAGAGCCATGTGTATCGGTATTCAGCATTCATTGCAATACAATAATATATTTTGTTTCAATAAAATATTTTTCCAACTGCATTTAAATTCTCAAAGGTTATTCCGATTCTTAATCCTTTCACGACTAGCGCCGGTTATTTCGGGAATCCACTAAATGTGTCGCATTGGATAGCGCCGACTATATCCGACATCCACTAAATGCTTCACCCTGGCTAGCGCCGACTATATCCAACCGGTTCCGGACATAATCCCGACAGCCGAAATCCCGACAAGCCAGAATCCCGACAGCCGAAATCCCGACAAGCCAGAATCCCGACAGGGTCGAAATCCCGACAAGGTCGAAATCCCGACAAGCCAAAATCCCGACAAGGTCGAAATCCCGACAAGGTCGAAATCCCGACAAGCCAAAATCCCGACAGCCGAAACCCACTCTTGCACAGACTAATACAACACTAAGGCGGTCATCGCAGTGATGTCACTAGGGTTAGAATTTACTAATCAGCACTCCCCCCCCCCCCACGCACATGCGCTGGACTCACGCTGGGCCCACGCACATGGCTCTCTACGCCTATATGTATAGCTTGATCAAAATTATCGGCGTTTTTACATCTCTACATTTTACAAATTAATAGTTTTAATCACTAAATCATAACAATTATGCCATTACTGAAATAAATTTTGGCAAATTGAAATGACAAAGATTAAAATGATATAACAGGTCGGTATAAGATTTAGGAAATTCATTTTATTAAAAAAGAAAAAAAAACACTTACACATTCTGCATACGTTTAAATAGCATATGGCCATTGTTGTAGCAAGCGGATGGAGACAAGAGGGAGCGTGAGTCCAGTGAATGTGGGTGGGGGGGGGAGTGCTGATTAGTAAATTCTAACCCTTGTGACGTCACTGCGATGGCCGCCTTAGTGTTGTATTAGTCTGTGCAAGAGTGGGTTTCGGCTGTCGGGATTTTGGCTTGCCGGGATTTCGACCTTGTCGGGATTTTGGCTTGTCGGGATTTCGACCTTGTCGGGATTTTGACTTGTCGGGATTTCGACCCTGTCGGGATTTTGGCATGTCGGGATTTCGGCTGTCGGTATTCTGGCTTGTCGGGATTTCGGCTGTCGGGATTACGACCCAGACCCCATAATCCACTAAATGTTTCATCCTCTCTAGCGCCGGCTATATCGGGCATCCACTAAATTCGTCGCATTGGCTAGCGATATTAGCAGTAATAATTCGCGAATTGGACACCACGCATTTAACTAGCACACAAGAAAAATTTCATGACACGAGTAACGTGTATTTGTTTTCTACCATTTTGCGGAGTATCATAGTTAAAAGTAAAGTAATTAACGTGTACGGTGTGCTCTAATGGCACGACGACCATTCATTGCTGGCGTCGATGGCTTGTTCCGCCATCGCGAAAGTTTTAAGAAGGAGTAAAAGATCAGCCGAGAAGTTATCGGCTTATGACAATCTCGCCTAATTTGGGAACTTTCCTTAATCTGTAATAAAAATTAGGCTTACGAATTACCTTAAAACGAATCACGTGCTTAGTAATTCCCAATACGCTTTCAGAGGGAATAGAAATGCGATAAAAGTTTTAAATGCGTCAATGGGAAATGTTTGTAATTGTTTTAAAAGAAAATGTCATTTATTGGCAACTGCTTGTGATCTAATGCTCTTGATTGTTTGTTTCACATCAAACTACTAAAAAATCGGAGTTTATGGTAGGTATACCGGATCTTCTCCTGAAACTGACAGCATCGTTTCTATTTGAGCGACAGCAGGTGGTTGAAGTTGGTAATGCATTATTATCTTTGGAATTGATGTAAACCGATGTACCACAGGGATCGGTTACCAGAGGACCAGTCTTTTTTGTGCTCTACATAGAAAATTTCTCTGCTTGCGTTCCTGAGGATTATGTCCTTTTAACCAATGACCTTATCCTATACTCATGAGGGTTAAATCTACAATTATTGACGTATAAAATGAAAGCTTTTTTCGACCTGGCAAAACGGTGGTTTTGAAATTAACAGTCTGACATTGAGTTGCAACAAAACACAAAATAATCCTCTTTTCTTTCATTGAAAACCAGAACTATGGTAACAGCCTAAAGTTCTTGGGGTTACACCTGGATTCAAAGATGTCTTGGAGAAACCAGATAGATCATTTAAATGGAGTTATCAGAGATCATCTTTTGATGAGCTTTAAATATTTAAATTGTTACAATTTGAACTTTTTACAACTTTTAACTATTTCTTGGTGTACTCTTGGTTTTAGATCTGACTATGCAAAACTGTGTAATTTTACAGTACCTACATGAAAGCAAAAATTGAATTCAATTCAATTCAAAATACGAAATGGAATATTTAGAATATCAAGAATTTTATAAGAATATTTATATTTTAGAATAATTTAACGAAACACTGAATTCTGCTCTGCATCTGCAGATCTTAGCGACACGAATAACAAATGAAGTTGCGACCACATTTGTGCAGAAACTCCCCAGATTTGTTTCTTACTCAGCGCGTTCCCTTTGACTCTGTCTACTCATTCATCATGGCTACCTTCGCAGCTTCTCACCACGGTGGGGGTCACTTGTTGTTTTGACATCTGGTCATTGCGAAATGGGCTTCTACTGGTTGGAAATTTTATGCCGCGCCGCTTCTCCTGGGAGCAACTCTTGCGGAAAACTTTTCTCGGCAGTTTCGAAAGTGTTGGCACTTTTGAGAGGTTGAAAGTTCATTTCTGAATTATATTCAGTGACTCTTGTGCTCGAAGTGTAAGTTAAAGGCTCATATTTATATAATGAATGACCAACGTGTTTTTGTCTTTCTTGACCCCTCCAGACACCCCCCCTCCCAATGACCTAAATGACTGAATATTTACACACTTATAGTATCACACACTTATAGTACCATTTACACACTTATAGTATCAGGGCGCGGTAGCCCAGTGGTTAGCGCGCGGGAATTGCACTCGTAGGCCCGGGTTCGATTCCCGACACTGCCAAAACTGCCGCCGTGTTCACGCGGAGTACGATCACGTTAAACATGTGTGTCCGTAAGTCCTTCCGAGAGGTTGGTGGTAGGGGAAGGACGATACGGTCCCTGTGAATGCCTCCCCACTGGGTTCCGTTCTAAATTGGGTGGCACTTCCCGGCCCTCCAAACAGTTACCTTACACCTTTCTGGTAGGTCGGATGGTCTGGGTCTCAACAACAACACTTATAGTATCAACCACGGCATAGAGCCGGAATTTCGATTTGTTCCCTCAGAGTGGAGAAATACAGGGATCAAAACAACTTTTCAGACCCTCCCTCCCCCACTATGATAGTTATGATAGATAATACATATTATGATACTTATGGTAGATAATACATATTATCTATCATACCGCAATACTATTATATATTAGCTTATCAATAACTATCATACCGTTATAACCCGCTATACGGGACGGGGGGTGAAGTAGCGGAGCTATAAAGAGAAAAGGATCCAACAGAAAAATATAGAATAAATATTTCGAAAATTAGAAAACTATAAGTGGTATGGGCCCTAAGCTAGAGAAAGAGGAGGGAGTATTTAAAGTTGCATAGCTATGCTGGGAAGGAGGTTGTTTATAAAATTAGAATTGCCATTAGATAAAAGAAAACTATAACCTCAATGAACTTAGATCATGTATAACTATAGAATTATTTTAAAATGCTGAAACTCACTTGAGACTGATTACAACGCGTGACTTTAATTTTAAAATATTTAGTAGTGCAGGGTTGCCTGTAGCACCGTAGAATTGCAGTGCGATATATCCCTACTGGGAAAATATCCTGATAAATATCCTATATAAATAGTAAACAAAATATTTGTTTATAAACAAAATATATTATAGTACTAGAATATCATGATAGTAGTATTAGTACAATTACCCCGAAGATGATTTAAAAATTTAAGCATGAAACAATCGATTTGTAGGTATACTGAAATAAGGAAATTATATTCATTTACCGCAATATTTTATCTTTGAACTATCAAACTTTGCAGAATGCTAATTGTAAACATTGAAATTCATACTAGATAAACTAATAGATAACGTTAAAACTATTTATTAGTTTAACGTTCATAATATACATTAAAACTATCTATTAGTTTAACGTTAATAACGATTATAAAGACAACCAAAAATTGGCTATTATTAAAAGTATTTAATTAAAATCTCTATCTACGACGTACACAAGAATTCGCAACCATGGCGCTTTGGGGCATCATTATTGCCCTTCATCAGTGGCAAAGGGAAAATAGGTTGAAAACATGAGCTTAAATACAGGCCACAACCCCGAGATAAAGTTTGCATATAAATCATTTTACATTTTATATACGATACATTCAAAAAACATGATTTAATTACAAAATACAAAGTAAGCAAAGGTCGTAAATTACAGGTTAACCAATAGATATGTCATCAAATGTAACAGAAAGCATCTACTAAATATGCAGAAAATTATACAATGGTTTAACACGCGTATTGAGAACGAGACGCCAAGTATAACTGAGGATCTGACCTGGATCATAATTGCAAATAGAATCACGGTAAAGATGAATGAAAAGGGATTCATAAAGTAAAATATTACGGGGTTATTGCAGCTAATTAAAAGAAAAGTCTTATCGAATACAGGATGAAATTTATCGCTAATAACAAAATGGGCAAGGGCCGTGGACAGATTTCAATTTTTAACCGGGCATGCCCAGTTAAACGAATACCGACAATACGTTTTGTACTACCAATGCAAAACTTAAAATTATTTTCGGGAGATGAAAGGTGGGTAACGTACACCCCGGCCTGACACATGAAGTGATTTCTATCCTTAAATTTTTCAGAACGAATACGATTAAATATCGTAGTAAAGGTAGAATGGGCAGGCTTATGACACAAATGAATCAGAGGACGAAAAATCGCCGAGTGAAAAGGAAGACTAGATTTATCCGGTAAAAGGTCAGAAAAAAGAGCAAGATTAGTATTAGGATAAATAAAATTATAGAGAATATTGGAAAATATTTTATAAATAACATCAAAATAGTAAGCGGCTTCACAGCCAATGTTAGAAATAAATAAAATAAATTCAATTTCAGTAAGTAAAGCCGAAATAGATGAACAAGCTTTAAAAGCACGATTAAAATAAGCAGTTTTTTAGAAGAAATTGGGTGAGATGAGATAGCAGGAATACAAGAATTAGAGAACATAGGTTTAAGAAAAACAGAAGTATGAAAGCCAGGAGAGTCACGGGAAATTAGGACGTCCAAAAAAGGCAAAGAAAAATTAGATTCATGTTCGCCGGTAAAATTAATAGAGAGGTAAAAATCATTAACAGTATCCAAAAGTTTAAGAACACTGAAATTGAAATTATCTTAAATCTTGACTGTGAAGCCACTTACTCTTTCGATTTTATTTATAAAATCTTTTCCACTAGTCGCTATAATTTTATTTATTCTAATACTAGCCTTATACTCCTTTTTCTGAACTTTTGCCGTATAAATCTAGTCTTCCTTTTCACCCGGCGACTTTTCATCCTCTGATTCACGTTTGCCATAAGTTTAAGCCTGCCCATTCTACTGTTAATAAGTTATTTAATTGTATTCGTTCAGATAAGTTTAAGGATAAAAATAACTTCATGTGTCAGGCCGGGGTGTACGTTGTCCCCCTTTTATCTCCCGAAAATAATTTTAAGTTCTCATTGGTAGTACAAAACGTACTGTCGGTATTCGTTTAACTGGGCATGTTCGCGATGTTAAAAATAGAAAACCGCCACGGCTCTTGCCCATTTTGTTATTAACGATAATTTTCATCCTATGTTCGATAAGACCTTTCTTTTAATTAGCTGCAATAACCCCTGTAATATTTTACTTTATGAATCCCTTTTTATTTATATTTACCGTAATTCTATTTGCAATTTTGATCCCGTTCAGACCCTCAGTTATGCTCGACGTCTCATTCTCGACACACTGCGTGTTAAACTATTGTATGATTTCCTGGATATACAGGGTGCCCATCAAGACCGCCCAAACTTTTCACAGCCAGATTCCTCGCTTGGAATATATAAAAATTGGCCAAATAACTGTACCTCTACGACCCATACTTTTCGAGAAAAATGCGAGAGAAAAGTATGACGTCATATCCGGTGTACGAAAAAAAAACTTTATTGGAAACATGAACATCGATATTTGCATATGTTTACATAGGAAGATGCCCAAAATGTCCACCGCGCATATCGAGGCCTGCAAGCTCACCCAGTGGAATGACTAACTGCACACGTTGCAGCAGCATGGTGTCCACAAAAGTACACGCAGCATGAAGACGAGTAACTAAATCACTTTCTGTAGTAACTAGGTCTCGCTAGGCCAATTCCTTCAGATGGTCCCATAGGAAGAAATCCAGAGGTGTCAGATCTGGCGATCGTGGCGGCCATAAAACCGGACCCCCACGTCCGGTTTTATGTTATACCGATGTTCAGGTTTCCAATAAAGCTGTTTTTTCGTACACCGGATATAACGTCATACTTTTCTCTCGCATTTTTTTCGAAAACTATGGGTCGCAGAGGTACAGTTCTTTGGCCAATTTTTATGTATTCCATGCGAGGAATCTGGCTGTGCAGAGTTTGAGCGGTCTTGATGGGACACCCTGTATAGTAGCTGCTTTCTGTTGCTTTTGAAGATATATCTATTGGTTAACCTGTAATTTACGACTTTTTTCATTTTGTATTTTGTAATTAAATTATGTTTTTTAAATGTATCGTATTTAAAAGGTAAAGTGATTTATATGCAAATCTTATCTCGCGGTTGTGGCCTGTGTATTTAAGCTCATGTTTCCCACCTTCTTTCACTTTGCCACTGATGAAGGGCATAATAATGCCCGAAAGCGCTATGGTTGTGAAGTTTTGTGTACGTCGTAAATGGAGATTTTAATTAAAGACTTTTAATAATATTCAATTTTTGGTTGTCTTTATATTTTTAAAATTTTGATAATTTGACCTGTTTCCCATATAATTTTATGATAACGTTAAAGTTCATTAAGGGTTTATAAAAGACCATTCAATGTTCGATACCGTAAATATTATGTACCTATATGCATGTATATGTAGGTATATATGATAAAGTATCTTTCAAAAAGTGAAAAGTGTAAGGTCCGTTGGTTGTAGTTCAATTGCAAAAATGCTTTATATGAGGTATCAAGTTATGAAATAGTAATCTAAATAAAGTGCAATATTTAAAAAAAAAAAAAAAAAAGAAAAGAAAACTTCTAGCGAAAAAGTTAAGTTGCAAATAGGTTATCAATACTTCATTTAGTCAAACAAAAGGAAAATTTGGATATCAAAAAATCAAATTTAATATGAAATAAATTGTCAAATTTTCTGACTTACACCACTTTCTGGTGATTTTTACTCTTGTAATCATTAAAATTCACAGAAATCATTTAGTCGGGTTTTAAAACAATTTTTACCGTAACAATTTACCGTAATTCTATTTGCAATTTTGATCCCGTTCAGACCCTCAGTTATGCTCGACGTCTCATTCTCGACACACTGCGTGTTAAACTATTGTATGATTTTCTGGATATACAGGGTGCCCATCAAGACCGCCCAAACTCTTCACAGACAGATTCCTCGCTTGGAATATATAAAAATTGGCCAAATAACTGTACCTCTACGACCCATACCTTTCGATAAAATTAGAGAGAAAAGTATGACGTCATATCCGGTGTACGAGAAAACAACTTTATTGGAAACATGAACATCGATATTTGCATATGTTTACATAGGAAGATGTTCAAAATGTCCACCGCGCATATCGAGGCATGCAAGCTCACCCAGTGAAATGACTAACTGCACACGTTGCAGCAGCATGGTGTCCACAAAAGCACACGCAGCATGAAGACGAGTAACTAAGTCACTTTCTGTAGTAACTAGGTCTCGTTAGGCCAATTCCTTCAGATGGTCCCATAGGAAGAAATCCAGAGGTGTCAGATCTGGCGATCGTGGCGGCCATAAAACCGGACCCCCACGTCCGGTTTTATGTTATACCGATGTTCAGGTTTCCAATAAAGCTGTTTTTTCGTACACCGGATATAACGTCATACTTTTCTCTCGCATTTTTCTCGAAAACTATGGGTCGCAGAGGTACAGTTCTTTGACCAATTTTTATGTATTCCATGCGAGGAATCTGGCTGTGCAGAGTTTGAGAGGTCTTGATGGGACACTCTGTATAGTAGCTGCTTTCTGTTGCTTTTGAAGATATATCTATTGGTTAACCTGTAATTTACGACTTTTTTCATTTTGTATTTTGTAACTAAATTATGTTTTTTAAATGTATCGTATTTAAAATGTAAAGTGATTTATATGCAAATTTTATCTCGCGGTTGTGGCCTGTGTATTTAAACTCATGTTTCCCACCTACTTTCACTTTGCCACTGATGAAGGGCATAATAATAATGCCCGAATGCGCTATGGTTGTGAATTTTTGTGTACGTCGTAAATGGAGATTTTAATTAAAGACTTTTAATAATAGTTAATTTTTGGTTGTCTTTAAATTTTTAAAATTTTGATAATTTTGATGTGGTTTCCATATAATTTTATGATAACGTTCAAGTTCATTAAGGGTTTATTAGAGACCATTCAATGTTCAATACAGTAAGTATTATATACCTATATGCATGTATATGTAGGTATATATGACAAAGTATCTCTCAAAAAGTGAAAAGTGTAAGATCCGTTGGTTGTAGTTCAATTGCAAAAATGCTTTATATGAGGTATCAAGTTATGAAATAGTAATCTAAATAAAGTGCAATATTTAAAAAAAAAAAAAAAGAAAGAAAGGAAAATATCTAGCGAAAAAGTTAAATTGCAAATAGGTTATCAATACTTCATTTAGTCAAACAAAAGGAAAATTTGGATATCAAAAAATCAAATTTAATACGAAATAAATTGTCAAATTTTCTGACTTACACCACTTTCTTGGGATTTTCACTCTTGTAATCATTAAAATTCACAGAAATCATTTAGTCGGGTTTTAAAACAATTTTTTCTACAATTGTCTTTGAAACTATTGGAGACAAGCAGACGATATTGGTTTAAAGTTGAATTAACTCTTGCATAAGGTAAATAAAACAGATTATTGGGATTTTGTCGATCTGTCAGATATTTTCCTAACAAAATCTGTAGAAAAATAAATATCATCTTCAACTTTTGAAACAATTGAGATAATATAAAGCCACTGTTTTCAGTTAGCTCAATAAGTTTGCGGCAGCAAAGACATCTGATCAAAGTTGCTTGGAGCCTGTACCCGAATTATAAGAACAGAGGAGGAGCTAGCTTTTGCTCAGTGATTATAATATTGGTCTTGTAAGCAAAGGGTCCCTGGTTCGGGGCCCGGCGACGCACAATCGCTACAATGATGACTGGACGTTTGAAACACGCAACCTTCCTCTCCAACGATCTTACCATCTCAACACGAGATGGCAGCACCACATTGAGTCAGAAGCCTTGACACTCCCTTCCTGGTTGACCACGACTGACCGTCACGCCGAGACGACACGCCTCCCGGCCTTCCTCATCAACGGAGGGAGTGTGCGGCAGCAAAGACATCTGATCAACGTTGCTTGGAGCCTGTACCCGAATTATAAGAACAGAGGAGGAGCTAGCTTTTGCTCAGTGATTATAATGTCGGTCTTGTAAGCAAAGGGTCCCTGGTTCGGGGCCCAGCGAAGCACAATCGCTACAAGTTTCTAACACACTGCTCTTTTTTCACCAGAAAGGGAGCTCTTGCAGACGAATTGGTAACGGCTCTTGCTTTCAGTATAGCAGGTGGCGGGTTCGAGTAGGCTAGTGGCGGGTTCGAGTAGATTTGTGGCGGGTTCCAGGGAGATCGAGGAAGACGTTATTCTGTAATTACGACCCGGACACTAGTATGAGAATAGCACGAGAAATAAGCTAAAATATCAATTTCATTATTTTCAGTTTGTACTCGTTGTTGTTGTTGCTGAGACACAGACCGTCCGACCTACCAGAAAGGTGTAAGGTAGCTGTTTGGACAGCCGGGAAGTGCCAATTAGCAGGGGCGCATTCATCGATTTCAGATTTTCGTCTATTGGGAATATCTGAGGGATATCTTCGGAAAACAGCTGCCGAGATTTCCGCCATTAAAATAGAAGCCACGCTAAATTAATTTCTCAAGTGATAACACCGGGGATTATATTATTTGGAAATAATTAACTAGACAAAGTGGAGAATTTAAACTCTGAAAATGAGAATCATCATTTAGCCTTAATATTTATATCTCCAATAATTACGAAATGATTTAAAATTGAGTTGGGTAAAATGGTATTTATGTATTATCTAAGTATTGATTAAAATAAGATTGTTGTTGTTGAGACCCAGACCGTCCGACCTACCAGGAAGGTGTCGAAAGCCCAGACCATCCGACTCGTCCGTGGACTTAGAGTAGCTGTTTGGATGGCCGGATACCAGGAAGGTGGGTGTAAGGTAACCGTTTGGACGGCCGGGAAATCCCACCCAATTTAGACCGGAACCCAGTGGGGACGCATCCACATTGAACGTACCCACCTTCCCCTACCACTAACCTCTCTGAAGGACTTACGGATCCACATGTTTAAGGTGATCGTACTCCGCATGAACACGGTGGCAGTTGTGGCAGCGTGCAAATCCAGCGCGCAAACCACCGGGTTACCGCGCCAGAAATGTGCCAACAGCACGCGGTGTTCCCAGGTGGTCACCCACCCAAGTACTAACCGCACCCGATGCTGCTTGACTTCGGTGATCTAACGAGAACCGGTGTTTTCAGCACGGTAGGACCGTTGGCCTCGGTTTGTACACGTTGTCTTCCTGATCCATATCGACAATGAAACAAGCCTGTTGATTGCAGGCGACATATCAGCCGCAAAATAAAAACTCTAGAAATACGCCAATTGTATGGGAAACGATTACAGTATTCCTTCATTGTATCGGTAGGAGATCAATTGTGTCGGTCGCCGTAAATCAAAATCATCTAGCATTACTGAACGCCATAATTCAAGTTCTATTTAGGTAGCAGAATTACGTGGATGCTTAAATACCAAACTGTGAATTAGCATAATGGTCAAGTAATAACTTTACTGAAATATATGCGTAAAATAAATTTAAAAAACTGAAGTGGACATGACTTTCCCTGCAGACTTATATCCACTTTCTCTTTATTTTAATTAAATTTAATTCACTTTTAATTCATTTTTCGTTCTCATTTGGTAACTAGACTTATTTTCAAAGGTGGCGTAGAGAAAATATGAAAAAACAAAAATATCTCGAGAACTGCTAGTCATGGTGTAATGGGGTTGGTCTTATTCTTTTCATCGTGTAAAATTACGTATAAAAACAAGCATGTATTGGATATATTTGAGCATACGTAGTTTTTTAGTTCAGATTTTGACGATTTTGGGCCATTTCGTAAAAAAAAAACAGGTTATTTTTTTCGAATCGTACCAAAATCTAATCAGCACTAGGGTAACCCGCAAGGGACTTATCAACCGATTTTTGTGAAAGTCCGTCCGTTAGTTTTCAGCTAGAATGGATACAGGCAATTTTTGCTGGCCATTTCGCAAAAAAAGGCGGGTTCTTTACCCCGAACCATAGTCGCCCACGAGTGTTAGGAAAAACCTACCAAATGTTATGAAATTCGGTTAATTAGTTTTTTAGTTTGAGTGGATACAAAATCTGCACAGACAGACAAACAGACAGACACACAGACAGACACACGCTAAAAATGGTTTTTAGAGGTCTCGAAACGTGTAGACCCGTCGAAAACTCGAGTGGCGATTTTCGGCATGATTCCAATACTTTCACTATACATTACCGTGTATTGCAGGGAAAGTAAAAATAGTAAAACTTTAGTAACCATTTGCAACCAAAGCGGATTTGTGAATGCCTCTTCAATCAATGATGTCCCCCTTCAATCAATGATCTTTGATTGAAAATTTCAATCAATGATAACTATGTCAAATTGAATCGTATTAGTCACATTTTTTTTTGTTTGGCTAAATACGGCATGAGTAACATTTATTTGATTTTTTTTTTCGATAGAGGGGCTGTATAAAAAGCTAATTTGCTTAAATTATTAGAAAAATATGGTACATTATTTAAATTACAATTTCATAACTTTCTACCTTATTTAAAGCATTTTTACAATTGAAACTATGGGTCTATATACAAACATAAAAAAAATCTTCCACTGTTCATATTTTGTGAGACACCTTGTATAATCCTCTACGGTGAATAAAATTATTTCTCGAATTGAAACGCTTTGAAAAGCATCTTATTTAATATAGCATTCACAAGTACATGTCTCAAATGGCCATTACGAAGCAAAACTCAATATATAAAATTTATAAAGAAATATTAAAATACTGTTTCTTTAGAAAAAAAATCAGCTATAAATGGTATAATCCGCACTTGTTAAACATCAATGGAGCATTCTACTGTCTATTATCTTTTGCAGCATTTTCTAAGTCACAACCATCTTTTGCACTGAGACGCATTGTAAAAAAATCTGATGTGGGCAACACATGACTTTCCTTATATAATGTAATGAATTTATTATTTTTACAGTAAAAAAAAATAGGTTTTTCTCATAGTGGATACTAATATTCTTTCCAAGATATTGAATTTTCGACAATTAGCCGTCCTTTTTATCCATTTGGCGAGATTTTCGTTAATATGGCAACATTTTAAAAGTCGCCAAGTTGGCGACATTCTGCCAAATTCGTCGTCCAAATCTCGCCAAGCGTTATGCACTAAGAAATAAGTTATTCTTACAGCAGATAAATGACTATTGGCGTTCAAAAACAAAAGTATTACTCAAAGTATCTTTTTTCACGAATGGAACGAGCTAGATCCACGTGAATGATGTCACCCAATTTATCGCATGGTATTACATATGGAAAGTGAACATGATTCTTAATAGGAAATATTTTTTTTTATTTTATATGACTTTTTGATAATTTTTTTGAAAAATGTACAATATCTCAAGAATGGTTCATGTTATCGTTCTAAAATTTATGTCAATCGTTTTCTAATGAAGAATTAGATAAGAAATGTCTATTTACCTAATTTTATTAATAGTTTTGATTTTTTGACGATTTTTTCAAAATTTCATTCAAAAATTTAGGGGGTTCCGAACATTCGATTGCGTATAAAAACAATAGACTTCCAGTGTTTACGGATTGGGATTTTTGTACCAAATTTGGTTCCAATCGGTGCATTCGTTCGTCAGTTATCGTCTCCACAGACTCCCTGACACACACACACACACATACTTTCACACACACACACACAGACATCACTTCAAAAGTGTTTGATTCCTGATCAGGGATGCTTGAAACGCGCTCTCCCGTCGAAAACTCGAATTCGAATTTTCGACCCCGTCACAATACTTTCCTTATACATTATGTATATAAGGAAAGTAAAAATCAGCTATAAATGGTATAATCCGCACTTGTTAAACATCAATGGAGCATACCACTGTCTATTATCTTTTGCAACATTTTCAAAGTCACAACCATCTTTTGCACTGAGACGCATTGCAAAATATTATCTTCGTTTCGTTTTATGCTCGCCACGTGCGAGGATGAATTCGTTTCCGTTTCAAACTACCTTCAACAAGGTCGATACCGAACTTCCGTAATTGGCATTGCTTCTTGGCCGACTAAACAACAATACCAATTAGGAAACTACTTTACCAGTTACAAATCGGCGCAACACGTCCAGAATGCTAAAAGATTCCAAATTCCCGCTAATACTGAAATCGGTCTGACCGAGTCCAACCACGCCCAAGAACCGCCAAGCGGTCTGCACTGACTCGGAAGAAGTACCAAGATTAATTGATTCCAGTTTCTAATTCGGGCTGTAGATAGGCGTGGTCGTGTACAGCCCATCTTTTTGTCGTTATTTATATATATTATTTGGAAGCAACCGACTCTATTGCAGATGGTGTCAATTGTAGAGCCTCAGTCCACCCTTCTGACAGCTGTTGGAAGAGATCCTTCTTGGTGAAATTGGAACTTTGCAAATGGAAAGACATTGCTACCGGTTGCAAAGTTTTTAATCATAGAGCTTTCTAACTGGTAGGCAATAGATTGTTTTTCTCTTCTCCAGTTGGATCCGGCTAAAGTTGTTGATGCTTCAGTGATAAAACAGCTTTCTTCAGTGTATGAGGTGTTTTTCAATCAAGTAAAGGAAGAAGGAAGAAATAATGAAAAAGTTATGAATATTTGGCATATATTTTGCAGCAATATACTATATAGGATGTACCAGAAAGTTTATTGAAATAAAAGCGCTTTCGTTTTATGTATGCCTTCATTAGAGAAAAGCACGTAAAAAAAAATTATGACGTTATATCTGTTTTTAGATTTTTCAACATTTAGATATTATATCGTTTAATAAATAAGATTATTAAAATGTATTATCATCCAAATAAATTTTTGGAAAGAGATACATTCACGCAGTTTCTTTTCTTGTCATATAGCGGGAAGATAATTTTTGCGTTGATAGCAGTTGTGTAGCTTCATAAAATATTTAGTTTTGCTGCATAGGGTAAAGAATTGTGTAGCTGCATTTTACCTCAAACACGTATTTTTGTTCTATTTTTTTCCATCTTTGACGGGTCGGAGAAAATCTATTGATCTTAAAAGGATGTTGATATTTATTAAACAAGGGCCATAACATGCTGCTAAGGATGCATATAACAGAGGCTTTTCAAAAGCCCAATACGAACACAACTACTTACTAATGATTCAATTGCCGACTTCAGAAATAAATTTATACTTCAAAACTACTTAATCACACTTTTAGAGAGACAGCAATAAAAAATCATCAATTCGATCTGTTAGTAATTCGACTCTAGTGTGCCTGTAACTGGAAGAAGCGCATAAAGAAGCGCATACAGCTGATAGTCTACTGCTGCCTTGTCCATGCTTGGCATGATATGACAAAACGGGGAATTGCGCCAATAATAAACGTTTATACATGCATATGACTTAAGACTCCTCAGATGGGGCCTAAAGTATTGTTGATGCTTAGAGAATACATGTAAGAGATTCCATAAAAGAAAACGCTACACTTTGCAAAACTTTGAAGTTAAAGCTACTGAAATTTACTGATTTGTACTTTGAGCATTTGCAGAATGCGTGTTTAATCAAAGACAAAAGTTTACCGTCAGCTGTGAGTGAATCATGTGCTTTCCTACCAATGTGATATTTATCATTTGATAGTAATAGTAAAAGCGCTGCTTACCAAATGTTAATGTTCTTCCTCACCATTGGGATATTTCTTTCTTTTTATAGCAATAGTAAAATCGCTGAAAAACCACTTTCCCACCAATAGAATATTTCTTCTTTGGATAGTAATAGTAAGCTGATTACTACAAAATTAAATTGAATCAGATACCAGTATAACACATGTAAACCACGGAACGTATTTATCTTTGACGAGAAAATTACCTATTTGTGTAAGAAAGGTCCAAAATATATATTAAAACGATTACAATATTAATCTGATTCCACTAATGTAAGCATTAAAAGGTAAACAACACTATAAATCCATTTTTCTCTATTTATAGCCAAAACGATTGACAGACTGGTAATACGTATATTGCGCAAATATAAACTTCATCCTGGAACTTCAGAATCCCTGATTGCACAAGGGATAGTCTGCTGACAGATTGCAGAACAGACTTATTGAACTGAAGTGGTTCTTACATATTTGTTGCACAGACCCTTCTTCCATTGAATCTCTTCTTTTCCGGAAGACCAAACAGGCCTTCCTTTGTGGCAGGGCCCCTTCCAGAAATGAAGCCCTCTAATCACTTTTCCATCTGCGGCGGGGCCGGCGACAATCAATTGATCTTCAATCGACTGGGATGGGATCGGGATGAGCTTGGGATCGGCGACTTCATATAGATCTCTGCACAATAGAGATGATGGTGATGAGCGGCGGGAGACCTTCCCCCTATGTAAAAATTAAGAAAAATAATAAAAAAAAAAATTCCGTGTTTCGACAAAAGCTAGTTCCCCATCTTCTATTCCGAAAAGCATAGGACGAGGGGTGTTGAACCAAAAGTGAGAATTGATTTTCGATTGCACTGGGGGGAAGGAAATGTTTGAGGGGGGAAACGGGTGGGGATTTGTTTGTATAAAAATGAAGATCATTCGAATTGTATGTAACCAATCGTAACAGCGGGAGGGGCCCAATTTCGGAAAGACTTTTTGATTTTTTTTTTTTTTCATTATCTTGATCCCCAGCATCCACAGTGGAGTGTAGAGAAAAACAACATTTTGTTGTTATATTTATTTTTTTCCCGGAGAACGGCCTTTCTGATTTTCGTTCGAAGGTTTTTTTTTTTCATCAGTCCATTAGTAGTCCATTAAAGCGATCTGTCAATTGGGCGGCAAAGCGTAACGAAAGCGTGCTACGTTTAATATCGTAATCTCATTTTTTCTCTCTCTTTTGAGTTTGTCTCTCAATATATGCATGTTAAAGATTCTTTTTTCTTTTTTTCGTATTATCTTCAATTTCTTTCGAATGATATTCGATTTTGAAGTTGTCCTAACTAAAATACCCTATGAATTTGCATAAAATGATGAGACTGCTAACTACTAGTTCAAAAAGAGAACAGCGACTATGATAAAAACGTTGATAAACTTTTTGGGAACAATCGGATTCAGAGGCAAGAACTAAATTACACTTTCTTATTATTAACCCTTCGGTTCAAGTTAATATATACTTAATATATTTTCTTACTGGTCATGAGCCATTTATATCTCATTTTCACAGGTTTAAATTAAAAAATACCCCATATTGTCCCCGCTCCTTTATCGAAAATGTGGAACACTATATTTTAGACTACATCTATTCCAAGAAATTTCATTTATTAAAGTCATCCGACTATAATAAAACTTTTTGGCTCTCAAAAGTTGTGAATAATAATTTAAAATTTGTAACATTATAAATTGTATTATCATTGCAAATAAAATAGTAAAACAAATTGACTAGGAAATATTTTATTTTTTATTTGTATTTGTTTTCGAAGGATGTCTAGTTTGTTTGTTTTCTTTCTCTTTTTTACATATTTTTTGTGTTATGAAATTTGTACACTCCGGCTAATATAATGTATTTTTGAGTAATTTTATGATATTTAACGGGCTATTGGAACTTAATGAAAGACTCCTTATATAAATAATAATGCAATTGAAACTCATTTCCTTTTGTTTTGGGTATAATTTCCTAAATTCTGCTTTTTTTGTCCTGCAGTTTTAACTCAGCACTTTTAATATTATGATCTTACTTGTTTTTTGTTTAGTCATTAGTATACTTCATATACTATATATCTCATTTTAGTATTTTATATTGTATGACCAGCATTATACTCGTTTTTCGCATGCACAATATAATATAAATAAACGTGTAAATTCCTATAGTATTCCAAATGACTTTGTTATTCAAAATATTCTATTAAAATATTTTATTTAATTCTTCTAAAAAATGTATAAGAATCCCTAGGCTCGATATACAAAATTATCTTCACAGGCAGACAGATCTGAAGAATAAAACATCCTGGTTCAGTTTATAAACAAATTTAGAAAAAATATTTTTTAATTCTCACAAAACGACAGAGATTATTTAGAAAATCGTACTTAATTATGCAAAATATTGAATTTTCATTGAATCGGGGTCATTTTAATGAATTTATCGTCATTTTATCAATTCGGCAACATTTTCGTCAATTTAGCGGCATTTTAAAAAATCGCCATATTTATCGCCAAGTGGGACTTTAGAACAGAATCTTGGCAGCAAATTGTCGAAGATTCATCACAATACTATTCCCTAACAAAACACAATTGATTTCATTTGTATAGCCCAATTTTATCAATTTCAAGATGTCTTTATGGATTTACAAACATTTTTATCAATTTGGCGACATTTTAAAAATTCGCTAAATGCGTTACTAAGTAGGACGTTTGGACTGACAGACAAATGTTACCGAAACATCATTTCAGTACTCTCTTCTAACAAAACAAAATTAATTTCATTGATTTAGAGTCGTTTTTAGCAATTTGTTGACATTTCCGACGATTAGGCAACATTTAAGAAAAGTTACCAAATTAGCGGTATCCCGCCAAATTCGTAGATCTGAATTTGCTGATTTAAAGAATAAAATATCCCGGTCCTGTTTGTATATACTAAATGAAAGCACTAAAATTGTATTAGAAGATATGTCCGTTCTACTCTATTCTGTTTCAACAACCGGCTAAATGAGTTTATTGGCTAAACACAATATATGAGTTTAATGGCTAAACACAATATATGAGTTTATTGGCTAAACTCAATATATAAGTTTGAAAACTCTTTGCCAAAATAAATGAAAGTGAAGTACGCAGTCCGCAATTAATGTAATTAGAAAAAAAATCAAACCGTTCATTTATAACAATCAAACATTTTTGAGGTTATGTCTATGTGTGTGTTTGTGTGTGAAAGTGTGTGTGTGTGTGTGTGTGTATTTGTGTGTGTGTGTGTGTGTGTGTGTGTGTGTGTGTGTGTGTGTGTGTGTGTGTGTGCATCAGTGAGTCTGCAGAGACGATATCTCACGAACGAATGAAGCGATTCGAATGAAATTCAGTACAAAAATCAAAATTCGTGAATACTGGAAATTTATTTTTTTTAAACGTAATCGAATGTTCAGAGCCCTCCTAAATTTTGGCAAAATTCGGAGTAAAATTTTGAAAAAATTATAAAATGATAACCTTTAATAAAGTTACGCAAATAGACATTTCTTATGTAATTTTTCCTTAGAAAACGATTGACGTAAACTTTAGAACGCTAGCATGCACCGTTCTTGAGATATTGTACATTTTTCAAATAAATTTATCAAAAAGTCCCATAAATTAAAAAAAATATATTAACTTTTGACAAACATGTTCACTTTCCATATGTAATATCATAAATTTGAGATCCAAATTTATTATATCAGATAAATTTGGTGACATCATTCTCGTGGATCTAGCTCGTTCCATTCATGAGAAAATATACTTTGAGTAGTACTTTTTTATCTGAACGCCAATAGTCATTTACCTGTTATAAGAATAACTTATTTCTCCGTCCATAACGCTCGGCGAGATTTTGGCGACGAATTTGGCGGAATGTCGCCAACTTGGCGACTTTTTAAAATGTTACCAAATTAACGAAAATCTCGCCAAATGGATAAAAATGACGCTAAATCAATGAAAATGACGACGAATTGACGAAAATTCAGTATCTTGGAAAGAATATAAGTATCTACTATAAGAATAACATTTTTTTTTTACTGAAAAAGTAGTAAATTCATTGCATTATATAAGGAAAGTCATGTGCTGCCCACATCAGATTTTTTTTATGTATGTAAAAGTAATTTTGAACGCATGTATATACAAGAAATGATAAACCAGATAATGTATGTTTTAAATATACATTTTACATGTATTTCGAATACACATTTTAAACGTGTTTATGAAATATGCTGAAGTTATGCAACATATGTATATATGTGCCATATACACACCAGCGGTTGAATTAGAAACCCAGGTTTAATATTTTATTGAACCACCTTTAGTCCGAATTCCAGCGCTTATGCGGTTAGCCATGCATAGATTCTACAAGGTGGATTGCATTTAATTCAAGAGGCGTTGGGTAAGCTTTGGATAAACAGCTCGTAATTTCATGTATAGCTGATGGCATTGTAGATTGTTATCGGACGTATTTTTCTAAACTGTCCCTGACGTTCTCGACAGGGTTTTAATTTGGGCAACTTAAAATTAGAATTTTTTCTTCTCATATTATCAAATATAAAAAATTTAATGTGGGCAGCACATGGCTTTCCCTGCAGACTTATATCCACGTTCTCTTTTATTTTAATTAAATTTAATTCACTTTTAATTCAATTTTCGTTCACATTTGGTAACTGGTATTTTCAAAGGTGGCGTAGAGCATACGTAGTTTTTTAATTTAGATTTTTGCAGGCCATTTTGCAAAAAAAAAAGGCAGGTTGTTCTTTTCCGAATCATACCAAAATCTAATCAGCAGAGTATCCTACAAGTAACTTATCTACCAAATTTTGTGAAATTTGGTCAATTAGTATTTTAGCGAGAGTGGATACATGACATTTTTCAGGATCATTCCGCAAAAAAAGGCGGGTTTTGTTTTTACGAATCCTACCAAAAACTAATCAGCACCAGGGTATCACCCAAGTGACTTACCTGCGAAATTTTTTGAAATTCGGTCCATTAGTTTTTTAGTTAGAGTGGATACATACATTGCACAGACACACAGTCACAGACGTCACGTTAAAAATAGTTTTTTCGAATTCTAGAGGCTTCGAAACGTGTAGATCCGTCGAAAACTCGAGTTGCGATTTTCGGCATGATTCCAATACTTTCCCTATACATTACTATGTATTGTAGGGAAAGTAAAAATTACATTTAAAATAAAGTTATGGCGTACTTAGATACTAACGCTAACCAAACAATATAGTGCGCCGGGATGGCTACATTTGACCTACATTTTGCGTGCTCTTGCATTTTTAGCATATAAGCTATACGCATCAAAATGGATGCCATGTATGTGACCATATTCGTGACTATAATATGCTAATTAAGCTATAGTCGAATCACGAGTTTCTCTCCCCAGGGAATTACCACTTGTTCCTCGAAATTAATATAATCCGAGAATGTTTAGATAAGATACCACTCTACGTACATATCAGCCTTCATACATTCAAGCTTTAATTGCAGTTCGAAACCGACCCCAACTTTTAAACCTCATTTGCAATGATACGGCCGGAATTACCGCGGTCCGCTGACGACCTGAGCAGGCAGCGTGCAGGGTCATTTCCTCTCGAACTTTCCTCCCTTTCCTCTTGGATGTCCGACGATCATGGACCGGAGAAAGAGCGGAGGGGGGAGGGAGGCACGTGCCACGGCACCCCGCCCAGAATTTTGGGCGAACCGTGAATTACCTTGCGCTCAAGTCACTGGCCTCGTACACACACGTTCATTCATAAAAATTCATTCTCGGTGTATTTTTTTCCTCCTCTTTTTTTCTTTTTTTAACTTTTCGTCTTAAGAGGAATTAGGATGTGGTGATAATAGTAATGATAATATAATATAGTCCTCTTTAAAGGCGTAGTTTGATAAGAGGGAGCGGGGCGTTTTAATTCTGTAATTGAAATTTCGCTCTTGAATTGAACTCTATGCAAAAATTTCTACAAATGCGTACTTCATGAAGTGCGTACGCATTTGTAGAAATTTTTGGGAAAAGGAATATGACGGAAATAAATAACTACTGGGTATTCATATGACTCAATATGAAGCGAGGGATATTTCTATAAAACTACATATTCTTCATGGAATGAAAAAATATCTGCAACACAAAATTCTCTTACACAATACATTAGAATTCGTAGAGTTGTTGGTATCACTAGTACATCAGTTTCTGGCTCACTTATCTCTAGCAAAATAGGACGAGAGTAAACTCTCGCAACATAAACACTCGTAACGGAAAAACTCTCGGGACAAGGTAAAAATTCGTAACGTAAACTCTCGCAGCGTAAAAACTCTTAAAAACTCAGACGTAGAAACTTGTCTAACGAGAGTAAACTCTCGCAACATAAACACTCGTAACGGAAAAACTCTTGGAACAACGTAAAAACTCGTAACGTAAACTCTCGCAACGTAAAAACTCGTAAAAACTCTTAAGAACTCAGACGTAGAAACTTGCCTAACGAGAGTAAACTCTCGCAACATAAACACTCGTAACGGAAAAACTCTCGGGACAAGGTAAAAATTCGTAACGTAAACTCTCGCAGCGTAAAAACTCTTAAAAACTCAGACGTAGAAACTTGTCTAACGAGAGTAAACTCTCGCAACATAAACACTCGTAACGGAAAAACTCTTGGAACAACGTAAAAACTCGTAACGTAAACTCTCGCAACGTAAAAACTCGTAAAAACTCAGACGTAGAAACTTGTCTAACGAGAGTAAACTCTCGCAACATAAACACTCGTAACGGAAAAACTCTCGGAACAACGTAAAAACTCGTAACGTAAACTCTCGCAACGTAAAAACTCGTAAAAACTCTTAAGAACTCAGACGTAGAAACTTGCCTAACGAGAGTAAACTCTCGCAACATAAAAACTCGTAACGGAAAAACTCTCGGAACAACGTAAAAACTCGTAACGTAAACTCTCGCAACGTAAAAACTCGTAAAAACTCTTAAGAACTCAGACGTAGAAACTTGCCTAACGAGAGTAAACTCTCGCAACATAAACACTCGTAACGGAAAAACTCTCGGAACAACGTAAAAACTCGTAACGTAAACTCTCGCAACGTAAAAACTCGTAAAAACTCTTAAAAACTCAGACGTAGAAACTTGTCTAACGAGAGTAAACTCTCGCAACATAAAAACTCGTAACGGAAAAACTCTCGGGACAACGTAAAAATTCGTAACGTAAACTCTCGCAACGTAAAAACTCGTAAAAACTCTTAAAAACTCAGACGTAAAAACTTGTCTAACGAGAGTAAACTCTCGCAACATAAACACTCGTAACGGAAAAACTCTCGGGACAACGTAAAAATTCGTAACGTAAACTCTCGCAACGTAAAAACTCGTAAAAACTCTTAAAAACTCAGACGTAAAAACTTGTCTAACGAGAGTAAACTCTCGCAACATAAACACTCGTAACGGAAAAACTCTCGCAACATAAATACTCGTAACGGAAAAACTCTCGGAACAACGTAAAAACTCGCAACGTAAACTCTCGCAAAGTAAAAACTCGTAAAACTCAGACGTAAAATCTCGTCTAACGAGAGTAAACTCTCGCAATTTTTGTAATCTGTATCTATAGTTTGAGTACCAAATTTTTTCATACCAAATTTATTTTTTATACCATTTTTTTTATATACCAAATTTGACCATCGCAAAAATATCGTTTGTACTTAAGCTGAGTTATTTTAAGACAAGGTAGACAAACCACAGCGAATCGAATTCACCTCAAACATAAAAATCTCAATCAAAAACTTGGCATATTAGTTACTGAATATTCCAAATTTTAAAACAATTGATTAAATTTTAAAGAAGGATAGATGCACAACAGAGAAAAACAGGGCGGGCAATTCCTATCAGATTACGTTCAGCCTACGAACTCAACCTGTAAAATGAATTTACACCACATATTTAAATTTAAAAAAAATTCGGTAAAGTTTTAAAGAAATTACCATCGAACAATGTACATCAGTAAAGTGAGGTTGAGCGCAGCACGTGTAGTTTGTATCTGAAAACGTCCATTAAAGAACTCGGCTTGTAAAATATTGATTTGCTTCATTAGGGAGCTTCGCCCCCTGATCACTATACTCAACAACCCCCATAACACGCTTCGCAAGTCAGCTACATTTTTTACACTTTACAACATAGTTGAAAAGTGTTTATGGCTTTTTTCATTCATTCTGTCTGTCTGTCTGTCCGTTAGCACGATAACCACCGTAGGAATGACTTTATCAAAATGAAGCTTTAGTATGTCGTTCAGACCGTCTATAGGACCTATGGGAATATAAATGAATAATATCACCCAATTAATTTTGGATTGAATCCGGGTTGAAAAAATGAAATACATTGAACCCTATGGGACCTAATTTTTCAAACATTTTTATGCAAATTTAAAATTCACACATTGCTTTGAAACTTTTAGGAAATATTCAAATTATATATAAAATATATAAAAAAAATTTCAGCAAAATATATTCAGTAGTCTTTTAAATAAAAATTGAAATAATAATTACATCCATTATATGAAGAGATCACGTGACCATTATATAAAGCGATTACGTGACCCACTTCAAAATAAAATATGGCATCCATCTTGTGTCAAAATCATGATTTTTAAAGTTCTTTTTAATTTATATTTAGTGTTGTGTCCGTCCTTAAACCACTTTATTTTTGCTTGATTTCTGTGCATCAACGTTCTGAAACAACGCGATTACAATATATTTGAGTTTAAATGATCATCAAATTTTGATTATTTCTACAACAAAGCTTAATTTTCACTTATGGGGATTGTAAACACATCAAGCAGTAAGATGAGTTGTATAACAATTGCTGCATTTCTTTAATGCAAAATTATTTAGCTCTGGAATCTGTAATTTAGTTGATATGAATGAAACATTTATTGATTTTGCATAGAGAAGCAAACGATTTTTTCGATGAAGTTTTAAGTATAGAGTTAAATTTCTTGTATCTCCATGCTTTTAAGTTAAAAAAAAAAAAAAAAATTGTAGTCTTGTGATGAATGAAAGGAATGGAAAAAAGTTTATGAATAAAATGCTGCTTTTATAGATAGAGCCAGGCGATTTATATTTCGATGACGTCATTTGAATAAAGTTCATTTGTTTTCGATGAAATTTTCAAATATAATAAATTATTGTAGTATTGTGATAATTTAAAAAATATTACCCATGAATATATCGCATTTTAGAGATGTTTAAGCCAGGAGATTTATATTTCAATGACGTCATTTGAATAAAGTTCATTGTTTTCGATGAAGTTTTTAGTTTTCAAATATAATAAATTAATGTAGTATTGTGATAATTTTAAAAATATTACCGAGGAATGTATCGCATTTTAGGGATGTTTAAATAAAATTGCATTGCAGTTGGAAAGTGTTTCGTAATCAATGCTTTATGCATGATTGATCTTTCTTGTTTAAATAAACATTTGGAAAAATTTCGTTTTTCAAATAAACATATATAAAAGTTTTAAAAGAGTTATCATAGATCCAAATATGTAGAAAGACAAACATACAGGTAACAGCAAATCGCGTTCAGCTGACAAAACTTGGGCACTTCACTTCATAGTTCCAGGAATTTATATATATGAACTCTGACAACATGTCCCCGACTCGACATTAATCTGCTTCATTGACTTCTTTTCCATACTATTTATAAGTATAATTTGTTGACTATTTATAAGTATAATTTGTTGACTATTTATAAGTATAGTTTTTTTTTTTTTACTTTTCCTGCAATAGATGGTAATGTATAGGGAAAGTATTAGAATCCTGCCGAAAATCGCAACTCGAGTTTTCGACGGATCTACATGTTTCGAGCCCTCTAGAATACAAAAAGTCTATTTTTAGCCTGACGTCTGTGTATGTATCTGTGTGTCTGTCTGTGTGTATGTGTGTCTGTCTGTGTGTATGTGTGTCTGTCTGTGTAGATTTTGTATCCACTCTAACTGAAAAACTCATAGACCGAATTTCATAAAATTTGGTAGGTAAGTAACTTGTGGGCGAATCTGGTGCTGATTAGTTTTGGGTACAATTCGGGATAAAAGAACCCGCCCTTTTTAGCGAAATGGCCCGCGAAAGCCTGTATCCACTTCATCTGAAAAACTAATGGATTGAATTTCACAAAATTCGGTAGATAAGTCGCTTGTATGTCACCCTGGTGTTGATTAGATTTTAGTACGATTCGGAAAAAAATAACCTGCTTTTTTTTTACGAAATGACCTGCTAAAATCGTCAAAATCTAAACTAAAAAACTACGTATGCTCAAATATATCCATTAAATGCTTGTTTTATAAGCAATTTTTAACGAAAAAAAAGAATAAGACAAACCCTATTACAATAGGACTAGCCGTTCTCGAGATATTTTAGTTTTTTCGTATTTTCTCTACACCATATTTAAAAATCTGATGTGGGCAGCACATGACCTTCCCTGCAGACTTATATTCACGTTCTCTTTATTACTTTCCTTATATACATAATGTATAAGGAAAGTATTGTGACGGGTTCGAAAATTCGAATTCGAGTTTTCGACGGGAGAGCACGTTTCAAGCATCCCTGATCACGAATCAAACATTTTTGAAGTGATGTCTGTGTGTGTGTATGTGTGTGTGTGTGTGTGTGTGTGTGTGTGTGTGTGTGTGTGTGTGTGTGTGTCAGTGAGTCTATGGAGACGATAACTGACGAACGAATGGACCTATTCGAACCAAATTTGGTACAAAAATCACAATCCGTAAGCACTGGAAGCCTATTGCTTTTATATGCAATCGAATGTTAAGAACCCCCCTAAATTTTCGAAAGAAATTTTGAAAAAATCGTCAGAAAATCAAAACTACTAATAAAGTTACGCCCGTGTTTACATAAGAATCGTACCACATTTCTTATGTAATTTTTCATTAGAAAACGACTGACATAAATTTTAGAACGCTAACATGAACCGTTCTCGAAATATTGTTCATTTTAAAAAAAAAAATTATAAAAAAGTCATATAAAAAAAAAATTCCTATTGAGAAACATGTTCACTTTTCATATGTAATACCATGCGATAAATTGGGTTACATCATTCTCGTGGAACTAGCTCATTCCATTCATGAAAAAATATACTTTTAGCAATAGTTTTGTGTTTGAACGCCAATAGTCATTTATCTGCTGTAAGAATAACTTATTTCTCAGTGCATAACGCTTGGCGAAATTTTGGCGACGAATTTGGCGGAATGTCGCCAACTTTTTGAAATGTTGCCAAATTAATGAAAACCTCGCCAAATGGATAAAAATGACGACTAATTGTCGAAAATTTAATATCTGTGAAGGAATATTAGTATCTACTATAAGAAAAACCTACTTTTTGTACTGTAAAAGTAGTAAATTAATTGCATTATATAAGGAAAGTCATGTGTTGCCCACATCAGATTTTTTTAATTAAATTTATTTCACTTTTAATTCAATTTTCGTTCCCATTCGGTAACCGGACTTATTTTCAAAGGTAGCGTAGAGAAAATACGAAAAACTAAAATATCTCGAGAACGGCTAGTCCTAATGTAATGGGGTTGGTCTTATTCTTTTCTTCGCTAAAAATTACGTATTAAACAAGCATTTAATGGATATATTTGAGCATACGTAGTTCCTTAGTTTAGATTTTGACGATTTTTGCTGGCTATTTTGCAAAAAAATTCAGGTTATTTTTTTTCCGAATCATACCAAAATCTAATCAGCACCAGGGTGACCCACAAATGACTCATCTGCCGAATTTTGTGAAATTCGGTCCATTAGTTTTTTAGTTAGAGTGGATACAAGCTTTTGCGGGCCATTTCGCAAAAATAGGCGGATTCTTTTATCCCGAATCGTACCCAAAACTAATCAGCACCAGACTCGCCCACAAGTGACTTACGTACCAAATTTTGTGAAATTCGATTCATTAGTTTTTTAGTTACAGTGGATATAAAATCTGCACAGACAGACAGACAGACACACAGACACACACACAGACGTCACACTAAAAATGGTTTTTTCGTATTCTAGAGGTCTTGAAACGTGTAGATTCGTCGAAAACTCGAGTTGCGATTTTCGACATGATTCCAATACTTTCCCTATACATTACCGTGTATTGCAGGGAAAATAAAAATCTGATGTAGGCAGCACATGACTTTCCCTGCAGCCTTATATTCACGTTATATTTATTTAAATTAAATTTAATTCACTTTTAATTCAATTTTTGTTCTCATTTGAAAACTAGACTTATTTTCAAAAATGGTGTAGGAAAAATACGAAAAACCAAAATATCTCGTGAACGGCTAGTCCTAGTGTAGTCGGGTTGGTCTTATTCTTTTCTTCGCTAAAAATTACGTATTAAACAAGCATTTAATGGCTATATTTGAGCATACATTGTTCTTAAGTTTAGATTTTGATGACTTTTGCGGGCCATTTTGCAAAAAAAGGCAGGTTATTTTTTTCCGAATTGTACCAAAATCTAATCAGCACCAGGGTGGCCTACAAGCGACTTATCTACCAAATTTTGTGAAATTCGGTACATTAGTTTTTCAGTTAGAGTGGATACAAGTTTTTGCGGGCCATTTCGCAAAAAAAGGCGGGTTCTTTTAACCCGAGTCATACCCAAAACTAATCAGCACCAGATTCGTGCACAAGTGACTTACCTACCAAATTTTATGAAATTCGGTCAATTAGATTTTTAGTTAGAGTGGATACAAAATCTGCACAGACAGACACACAGACAGACGCCACGCTAAAAATAGCTTTTTCGTATTCTAGAGGTCTCGAAACCTGTAGATCCGTCGAAAACTCGAGTTGCGATTTTCGACATGATCCCAATACTTTCCCTATACATTACCATGTATTGCAGGGAAAGTAAAAATCTGATGTGGGCAGCACATGACTTTCCCTGCAGACTTATAGTAACGTTCTCTTTATTTTAACTAAATTTATTTCACTTTTAATTCAATTTTCGTTCTCATTCGGTAACCGGGCTTATTTTCAAAGGTGGCGTAGGGAAAGTACGAAAAACTAAAATATCTCGAGAACGGCTAGTCCTAGTGTAATGGGGTTGGTCTTATTCTTTTCGTCGTTAAAAATTACGTATTAAATCAGCATTTAATGGATATATTTGAGTATACCCAGTTTTTTATTTCAGATTTTGGCAATTTTTGCGGGCCATTTTGCAAAAAAAGGCAGGTTATTTTTTTCTGAATCGTACCAAAATCTAATCAGCACCAGGGTGACCTATACGTGACTCATCTACCGAATTTTGTGAAATTCGGTCCATTAGTTTTTCAGCTAGCGTGGATACAAGCTTTTGCGGGTCATTTCGCAAAAAAAGGCGGGTTCTTTTATTTCGAATCGTACCCAAAACTAATCAGCACCAGCCCCGCTCACGAGTGACTTACTTACAAAATTTTGTGAAATTCGGTCCATTAGTTTTTTAGTTAGAGTGGATACAAAATCTGCACAGACAGACAGACACACAGACAGACACACAGACAGACACACAGACACACAGACACACACACAGACGTCACGTTAAAAATGGCTTTTTCGTATTCTAGAGGTCTCGAAACGTGTAGATCCGCCGAAAACTCGAGTTGCGATTTTCGGCATGATTCCAATACTTTCCCTATACATTACCATGTATTGCAGGGAAAGTAAAAATCAGTCCAGTTACCAAATGAGAACGAAAATTGAATTAAAAGTGAATTAAATTTAATTAAAATAAAAATAACGTGAATATTAGTCTGCAGGGAAAGTCATGTGCTGCCCACATCAGATTTTTACTTTTTAAATTTGGAGATTTGGCAAATGCGTTTATAAACCTTTTGAACACAGTTTAGATCATTTTGGAAATATATCAAGAAATGCATATTTTATTTGAAAATCAAACCAGAAAATGTACCCGGTGTTGCACGCCGGGAAATAAAGCAGGGTTGTTTTATAAAATAACAAAATAAATAAATTTTGTTCTGTATTCTGTCACTTGCAGAGACTCTACATTCAACGTTAACGGACACTATTTAAATCTTAATTTCAACAATCTCAGCACAAGTAGACCTTTTTATATATTGACCATATCTTCCGCATACAATTTGCCATTTTAGTGGCTAGAGTAGGTAGAAAACTCCGGAAAGAATAAGCTCGAAGAGAAAATGATTCAAACATTTCAAGAGTTCATTCACTTAAAAAAACTTATAATTCACCAACTTGTTGGGATGGGTTGGGGAAAATATTTTTTTTTATGCGGGAGCAGTTTGTCATATTTTAAGGAGCTACTGGTAAATTGAAAACGTCGGATTGAACATCAATTTTTTTATATCGTATTATGAAACACAGGTTGGCTTAAATCGCCAAAAAGTATACATATATGTATTTTTAAATTCCTGAAAATTCGTCTATTCTTATAACATATGAATTCCGTTCAAAGTTTGTTTGAAAAAGAATTTTTCAATCTCTCGGTGGTGTCAAGATAAAAACACTGTGATAATATTATAGATCGCTAAGGAATCGATTTGCTTGAACATCTCCTAAAATCATTCTAAATCGGGCTAAAACATGAAATAATTTAAAAACTGATTCGAAATTTAAAAAATAACCCCTAGATGCACATATTCGGATCCTGAACTACCTGTGTGCCAAATTTCACTGCCGTTAGATTTTCTGATACAGACTGCACACACGTCATCCTTTATTATGAAGATATATATATATATATATATATATATATATATATATATATATATATATATATATATATAAAATTAAATCTAATTACAGAACCTGCTCAAGGGATAGTTACTAATTTATATGATAAAAAAGATTTTTTTAAATTGAATATTAATAAATTATTACCGTTTAATTCCTGCAACTCGATTCAATTGTTTAGAAATATTATACTTAATCAACTTTTTAGAATTTATAGATTATCAGATAAAAAATTTCATGCTTTGCACATTAATAACCTCAAAATTACCAGTAAAATGTATAAATATCCTGCATATTTAGTAAATGGTATAGTTAATAAGTTTCGATTAACCTAATATTCTCATATTCTCCCCTTATTATCTTATTTTAGCCGTACTTATTCATTCTCTTGAATTTATATTTTCATCTTTTTATCTTGAAGCTTTAACTGTTGAATATCTCTTTTTATTGCTTTTACGCAGTACAGTTTTTATTACTCTCTTTGGCAACAGCAAATCACATCTTTTCATTTCTGCATATGACAACATTGGTCTAGCCATTTTTTGCTTGTCACGGTTGCTCTAATGAAATGTATTTCAAAGTATTTATGCTTCCTTCATTGTTCCAATCTATATGCTTGTCGTCCATATAACACAAGTTTATAGATAAAATCTATCTTGTGTTTCAGAAACAAGCATTTTTGTGTTCATTTCGAAGGGATATATAGACCCGAAGAGAATTTTTTCGAAATGAACTTATCGTAAGCCTAAATCTCTTCCATGTGCAAGCTTTTTTGCTTGATTTTTTTGTTTTCTTATTTGCATTCCTCATTTCTGAAATTTGTTGATTGTCTTTGTCTTTATGACCTGCATTACGCTTTATTATTTCCTCTTTATGTCTTAATATCTTTTATTTCTTTGTATTTTGTAGAAAACTTTGGAATAGTGTATTATGAGTTACTACATAGATTTAACTTTGGATTTACTAATTTATATTTATAAATATATATATATATATATATATATATATATATGTATATACAGGGTGTCCCAAAAACATTGACCTCAGCTTTTATTCCTTAAATATTGATCTTTGACATATATAATAAATTACAAAATTGCGTAAGAAAAGGTACAGAATTTTATGAAATCGATTAAAATTTTCAAGGGAATTGGGTTTTAAGAAATACGAAATTTAAAATATTATAAGGCCCCCGTACAAAAACAATGCCAATGAGTAAAATGTGCCCCATATACTAATAAGTTGATGTATAAAATTTCAGCGTTTTATCATAAAAAGTCTCAGAGATATGAAAAGACAAGGTTGGTGAAGGATTAATCAAAAGTTAAAATGTAAATGTTTACAGCAAGAGTGCAAATGACGCAATGCATAAATGCATCATAGGCAAATAATATCTGCCTCTTATCTTTAATTGATCTTTGGCATGGATGGAAAACATTTTGAACAAGCTTTGTAATCTTTGCGTAAAGTTATTATTTTTACACAGTGTAGATACTTTTGTACCAATAAATAGCAAAATTATTATCTATTTATGTAATCATTGTTTTCCTTCGTAATTTATGTATGACCCCTAAAACGCGATCTGCCGACATGATTTTTCCCCCTCTAAGAACCCATGTCGATGCACCGAAAAGTGGTTTAAATCAGCATTTTTGTCTTTTCATATCTCTGGGACTTTTAATGATAAAATGCTGAAATTTTGTGCATCGGTTTATTAGTGTATGGTGCACATTTTACTCGTTGGAAATGTTTTTGTACGGGGACCGCATAAAAATTTAAATTTTGAACTTCTTAAAATTTGATTCCCTTGAAAATTTTAATCGATTTCATAAAATTCTGTACCTTTTTTCAAGCAACTTTGTAATTTATTATATATGTCTTAGAACAATATATAAGGAATAAAAGCCGAGGTCAATGTTTTTGGGACACTCTGTATAAATACGAAGGGTTTTAGATAATTATTTTCATATTGTTTAAATTAAATATCCATAACCATAAATATTTATTAAATCTGGAAATCATAATGCCCGTAGTAAAAGTATTATTATAATCACATGGTACCTATTTCAATACAAATACATATGAGCAATTTGAAATATGAATACATGGGAAAGTGGTGTGGTCTCTCTTGAATCCGTACACTCTGTAAGAAAAACCTTAACTTTCAGATTTATTGAGGAATGACAAATCATTTTCGTGTTATTCCAACAAAATTTGAAACGTTCATTATTAAAAACCAGTTACCATTTCAATTACCAGAAGACACGAGCAAAAGAGTGGAGCACGATTACAAGTCAGTTTAGTTATTTCTGATAAACAATGGCTGTGGAAGTTTCCTTTCTTCTTTCAAGGGTTAGGTCACTAACAAGAAATGTATTGGATAAGAATCTTCGTTAGTGAAACAGCATAAAGCAAGCAAAGTTCAAACCCGTTTTGGAAGCAAATCGGGCTTCTTCTTCAGGATCAGATTGACCTTACAGCTTTTCCAACAAAGTAGCAAAACTCAACCTGTCTTGTTCGGATTGTCTGGCTCGAGTAGTAACTGTCTATTTTACCTTGAGAATAGAAATTCGATTTATCTCCGAGGCTGATTGACACTCTTATTTTGTATGATTTTTCATACGAAGCTTTTATGATCATACTTGCCTTTTGAGCATTAGTTTGAGAGCATTTCTATTTTGTTTTATATATCTTCTCTGTCATAAGTCTGTGTGTAAATTATCGCTCGGTCGGGCATCAGTATGAAGCAACATTTAGGGAAGAACATAACGGAATCTCCAGACAAAAGTTGCCCGAGCTCTGGATGAAATATCACATACTTTGCTCGAGCTCAAAACATTTCACTAAGGATTGTAAGACTGGCGTCAATAAGAAGCAATGAAAGAGTATATCTCTACAACTGAATCTCCAGACAAGCTTCCCGAGTTCTGGATGGAATCTCACATACTTTGCTCAAACTCAAAACATTTCACTAAGCATTGCAAAATTGGCGTTAATAAGAAGCAATATCTAGGGAAGAACATACCTCGACAACTGAATTTCCAGACAAGTTACCCTGGCTCCAGATGGAATCTCACATATTTTGCTCAAGTTCAAAATATTAAGCATTGGATGACGGGCGTCAATATGAAACAATATCTATAAGGAAGAACATACCTCGACAACTGAATCTCCAGATAAGTTACCCTTGCTCTAGATGGAATCTCACATATTTTGCTCAAGCTCAAAATATTAAGCATTGGATGACGGCCGTCAATATGAAGCAATATCTATAAGGAAGAACATACCTCGACAACTGAATCTTCAGGCACGTTACCCTAGCTCTGGATGGAATCTCACATACTTTGCTCAAATTCAAAACATTTCACCAAGCATTGTAAGACTGGCGTTAATAAGAAGCAATATCTATAGGGAAGAACATACCTCGACAACTGAATTTCCAGACAAGTTACCCTGGCTCTAGATGGAATCTCACATATTTTGCTTAAGCTCAAAATATTAAGCATTGGATGACGGCCGTTAATATGAAGCAATATCTATAAGGAAGAGCATACCTCGACAACTGAATCTCCAGATAAGTTACCCTAGCTCTGGATGGAAACTCACATACTTTGCCCAAACTTGAAACATTCCACCAATCATTGTAGGACCGACTTTAAATATGAAGTGGAAGATCCTCGCCTCAGTAACCTAATGCGAAGAATGTCGTATGGCTAGCCGAAATTCGGTGGTTCCATTCCCTGCTGAGACATTTCCTCACAATGGCGCTCTATGTACTTAACGTCATAAATTCAATAGAGAGGATTAATGTCTGAATAATACCGAAGCTGGAATTTTCCCAGAATCCTATGAGTTACCGCAAAGGTTTCATTTCATGGAGCATTCAATTATCGAACTGGAAATTATAGAAAAAAGCAGGGGAATGAGGAGGCCGTACATATACAAAATGGCACATCGATATGAAATCTAATGAAAGAAAATGTAGGATCCACTTCAAATAGAGAGAGAAAGATAACGGTCTCAGTAACTCATAGGATAGAGAGGCGACTGGCCAGCTAGAAATTAGTGTTTCCATTCCTATGTGAGACGTGAATCCATAACATTGTTAACTGAATTAGAAACAAAAAAAAAATCCAAGTGCTTCAAATAAAATTCTCCCTGGATAACGAGGACGACCGACGGCCTTTTGACTCAGATAAAATTTTTTTACATCATATCATGCATATAGACAATTGTTCAAACTTCTGTATTAGATAATCTAAAAATATAAAATAATTCGTTATTAACGACGTAATACAGTTGAATAAATGTATCAATAGAATTTGATGGCAAAAGGGCTACTCTGTCTTCTTATCCTTCTTTGTCAGGAAAAGGAAGACAGAGTAGTCACTACAGCAAATACAGCAGTGACTACTGCAGTTGTGAAATTTCTTTCAAATAAGAGAAGTGTGCAGTGAAACGGCTTCAACCCTATAATAGGAGAAAGTGCTTAACCGATCATCCATCACTACCCATGGACTATGTATTCGCAGTCAATGCCGCTAATCAGCACAGTGCAGACGATAAAATGATGAACAAGCATAAAACTATTTTAAAGCAAGAATTTTAGAACTTTATAGGTAGAAGTACTGTAATTTCGAATCCAGTAATGATTGGAAGCTTTTTTAGTCATATTCAATGTTAATGAAATTCTAAATGCTCAGGAATATAGTAAGGAGAAGTATGCCCTATAGCAAGGAGTTGCAAATAACACCAGAGCATTGCAAGAAAGTGTTTATCTGATCACCATCACCTGTGAACCTTGGCGTTTGCTGTAGTGTCTGGTATATCTGGATTATCTTGACGAAGAAGGTCTTTTGTCTTTGAAGTCGGTTGATAATCTCTATCCCAGGTATCCTGAAGAAGAAGGTTTTTTTTTTATCTTCAAAACCGTTGATAATTTCACTACATTGTTTTAAGCTATATTGCTAACACTGTACTTACATTACAATTGTTTTAATAGTAGTTTAAATGATTTCATTTAAAGTCATACGTATCATGTATTCCTATGACCTCAGTGATATATGTCCAGGAGCCTTGCAATATTCTTCCGTGGTGCGAGAAACCCATCATTATCAAGGAGTCCTTGGCTTATAAAGGACTGGATACTGCTGTACTGAAGTGTACATATATATTGCACTCTTGATACAAAATTAAAAAGGAAACTCAAGAAAGGGGGGAAAGGAGATTGTTCATAAAATAAGCATTTTTTTTCTTGAACAAGTGATTACAATTTGTTAAATGTTAATATTCTTAACCTTAATGAAAATTATCAGTGATTTAATTTTTAAGATGTAACATTTGATGCACTATCAAGTTGTGATTTTAATCAACCTTTATATTACATAACTTAAATAAAACCCACTAAATATCCCCTAACTTTTAAGTTGCGACACTTGTGACAGTTTTAAAATTTGGCCAGCACACAAAATGACATCTCTTTTTGTTGTTACTGTTGTGTCACTTTTGATGTTTTAGTTGTGCACTGATAGGCTTATTTTCGTGTGATGGCACTTTTTTAGTTAATAGTGTCACTTTTGCAGATTATATTTGCTCAATTTCGATGTTTTCGTTGTACACTGATTGGCTTATTTTCGAGTTTGACACTTTTTTAGTAAAAAAAATGTTACTTTTGTAGATTATAATTGCTGACCTTTGATATTTCATTGTACATTGAAAGGCTTATTTTCGAGTTATGACACATTTTTAGTAAACAGTGCCACTTTTGTAGATTATATTTGCTCACTTTCTAGAAAACTTCACTTGGACACATGTGTCATCAAGTGGACCTAGTATGAAAACAAGTCTAGTATGGACACAAAGTTATGCATTTTGAGTTGTGACACTTTTGAACTAAGGGTACAATATATCTTTACAAGTAATGCTATTTTATCAAACGGGAACGCTTGGCGGATCCTTCGCTGGTAGAATATTCCAGAACCTTGTATATTCTAGATCTAGATACGCTCTTCCACATTTCTGGGTAAAGCAAAAAAGCGGGCACGATGTTTCTGCGCAAACGTCATCCTCCTCCGAAACCGGTGATTAAAATGCCCGCAGAAGGACGGCACTTTTCCGTAAACTTGTGTTTTACTGTCGGCTGTAATTGTAGGCTTCGTATCCGTTCCACCGTGTGTGGCAGTTGGGAGCAGCGCGAGGTCAATTATAGCTTTGAAGCCAATTTCCTGCAACGTCGAAACAACGTTGCTCAGACGCCCACCTCCCTTAAATAGTTTTGCGGCCCATTTCTTTCTTCACTGTTTGCGTTTGCGACTTCAAGAGTCTGTTTTATGACAGAAGTTGCGACGTTTGTTTTGATGGCTTAATTGTCGTGAGCAAGGTTATGGTCTGTGAAGAGCAGCAGACCTGTCGTTCACTGTGTCGTTAAATCTTAATTTCAATAATCTCAGAACAATTACATCAATTTATATAATGGCCATATACCTTCCGCAAGCAACATAATTTTTATATTTCCAATAATTAAGCGTCCCGTTATTTAAATAATACAGATACAGACAGATAACAGAACTCACTTTTCAAATCATCTCTTTTGGACTAAAATCATTCTCGCAACTCAAGTAAATGAAAATCCTTGAAATCGCAAAAGAGTTCGAATATAAACTGAAAAATACACGCAGTTGATGAGATCAGCTGTTTTTAACACTTTACAACAAAGTTGAAAAGTGTTTATGACTTTGTTCATTCTGTCTATCTGTCTGTCTGTCTGTCTGTCTGTCTAGCCGTTAGCACGATAACTGCCATAAAAATGACTTAATCAAAATGAAATTTCAGTATGTTGTTCAGACGGTCTGTAGGACCTATGGGAATATAAATGAATAATATCACCCAATTAGTTTTGGATTGAACCCGGGTTGAAAAAATGAAATACATTGAGCCCTATGGGATCTTATTTTTCAAACATTTTTTAAGCGGATTTAAAATTCACAAATTGCTTCGAAATTTTTAGGTAATATTCAAATTGTTCCATAAAATATATAAAAAAAATCAGTGAAATATATTCAGTAATTTTTTTAAATAAAAATTAAAATAATAATAACACCTCTTATATGAAACGATCACGTGACCATGATATGAAAGTATCACGTGATCCACTTCAAAATGATATATGGCATCCATCTTGTCTCAAAATCGTAATTTTTAAAGTTATTTTTATTTCATATTGAGTGTTGTATCCGTCCTAAAACCAATTTATTTTGGTTTAAATTCTGTGCATCTACATACTAAATCAACGCAATTACAATATATATGAGTTTAAATGCTCATTCAAATTTGATTATTTCTACAACGAAGCCTATTTTTCACTTATGTAAAATGTAAACAGCAAAATATGTAGGATGAGTTGCATAGAAATTGCTGTATTTTTTTAACGCAAAAGAATTTAGCTCATGGAGTCTGCATAGCTGATATGAAAGAAATATTCATTGACTTTACCGAGAGAAGGACGATTTTTTGCGATGAAGTTTTAAGCATAGAGTTAAATTACTTGTAGCTCCATGGTCTTAATTTTTAAATAAAATAAATTATTATAGTATTGTGATGAATGACATGAATGGGAAATTATTTATGAATGAAATGCTGCTTTTTTAGAGAGAGCCAGACGTGTTATTTTTTCTATGACGTCATTTGAATGAATTTCAGTTGTTTTCGATGAAGTTTTTAAATATAATAAATTATCGTGGTATTATGATAATTCAAAAATTATAATCGAGTAATATATCACATTTTAGAGATGTTTAAACCAGGCAATTTATATTTCAATGCCGTCATTTGAATGAAGTTCATTTTTTTCGATGAAGGTTTAAGTTTTCAAATATAATAAATCAATGTAGTATTGTGAGAAGTTTTAAAATATTACCGAGGAATGTATTGAATTTTAGACATGTTTAAATAAAATTGCATTGCTGTTGGAAAGTGTTTCATAATCAATGCTTTAAGCATGATTGATCTTTCTTGTTTTTTTTTTCAAACTGCTCGATCGTCAGCGAATCTGCGTAGCGAGGAAGGAACAGATTTAATTTGACAAAATAGCTGAAAATCGTGATTTTACATTGTCAAAATTCATAACTTTTAACTAATTTGAAATAAAGAAAATAATACCAAAATGCCCTTCCCAGGCCCTGAAGTACCTGCATACAAAATTTCTTGGCAGTACGGTGCGTAGTTTTCACGCCACTGAATTACATTTCTTGGTCAGTCTTATGATATTTTTACGATTTTCATTTCAGAACTGTTGAAAAAGTATCGCAATCAAACAGAGAGACTCCAGTGAGCTCAGATTACTTAAAGAAAGAATTTCCGGAGATGTACGTGAAAACAAAAATAAAAAATCGTAAGGAATAAAAAGAAAGTATTGTCAAGAAATTGTTGGCAGCACTCTGCGCAATCAGCTAGAGAACAACAAACCTGGACGAATTCTTCTTTGGGTTAATCAAAATAAAAGGTAAAAGAAATTCCGCAGAACCATTAGTATTTCCCCGACAAATAGTAAAGACACAAGAAAATATTTGGTAATCTTTCTTGATACTGAATGGAAACTTGAGAATTGTTTGCAAATATAAAAGTAGACGACTTGTAATCCGCCATGTTACGCAGTAGGACTAGAACCAAATCTTGTGGATTGCTTAAAATATTACTTACATTAATTGTTATTGTATGTACGTGCATCGTACTTTTGTGTATTTGTTTGATTATTTCCTTAAATTTAATGTTTGATAAAAACAAACTGAAGTTTATGTTGTCTGTTTATTGGTACATTCAAAGAGATATGCAAGAGGCTTCTGTATTAAAATAATGTTAAAAGAAGCAATGCACTTTCGATCAAACATCTAGCTAGAATTTCTATATAAGTTGAATATTTTTGTCTTTGGAATATAAATATCTACAAAAATGAATTGATTTGTCTGATTGATATTAATATAGGTAATTTTATTGTAGTTATACAAATGTCTATAAAACTGTTTTTCTGAAAGAATATATATAACCGATTTGTATAATTGTAAAATGAAATAAAATTCGTTCGCTGTTTATAAGAACTTTTGGTTTCCAATTTTTATTGAGCAATTCTTATTTTTGCAAGTTTTAAGTCTGGTTTTTCAAAAATAACTAGTGATGCCCGTAAGTAAATCATTCTGTCTGTAAGGTATTAAAAGGTCGGTTTAGTCATGGAATATACTATAATAAAAGACAACACGCCATCACTGTCTGCGCAGCCACAACACAAAAGAGGTATTATATTATCCATTGTTGTACATAAATTAAAATTTAGCCCAATATCCAGCTTCGATTTCAGTCTCTGACATATGCAACATAGAACTCTAGAATATTGCCATTTGTATATGGATTGACGACATCAGTATGTACTTGCGGTAAAACTAACTTGACTATAATGTGAAAACCATGATTGCTTATTTACATTGTTTCATCTTTATCTTTTATCTTTATCTTTTACCTTTATCTTTTATAGTTTTATTTTTTACGCACATAACTTGGTTCCTACATTCGTGTAGCTTCGCATGATTTATTTTTTTAGTCTCCACATAGTTTTTTACATCTTCGCATAGTTTTAAATACATTATTCATATTTAAGTAACTCTTTAAATAGCTTTATTCATATTTTCTTATAATTTCACAAAGTTATATTCATATCATTGCGTATCTTCCTACATCTGCCACACCTCCACACTTTGGAACTGGATTACTTAGTCGTTTTCAAAAATGTTGTCTGTAACACGTATTACAAAATAACAATTTTTTTCGATCTTAACGCTTTTTAAGATGATCAAATTCAAAGATGAAATTTTTAAAATTTTCAAAGATGAAATTTGACATTTGTGCTCTAAATTATATCAATTCAGTTTCATACACATCGAATTTTCTGAACTTGAAATGTAATAACAGTGAATGTCAAGTAGTTACTATCAAAATCATTGCTAAGTATAACCATTCAACCAAGTGTTTAATCCTTCAACTACGTATTCAATCATTCAACTAAGTGTATGATTATTGCTAAATGTATGATTATGTATAAACAATATCAAAATATTTCATGAATAGATCATCTCAAATTTAGTGTGATTTCTAGTTGTTCTGGACTTTGAATTTCACCTATGATAGTCTAGTCGAAACTCGCTATAATTTCGTTTTCCTACTAAACGTTTTTTACGAAACCAAAACCAGTGCGCTATCTAAACGATAGTTTCATATCTTTGAGGTTTTCCCAGAATCGATTTTTGAGGGCGTATTTATCGAAATCGTTAAAAACTCGCCGGATAACTAGAACGATAGCCCTTTTAATTAACTTCATTTATTTCAATCAGGTTTATTTTTCAGCTATATTTACTTTACTCAGTGGTTTATTTAAGAAACTGAAATGGTGGTGATTGCCCCAGTACCTAAATAAACCACAAAGGCTATCTATTGACTACGCAATGGCTCTCCCTTCACTCAACATTAGCTATCTCTGTTCATTCCACATTGGCTCTCCATTTTACATTGGTTCTTCATTCACTAAACATTGACTTTCCATTCACGGCTCTCCATTCACCCAACATTAGCTCTCCAATAATTCCACATTGACACTCCGTTCACTCAACATTAGCTGGCCATCAGCCCTACCGTGCTGAAAACACCGGTTCTCGTTAGATCACTGAAGTCAAGGAGCATCGGGCGCGGTTAGTACTTGAGTGGGTGACCACCTGAGAACACCGCGTGCTGTTGGCACATTTCGGGCGCGGTAGCCCGGTGGTTTACGCTCAGGATTTGCACGCTGCCACAACTGCCGCCGTGTTCATGCGGAGTACGATCACGTTAAACATGTGGGTCCGTAAGTCCTTCCGAGAGGTTGGTGGTAAGGGAAGGAAGGTACGGTCCCAGTGGATGCCTCCCCCACTGGGTTCCGGTCTAAATTGGGTGGCACTTCCCGGCCGTCCAAACAAGTTACCTCACACCTTTCTGGTAGGTCGGACGGTCTGGGTCTCAACAACAACTCAACATTAGCTCTCTAACTAACATTGGTTCTCCATTCGCTCAACATTGACTCTTCGTTCCCTCAACATTGGTTTTTCATTCATTCCACATTTGGCTTTCAGTTTATTCAACACTAGCAATCAGTTCACTCAACATTAGCTCTCCATTCACTCAACATTGGTTCGCCATTCATTCAACATTGTCTGTCCATTCATCCTACATTGGTTCTCTATTCTCTCAACATTGACTCTCCATATACGCCACAGTATTAACCGTTCTAACCCCCTTCCCATTCTATCATCAACCTTCTCCTTCCTTTCCAAGATCTTGACTACGAGTATGATTTTAATACTAATAAAATTATATCTCCTACATAAACACTAATTCCTACAAAGGCATATTAGATTGAAATGAAGTAAATACATTTACATATTTAATTGAAAATGCCGGAAGCAGATATTTAAGTGACAAAGTAGGCTACATATCTAAATACTAAATTCGACACTATATTATAACCATTAAAGCCGAATGAATCGCTCAAAATATTAAAATATGAAAAATTAGATAGCATTAATTTAATTGGTTACAAAAGATTTAACCTCAGATATGAAAGTACCCGATCTGTAAAGAGAATAATTGAAATTTTACGCTGAAAAAATTAACTTAAAGCCATTGAAAAGGATGAATCTATAAAATTTGAGGAGATTTCAAAACATGCACGTTCAAAAATATGAATCGAACAAGCTTCAAACAATGACTCCAAAGTAAAGAGATTAAATAGTCCAAACGATTTTAGCCACGTAACGGTTAGATGCAATTTCGATAGCATGCTGAATTAAATTTTAGCACAAATTATTTTAGTCATGAAATATATTGAATAAAATTACTTTCTAGTTGCCAGCAACGGTAACAATTAACGGAGATTAATTTCTATGAACATTTTATGCATATAGTATGATACTAATGTTTTATTTACCGCCAAAATTTTTAATTTGAATTTCAGAAAAATATTTAGCAAATTGGCGATGTTATTAATGATGCCAGTTCATCAAATAGAATATATAGTTAATTTCAGCGTTACAGAAATTAAGTAATTTTAAAAGAATATTTATCGGTAGAAAATTTTTTTGTAATATCATTGTTTTTACTAACATTTATTTAAAGCATCTACTAAACATATAATTTAGCAGATGCTTTATTTGTGGCAGCTTATCGTGTCCACATGGAAATCGATAGCAGACATACAGACTCCAAAAATAGTCAAAATGTGTTCAAAAAATTCTAAACCATATATTGGCATCAAATCTTTGAATTCGAAAATTTTCGTGAAAATAATACTTTCTCTGTACTGCAGTAGTGGCCAAAATTGTGGAAACTTTTTGGAAAAAGTGTATTTTTGAGGTTTGATGGCTCATAACGCGACTTTTTTTTTACCAGTACCCTAAAATTATATATCAATGGAAAGACAATTTAATCATGATTGTAATACAATAACATTTGTGAATTATTTTTCAATAGAACAGTATTTATAAAGAAGAAAAGTGAAATACATAGAAAAAATGAGATATACAAAAATTTTCACTATGTCAGTTAATACATAGTTGTGTAATCTTTAGCCTTAATTACTGCCTTGCAGCGCTTTCCCATGGAGTAAACCAATTTTTATAGCTCTACAGCTGTTATAACGTGAAACCAAGATTGAATTGTTGCTTCTGTTAATTGGGTTTTATTGCTGGCTTGTTTCTGACTCACAAGCTTCTTTAGTTGGCTCCATGGATTTTCGATGGGGTTAAGGTCTGGGCTATTCCCAGGCCATTCCAGTAGTTGAGTACCATAATCTTGAAGCCACTTTTTGCACACACGAGCAACATGACATGGAGCTGAATCCTGTTGAAATATAAATGCTTCATTATCTTGGAAAAGATCACGTGCAGAAGGCTGCAGTTTGGGCTCAAGTATTTCATTCATGTATCTTTGGGCACTTAAATTCCCATTGATCAAGCAAATTCTGCCCACACATCTTGACGTCATGCAATCCCAGATCATAATACTAACTAGGTGTTTCACGGTAGGTGTAATGCAATCAGGATGCGAATCTTATCAGGATGCAAATCTTATCAAATCTCCTTACGTATTTTACGTCATCACTACCAAACAGGGAGATTTTGGTCTCATCACTCCAAATTACACTGTCCCATTGTTCCGTTGTCCAGTTAACATGGGTTTTATCCCAGTTTAATCTTTTCAACCTTTGTTTAAGAGATAAAAATAGCTTTTGTCGTGGAATTCTAGCATTTACACAAAATTCATGAAGTCTGCACTGAACAGTCCTTGCACTCAATTTCACATTGCATTGCGCCATTTCACCTTGTATGCACCGAGATGGTTTTCTTCTGTCACCTAGGCACAGTTTCTTAATTCTTCCATCATGACTTTCTGTTGTGCACTTTTTCCTGCTTTTACCAGTCTGGTTTTGTAGTGACTGAGTCTCCTTACACCTTTTCAAAAATTTAGAAATGCCACCTTTGGTTAAGTTTCCGCCAATATTTCTTCTAATATCTTCATAACTGTAGACTTGTTCACTTAATAGTATTATTTTACGTCGCTTTCTGGGTGACCAGTTAACTCTTTGCGCTATTTCTTTAATGTTATTACGTTTTACATACTCACTAAATCAAATAACACACAAAAAAAACAACCAACTTGATAGTAATCACATAGCACACTGATAAATATCCTGTGACCTGTTGGCTCATTGCCAAAACAAGATGATACCTGATTGGCTCTCTAAACACTCATGCTCATTGGCTACATTCAAATGAAGGAAAGCTACTTCACATAAACTTTAACAAGTTGTGCTTCTTTTTTCTGGTTATTTGGCTATAACTTTTGGTAAAATACAGATAATTGAACAAATATTATTGCATTACAATTTTAATTAAATTATCTTTCCATTAATATATAATTTTATGGTATTGGCACAAAACGAAATGGTGTTATGAGCCATGAAACCTCAAAAATACACTTTTCCAAAAGTTTTCAACAATTTTGGATACTACTGTATATTGAGTTGAACCATACTTCAGTCAATTTACCCTAACGAAGTATTTTTCCTGCCTTTGAACGTTGATGATGTCTATATATATGTTTTCCGTTGATGATGTCTATATAATATGGACTAAACTGACTGAACGAATGGGTAATGTATCAAAATTGTTGAATACTACCACTATAGCTGGAATCTTGGTTGTGGTGTCATTCGATCCAGATTAGCTTTGTGAATAAGACAAAAATCGTGGTTTTGGTGTCATTCGATCCAGATCAGCTTTATGAATAAGACAAAAATCGTGGTTTTGGTGTCATTCGATCCAGATCATCTTCGTGAATAAGACAAAAATCTTGGTTTTGGTGTCATTCGATCCAGATCATCTTCGTGAATAAGACAAAAATCGTGGTTTTGGTGCCATTCGATCCAGATCATCTTCGTGAATAAGACAAAAATCTTGGTTTTGGTGTCATTCGATCCAGATCACCTTCGTGAATAAGACAAAAATCGTGGTTTTGGTACCATTCGATCCAGATCATCTTCATGAATAAGACAAAAATCTTGGTTTTGGTGTCATTCGATCCAAATCAGCTTCGTAAATAAGACAAAAATCTAAAATTTCAGAAATTAAAATTAAAGATGACGGTACAAAATACAAAAAACAAAACCATATTGCTTAATTATCAAGCACTTCCGCTGTAGCTAGAATCTTGGTTTTAGCCTCATCCGCTTCGTATCCAGCTCCCAGGTCAAAGAAAAAATCTAGTATTCTGAAAATTCAAATTAGGGATGAAGATGCAAAAGAATAATTAAAATATTCAAAACCACTTTTCAAAATAATCGAGCACTTTCACTCGAGCCTAAATATCGGTTTCGGTCTCACTCGATCCATCTCGCCTTCCAGATCAACGAAAAAAAAATATATTTTCGAAAATCTAGGGGGGACAAAAGGTAGGAACTTAAAAAAAACATACACCACACTGCCTCTCAAAAACAATGAATACAGAATCTGATTATCATTTTGCTTCCAACAATCGAAACCGATTACCAACAACTTTGATTGAGTGTCTAAGTGTCACATTTAATGACCACTAGCCACAGAGAACGCACGAAGCGCAGGTGAAGTGGCTGGATATTTTTTATCCAGCTGGTTTATCCCCAAGATCATCGGATCAGTTCTTCTCCGCAATAACAATTGGTTCTAAACCTGTAAAAGCAGCTTTACCATCTGGAGGCTTTAAGAGCAGGAAAATAGATATATAAGGTAATCCAGGGGACAATTGAAATTCCATGCCGGAAAAATAACTTTAAGCTACCGACAGAACCAGATTGGAATCTGCAAAATTTGCGGAGATTTCGATAGATTTGAATTTGGAAAATTTGTATCGAACGAGCTACAAACAATGGATGATTTGAATAGGAAGATTAGACAATTCAGACCATTTTATCGATGGATGGGTAACAAATTAGATGAAATTTTGGTGTTGCGATGAATTTAATCCCAATAAATTAGATTCAGCATATAATTAAAATTCTTTCCAGTGCTATCTATTAATTTCATTGAAAATATATATTTCATGATAAGTTTGATGGTGAAATTTGTTTTTTTATTTTCGTAGAGTATTTCATTTACGCTGGTTTCAACCGCACCAATCTGCTAAATGAACTATGTTCTGTATAACTAATGAAAAATTGTAAACATTACTTAATTACGTATTATATATGAAATATATTTTAAAATTAAAAGGATTGTCTAGTCATCATGTTTTATGATTTTCTCTCTATAATAACTAGCTATATAATTACCACCTGGTCACATGGTCAAAATAGCCAAATTAAACATTGACGTTGCATGACACCTACAGTCTTAATAAAAGTTGCTGATAACTTCTCTGAATATCAAAAACCCTCTGAGACCTAAGTGTAAAAATGGTGCAAATTTTATACTTCTGTTAAGACGTTAAAGGGGAAAATATATTGAATCTTATTAAGTCCGATAAAATGATGTATTTGTTTAATTTTTTCTATAGGCAACAAAAAGCTGTAAATGTGTGCTTTTATTACTTCTGAAAGACAAAATGGTATAAGTTTTTTTTTAAATAACTTTGAAACGTCACTCTTAAATCAAAGCTTCAAAATTTCCAATTTTTTCTGTAATATGGAAGCCGAGACGGATCGAATGATACCAAAACCAAGTTCATAGCTAGTGTGACAGTATTAAATAATTTTATTGGACATCACACCTGGCATGATGGCATGATAGTCTCGGGAGCCATCTCGTGGGACAGCCGATCTCCTCCAGTTGTGCTGCAAGCCAATCTGACGGCTTACTTGTACGTCAACGATATTCTGAAGCCGATTGTTCTACCAATACTGTCATGCTGCCAATGTTCCATTTATCAACAAAGCGACGATTGGCCACATACTGCACGACTTTCTCAACAATGCCTTCGATAATTCAATCTTTTGCTTACGGGTAGAACAGCGTCAATCCCAAAAGAAGAACCTCTCAAAAAGGGACGCCAATGTCTGCAAAGGGGGGGGTCGAACTGTTTGGGATAGGGTATGTCAAATACCCGTCTTTTTTTAGAGGTTCTTAGTTTGCGATTGACGCTGTCCCACCCGTAAGAAAACGGTTAATACCTTCTCATGGTCTTCCAGTTTATCAGACCTATCAGCAATAGAACACGTGTGGGATATACCGGGACGGCAATTGCATCTTTCACAGAATACCACCGAATTAACTGACCAGTTGCAATATTTGTGGTAGAATCTTCAGCAAAGGGATATGAGCAACTTAATTGACTTTATGCCGCACCGAATATCGGCTGGTATAGCTGCCAAAGAAGGATTTACCACTTACTAAAATGTCATCTTCTTGTTGTCACCATCTCCTAATAAAAAGAAGTTTCTTTGATCCCAAATTTTAATCATTTGCATATTTCATCAAACGATGCTCAATTCTTATGGGTGCATAAATATATTTTGCAACAGAGTACACACACACACACACACACACACACACACACACACATATATATATATATATATATATATATATATATATATATATATATATATATATATATATATATATATATATATATACATATATATACACACATATATATATATATATATATATATACATATATATACACACACACATATATATATACACATATATAACGATAAGTGGATTTCAATAGGAAAGGTTCCACATATGTTGAGTTATACCAAAAACCATTTCGCTGCCATGGAACAGGCGCAATGCTGCTCTATTTCCGAAGTAGAATACAAAGATATACAAATGGAAAGTATAGAACGGGGGTGACCATATGGCTTTCATGAAATGGTAGGGGTGGATTGCGACACCCCTTTCCCGTTTAAAGCAGCTTTTACTGCCCGGGCAACGCTCACGGTACCTATGTAATACAATGGTCAGTCCTCCATATGTGCAAAGACAAAAGCACTTCAACAGTAATAAAATCAAAGAGGAGACCTGGAATGGATAAAAGACGCCATAGATTACCGTTCCCAGATTCCACAGTATTAGTAAGTCAATTCGCGGTGTTGAGATATCTTTATAACAGTATCGCTGATACGTTTAAATTCGCTCAAAACCACAATTGAATAAATCAATGTCTTTGTCTTCTGTGAAAAAGGAATTATAATAATTTTTTAAGAAGTATAATGGATAATGTTTTTATTATGACTTCCTTTACTATTTTTTGGCTGTTATTTATGCAGTCCTTCTTGAATGCATTATATACAAGGTTTCTTTTGAAATGTCCGATAATGATATTTCTGAAAACATTCTTTGTGAGATTAGAATTCCAATCAATTATAGGGTTGATCTTGTATGAATCTCGTTTGTCATGTAGAGTCGTATATATCCCATACTGTCGATGTTTACTGATTGACAAATCCAAAAAATCCACCGTTCCGTCTAAACACACACACACACACACATATATATATATATATATATATATGTGTGTGTGTGTATATATATGTATATATTGTTTATACACATATATATATACACATATATATGTTTATATGTTTATACAAACACACACACACACACACACACATGTATATATATATATATATATATATATATATATATATATATATATATATATATATATATATATATTTATATGTTAATGTTATGGAATTGCACTCCTCCACTTTCGTTTTTATTATTTTAATTTATATATACACACACACACACATATATATATATATAACGTGAAAATCCAATGATAGAGTAGAGAGAAGTTGTAACTCATAAAACCCAAAGAACCCTAACTGTGCCAACAACTTAAACAGAAGTATATAATAGAGAATCATGAATCCAGAGGAGAATAAAATGCATATATCTAGCCATGAAGTTAAATACAATCAACTTATATCAATGGTGAAAATTAAAAAAATGAAAAACAAAAAATAACCAAGCATTAAAGCAATACACGTAGATAAGCACTAGGCCTAAAAAGTATATATATATGAAACCTAAATATTCCAAATTCAAATTTCCAAGGGGTGTTTGAGTTTAAAATTATGGAAACCACTGCGTTGGAAGATAATTGCAGACTACTTTTATCAAGAATATGGTGTTTTTCAGAAATTTTTATGTTTTTATTTTACAGCAATATTTCTCCACCCATTCTTATGATAGTGTCATTGAAGATTTTCTGAAAAGTTCCAGCAAATCGATCTGGATTATAAAAAGCTCATCCAGCCTGCTTTTTCGCGCTTTCTCTATAACAGATTCTGTTTCTCGAAAACGCTTTGCAAACCTTGTAATTGTTGAATAGTGAGGGATTTTAGAGCACAGATATTTATTCCGAAATACTTTAATAATATTCTCATAAAGAATGACTAAAGAAATATTGCTCTAAAATGAAAATTATTTCGCTCTGGGAGAAACGCCATATTCTTCGATTGATAAATAAATAGTTCTGAAATTATCGTCTGACCTCTGACATATTAGAAACAGCAGACAATATTTTGATGCATTTTGGGGGGTATAACAGTGCTACCAACTGAAAAAATATTATACTATTTTAATTTCTCAGTACAATAAATTAAAGAAATTAAACAAAATTAAATTAAACAAAATTCATTTTAAAAGTTAAGCGACTTTTTTATCAATAGCATAGATAAGCCAAAGGATTCCACCAGCATTATTAAACTATTGGCAATTTGAAAAAAAGAAACTTTTAAAGAATACTATATCAAATATTTCAGAAGAGTAACCTTTTTATTAGTCCAAAAAATTATATCTTCTATTCATTATAATAATGATTGTGATACAAGTAGAACAATACTTGCTGAACACCTAAAGTGAATACATTGTAGAAGCTCCGGGAACCTTTTTACCCAGTTTTATTCGTTTATATGCATATTTGACGAAATTACGGGATTGCGACTGCTAGATTAAACTATTTATCTTCTTCTATTTCACTTTTTGATTTATCTGGATTTCGTGATTTGGAAATAACTTTCATAACTACAACTTTAGCTGAAAATTGTATTGGTTTCTCCTGTTTATGAGGTTTAAGAAACAGGAGTTATTCATCGTAACATGTACCAGTTGAATCAAATTCTGCAAATAATTGAGATGGATCTTAAACATCGAAACGGAAAATAAATTCCATTTGGGCAATAAATTTATGAAATATTTAAAGGCTAACTAAATTTTAAAATATGATCACATATCATGTACAAATTAAATATTCTGTCAATTTTCAAATCTTTACGAGAATTACACCAAATAAAACGCATGGTCTTATAGAATGCTGTTTGTTGCCATAGATATATAATTAAGTATAAAAAAATCTGATGTGTGTGTGGGCAGCACATGGCTTTTCTTATTTAATGCAATGAATTTACTCCTTTATAGACAAAAAATTATATATGAGATCCACGGTACTGTGTTTCTAAAGTTGAATTGTACATTTGACGATTTTCCGGTTGACAACATGTAAAACTATTTCAAAGTACCCAATTAACTTATATTTCGCGCAACTCTAAATAAAGAATTATCAATATTGATAGCATCCTCAATAAGCGACATGGTTCATATATTAAAATATTTTAAAAATTAATTCATCAATTCATTTTCATTAATTCAGCGTCATTTTTGCAATTTTGCCGATATTTTCGTCAATCTGGGGTGAAATATCGCCAAATTAGCGATACGCCGCAAGATTATTCGCCAAGTTCACCAAATGCATCAGCAAATGTTACAGACAAACAGAGAGAAAAGCATTTCTTATATATTAGAAGGTGAGAATGGCGCCAAATGGGAAGTAATGCGAAACATTACTTCCCATTTGGCGTCATTTTTATCACTTTGGCGACATTTTCATCACTTTGGCGACATTTTTGTCACTTTGGAAACACTTTAAATAGTCGCCAAGTTGGCGAAATCCCGATAAATTTCTCGCCAAACATTACGGACAGACGGGCGGACGGACGGATGGAGAAATGGGTTATTCTTGTTGTCTACTCTTATGTTTTTTCCAAGATAATGAACTCAATTAGTTGTTATTTCATTGATTTAGCGTCGGTTTTATGAATTTGGCAAATTTTTATCAATTGGGTGACATTTTCGTTAATTTGGCAACATTTAAAAAGTTAGCAAGTTGGAGATATTCCGACAAATTCGTCACCAAAATTTTGACAAAAGTTACGGACAAAAAATTAGGTTATTTTTATAGTATATACTTATATTCTTTCTAAGATATTGAATTTTCGTCAATTAGTCGTCATTTTCATTGATTCAGCGTCCTTTTCATCAATTTGGCGACATTTTCTTTAATTTGGCAACATTTAAAAAGTTGCCAAGTTGGCGATATTCGCCAAGTTCGTCGCCAAAATCTCTTTGAGCGTTATGGACAGAGAAATAAGTTATTCTTATAGCTGATAAATTGCTAGTGGCGTTCAAATACAAAAGTATTACAAAAAGTATATTTTCTTATGAATGGAACGAGCTAGATACACGAGAATTATGTAACCAAATTTATCGCATGATATTACATATAAAAATTGAACATATTTCACAATAGTTAATATTTTTTTATTTTATGTGATTTTTTAATGCACTTATTTGAAAAATGTGCAATATCTCAAGAACGGTTCATAATAGCGTTCTGAAGTTTGTGTCAATCGTTTTCTAAGGAAAAATCACATAAGAACTGACTATTTGCGTAACTTTATTAAAGGTTTTGATTTTTGATGATTTTTTCAAAATTTCACTCGAAAATTTAAGGAGTTTCTGAACATTCGATTGCTTTTAAAAACAATAGGCTTCCAGTATTCACGGTTTGTAATTTTTGTGTCAAATTTCGTTCAAATCGCCCCAATCTTTCTTGAGATGAATATAGAGAGATATATAATATACATGAATATTCTTGAGATACTTCCACACCCACACACACATACTTTCACACACACACACACACAGACATCATCTCAAAATCGTTTGATTCGTATTCAGGGATGCTTGAAAGTTGCTCTCTCGTCGAAACTCGAATCCGAATTTTCAACCCCGTCACAATACTTTCCTTATACATTATATTATGTATATAAGGAAAGTAATAATATTGCTTTGAAATCGTCTGCAATATTTTTAATGCTTAAAGAATTACGAAATTAATCTTCTAAAAGCAAGTTTTTAAATTTGGAATTTGGTTGCCATTAAATTATATTTGCCAAAAAATGGGAAACGTATTCATGTTTTGAACTGCCATTGATTAAAAAAAATAAAAATAAAGATGTTTTATTGGAATTTAATTAGAATTTGAATTGCAGTTTTAGAAATTGATTGATTTAAATTGATTGGCACATGACTATATTCCTTATCGGAGGTTTACAGTTTTTCCTATACCTCTCTGTTGTCAAGTGAGATTTGTTGCAAGTATACACACCATGGAATATTTACGTACGAGAAATTCGAATAGACACTATAAAATTCAAGATAATTTTAAACTGTGAGATTACAGATCTGTTGAAGCATTTAACTTCATAGAATAAACAAGAAAGATCAATCATGCTTAAAGCATTGATTATGAAACACTTTCCAACTTCAATGCAACTTTATTTAAACAAGTCTAAAATGCAATACATTCCTCGGTAATATTTTGAAACTTATCACAATACTGCATTAATTTATTATATTTGAAAACTTTAACCTTCATCGAAAAAAATGAACTTCATTCAAATGACGGCATTGAAATATAAATTGCCTGGTTTAAACATCTCTAAAATGTTATACATTCCTCGGTAATAGTTTTAGAATTATCATAATACTACGATAATTTATTATATTTGAAAACTTCATCGAAAACAACTGAAATTAATTCAAATGACGTCATAGAAAAAATACGAGTAACACGCCTGGATCTCTCTATAAAAACAGGATTTCATTCATAACTTTCTCCCATTCATTTCATTCATCACAATACTATAATAATTTATTTAATTTAAACATTTTGTTTAAGACCATGGAGCTACAAAAAATTAAACTCTATGCTTGAAACTTCATCGAAAAAAATCGTCCTTCTCTTTATGAAATCAATTAATATTTCATTCATATCAGCCATGCAGACTCCATGGACTAAATTATTTTGTGTTAAAAAAATACAGGAATTCTAATACAACTCATTCTATATATTTTGTTGTTTACATTTTACATAGGTGAAAAATAGGCTTAGTTGTAGAAATAATCAAATTTAGATGAGCATTTAAGCTCAAATATATTGTCATTGCGTTGTTTCAGTATGTAGATGCACAGAATTTAAGCAAGAATAAAGTAGTTTTACGACGGATACAACACTCAATATGAATTAAAAAGAACTTAAAAAAATCACGATTTTGAAACAAGATGGATGCCATATATCATTTTGAAGTGGGTCATGTGATCGTTTCATATCATGGTCACGTGATCGTTTCATATAAGAGGTGTAATTGTTATTTTAATTTTTATATAAAAAACTGCTGAATATATTTTGCTGAATTTTTTTTTATATATTTTATGGAACAATTTGAATATTACCTAAAATTTTCGAAGCAATTTGTGAATTTTAAATTCGCTTAAAAAATGTTTGAAAAATTAGGTCCCATAGGGCTCAATGTATTTCATTTTTTCGACCCGGGTTCAATCCAAAACTAATTGGGTGATATTATTCATTTATATTCCCATAGGTTCTACAGACCGTCTGAACAACATACTAAAATTTAATTTTGATTAAGTCATTTTTACGGCAGTTATCGTGCTAACGGACAGACAGACAGACAGAATGAGCAAAGTCATAAACACTTTTCAACTTTGTTGTAAAGTGTTAAAAATCAACAGCTTTGTTATCCAAAATATTTGACGAATATTTAAGGTCACAATTTCAATCTGAGGGATGGGGAGAGAATGTTTCGAAAGAACACGTGACTCAAATAAATGCAGTGCGATTCCAGATGAATAAGGCATTTCCGTCACGTCGTGCTTGATGTAGGGGTAGCAAAAGAGCTCAAAGGAATGTAAATTGGTTTTGGTGGGCACAGAAGACAATATGCAAGTAAGAAGTGTAAAACACATTTTTATGAGTCTAGATTATTTTCGGATTTGAATAGCGGAAGCGAGTCACTCCACTCGACTTTCTCATGCATTCATGTTCCCCATTTTATTTCCATTTGTATCTTGGTTTCTCTTGAAGAAGTGTTTTGTTGATGCTCATGTTTTTGTTCTCATATTCATGTTTTTGTTGATGCTGATATTCTAATTTACCTATATAATCTCTTGCTAAAGGTATTACTCTATGGTCCGAGATACTATTTATCATTCACATTCTCAGCACATTGAAGTAGCTCAAAATACATTTTTCGGTGTTCTTACCTACTGAATTCGGGGTCATTATTTATATGAAATACCTACTGGTCAACTTAGACAAAACTTCAGCTTGGTGTCTCACAAAAACAGAATAAAGAAGTCTTACCTCTATTCTATCTGCAAACCTGTTGTATTAGGACATATCCTTCGGTACTCTCAGAATGCAAGAATGAGTCCAAATTTCTGGATAACTAACACGTTTATTTATCAGCCTAGAGTAAACAGGAACAATATACAGAAAATAGAGCGATAACTATCTCACAAGATGACTAAACATTGGTACAGTAACATTCGTGGATTATTTAATTGCTGTTTTACAGTAACTTCAGTAACTTCAGTAAAACAGCAATTAAATATTCCACGAATTTCACAAAACAGCAGATACTATTCTCGAAACATAGGTATATCACAATTCAATGTAGATCGTATCACGTCAACTGCTCCAACCGACCGATATCTCCTTTTATATACTCTCCGTAAAAACTTTCAGAAAGGGATCATATCTTACAGAATATTCGTTATATCGAGAAAGCTCAAGTACATCCCAGAAGTCCCCAAAAGTCACCAAATTGACGATAAATTTCCAGATCTGGCAATCCCTCTCCAAACTTTAGCATATGGCAACCCTAAATTCACGACATAGGAATGGCTGGCTGTAAAGATGTTTTCTCCTTCTGGCTTTTAAAAGAGACTCCAGTAAAGTCATTTTACACTTTCATAACACTACCACCACCCCTTTTAAGGCAATATTGTGGTCTAAAATAGGGAATTAATCTGTCTAAATGGAAGACTTTTAACTTGGACTATTTCTGAATTCGATAAACAATGATGTTTATTCTTTTCATTATAACGTAAGGTCTTTCCCATAGTTGCATTGTGGAAAATCCCGGTCATTGCCGAGGGTTGAACAGCCGTACCTTGTCGTCTTCCAGGATTCGTTTTTTATTAGCTTTGGTACCATACCGGGTCTTCATTCTATGGGTAGCAATGTTAAACATTTCACGAGAAAATCGACGAATCTCCTTCAACGGTGTCTGCAGATCTTGCACACATTCATTAGGCGATGAAGGAACATCGCATGGTCTTCCAAATATCTGATCACATGGTAGCCGTATATCCTGGCCAAATAGCATTTTTGATGGAGAATGAGCGATCGATTCGTGGACAGCAGGTTAGTGACGGTCAGGGTTAGTGACGGTTAAGGTTAGTGACGGTCCTAAGCTTGCTGGTTTCTGGATACGAACATGGAGAGATGATTAAATATCGTTATGTTGAATCTCTCCACCTTGCCGTCCGATTGAGGATGGAGAGGAGTAGTTCGATTTTGTCCGTTTCGAGTAATTTTCAAAGTCCCGTGAATATACCCAGAGTTGAAGTTCGTTTCCTGGTCAGAATGGATGAGTGAAGGAACCCCGTAACGACATATCCAGTTCCGGGTTAAAACTTCACTGATGGTTGTAGACACTTGGTCAGAGATTGCGTAACCTTCTGGCCACTTTGTGAAGTCCACTTTGTCCATTCAGTGCTGGATTATCCGAGATCCAAGAGCACCAGCAAATTAGTGGGCGCCAATAAATATCGAAAATGATTTTTTTTTTGTGTATATTTTTACTTATTGCTTCACAAAAATAAAATGCCCTCTCTTCCGTTAAAAAATTATGATAAACAATAGCTGAAGGATATAATATAAGATATCTAATAATTAAGGGCAGTGAATTTTCTAACTTCGGCTCCATTAAACTTATTTAGCCCGAGGGATCTTTAAAATTTGTCTGTCTTCCAAGGTTATACAGTGATTGCCTCCTTCAAAAGTGACTATTATATCCCTTCAATAAATCAGATGGTCAGTATGATAGTAAGTAGTAGCATAATCAGTTCGAAAGGAGGGAGGGAGCTCCGTGCGAAATTTCGGGGTCCAATTAATGCCGACTTAATAGTTGCTGGGCCTCAACATTCTAGAGTATCTGTTTAACTTGCAATTTCATTTTAGCTCTATAAATATTTAAACATGGTTAATTATGCTACATTGGGAACAAGACTGCAGCAACCCTTAGATAAGACGACTGAGTTAGGGCCCCATTATCCATTAGGCCTATATAGTCCTTCGCCTGGAGACGCAGCCCCAAGGAATTTAAAAAAAAGATATCAGTTTTACGAGGTGAAGTGATGTTATCAAAACTCAAATTAATAGAAAAAAATGAGCTAAGTGCATCAAAACCGCTTAAACGTCTGACATCCACAGAAAGTGAACTACTGAAAATTATTATGATCAAATAATAGAAGAGTTTTATTAAAGAGAACAGAGTAATATATTTTTTAAATAATTAACTCTTGAAATTTGATTATGTTATTATTATTATTTTTCTTTTTACAATTTTGTTATTTTCAACGAAATCCAAGAAAATGCATTAAGCCTAATTAGTGTTATTTATTTATTTACTATATTTTGTTAACAATATTATGCTTCATTAGAACTTTTTTGGGGGCCTGTTAATTCAAATTGTTGAATTATTTCTTTATATCATAAACAAAAGATATTCCCAAAATATTGATCGTCCGAGGACATCAAAATTCTTATCCAGTACTGAGGTATTTTGTTAGTTCAGTTTTTATTTTTCTATTGTAAGAAGAGCAAGGATTAAAATTTCATCAAAGGAAGTGGAAGTATGACATATTTTCAACACACTTTTACTTTCCTTTTCAATATATAATTTATAAATAATATAACTATTTTGATGAGATTTAAATCCCAGTTTGCCATAGATCTGCACGTTTTTAACACCATAGAAACAGGACAGAGATTAATTGTTTTTAGACTGATATAGCAATGACTAAATAGTAAAGACTGGCGAAGGGTGTTGATGTAACCCTCTGGTTTTAGTTCTTTGCATATGCAAACGCTACTTTTAAGCCAAAATGTTCTATTATTAACTAATAATTAAAAAAAGTCTCAGATAGGATCAAAAAATGTTTAAAGTACCCATAAAATTTCGGATTTTCTGATTACACTGAGATTTTGTTCTCCATTGAACAATCCCTACTCTTTAAGGATGAGCAATAATAATTGAGAAAGGTGGTGATAAAACTCCTTATTGTTTAAATTCTCTACATCTTATTCACATCTATTTGGGGCCAAAATCAAACATTTGTCATCTTTTTCCCTTAAAATGCAATTTTAGGGACGTGGCAGTTGGCAGCCAAGTCGTCATGTCCGAATCCGTAATTGTCAAGTGCATATTATACTTGACAAACCTCGACATCTCGAGGTCTGTAACTCCGCCATCAAGAAAGATAAATACTTGACACTTTTTATTTTCTGTAAAGCCGCCTCAAAGCAGAAATAATCAAAAATAAAAATACCATTGGTGCGATAACACCTGGGAAGAAATAACTTTAAAATGGTACTTTTTACTATCGTCGTTCCGACATTTTATTCTTCAGTGTTGCAGACTTACAGCCTTAACTACTGAACTGATTTTCATGAATGGTCTCTTTGTGTGTTATGGTGGGAGGTATATAGTATATATATTTTAAATAAAAGTCTGGTGTGGGCAACACATCACTTTCCTTATATAATGCAATGAATTTACTGCTTTTACAGTAAAAAAAATAGATTATTTATATAGTTGATATTAATATTCTTTCCAAGATATTGAATTTCCGTCAATGAGTCGTCATTTTCATTGATTTAGCGTCATTTTTATCTATTTGGCGAGTTTTTCGTTAATTTAGCAACATTTAAAAAAGTCGCCAAGTTAGCGACATTCCACTAAATGTGTCGTCAAAATCTCGCCAAGCGATATGGATGGAGAAATAAGTTATTCTTACAGTAGATAAAAGACTATTGGCGTTCAATTAAAAAGTATTACTCAAAGTATCTTTCTTCATTAATGGAACGAGCTAGATCCACGAGAATGATGTCACCAAATTCATCGCATGGTATTACATATGAAAAGTGAACATGTTTCTCAATAGGAAATATTTTTTTATTTTATATGAATTTTTGATAATTTTTTTTTAAATGTCCAATATCTCGAGAACAGTTCATGTTAGCGTTCTAAAATTTATGTAAATCGTTTTGTAATGAAAAATTACATAAGAAATGTCTTTTTGCGCAACTTTATTAGAGGTTTTGATTTTTAACGATTTTTTCAAAATTTCTCCCGAAAATTTAAGGGAGTTCTGAACATTTGATTGCGTATAAAAACAATAGGCTTCCAGTGCTTACGGATTGTAATTTTTGTACCAAATTATTTCGTTCAAATCGGTCCATTCGTTCGTCAGTTAGCGTCTCCACAGACTCACTGACACACACACACACACGCATACGGGCATCAATTCAAAAATGTTCGATTCGTGATCAGGGATGCTTGAAACGTGCTCTCCCGTCGAAAACTCGAATTCGAATTTTCTACCCCGTCACAATACTTTCCTTATACATTATTGTATATAAGGAAAGTAAAAAAGTAAATTTGATTTAAAATTTCAAAAATCGAAAGAACATAGATAAATGGTACATGATAATTTGCAAAGCTATATTTTTGTTACAGAATCATGTTCAAAAATCCTTTTATTTTTGTCATGCGACCAAAGAAAATGTAATAGATGAAACACATTACTAAGATATCTTTCGAAAATATTTTTCTGTAATGGATCAAGTTTAAATCCTCAGATACAGTGGGAAAAATTTGTGCTTTTAAAATCATTTTGAATTCTCGAGCCAAGTTTTCGTAATTTCATCCAGAAAAGCAAACAATAGATAAATATCAATATGTGCTTAAAATTTAGCACATTATAGGATCTCATTTTCAATTTAGTAATAATCGTAATAACTAGTTTCAAATCTTGAAATTGCAATGGGAAATACCAATTTTGACTGCTATGTTCATTTTCCGATTATAATTTTTATTTACCCATGCCATTTGACTGGCTATATACCCAAAGCCGCTTTTTTTCCGTACAAAAGCAGGCAAATGATGGCAATCGCAATTATTTAGGAATCCATTTCTTTTATCTCATCAGCATTTCATATAATTTTTTTAAATAGCCTTTATTACTTCTTAGCTTATCCTTCTAGGAACTAGCTTATCCTTCTAAACAGAAAAACATATAGCAATTTAAAGGTGTTTTGAATATTTTGGGAGAGATACAATCCTATCGGAAATTAAGTTGAAAATCCTGATAATTATGTTCGATTATAATTAAAATGTAGTTAAATTAATTAAAAAATATCTACAAAATTTATTTGTGAAAAAACACACCAACGTGTATCAATACTATATTTGGCCACGCCCATTTTTTTCATTCAGAGTTCTCTTTAGGAAATAGTGTATATTTTCAAAAAATATGATAATGTGGGGGGGGGGGGGATGTGTAAAATTTTAATTAAATGATTTCATTCGGATTCACTATTTCAGCAAGTAAAAAAGTGACCAGGAAAATTTTCAAAAATTGAAATAACTGTTCGGTATGGATTTCGTATGGACATTAATTCTGCCATATCAAGTTTAAATTTTCATTTTATTTTATATATGGTTAAAGGTTCATTGGTCATTTTTTAACGACAATCACCTGGACAGTCATTTGTTAAGCCCTAAATAGATAACAGTTGTCTCCCCACAGATCACAACGTTGCTAAAAGTATAAAAAAATCTGATGTGGGCAACACATGACTTTCCTTATATAATGTAATGAATTAATGAATAATGTAATGTAATGAATAATGTAATGAACTTTTACAGTAAAAAGAAATAGGTTTTTCTTATAGTAGATACTTATATTCTTTCCAAGATATTGAATTTTCGGCAATTAGTTGTCATTTTCATTGATTTAGCGTCATTTTCATCCATTCGGCGAGATTTTCGTTAATTTGGCAACATTTAAAAAAGTCGCCAAGTTGGCGACATTCCGCCAAAATTCGTCTCGAAAATCTCGCCAAGCGTTATGGACGAAGAAATAAGTTATTTTTACAGCATACAAATGACTATTGGCGTTCAAATACAAACGTATTACTCAAAGTATCTTTTTTCATGAATGGAACGAGCTAGATCCACGAGAATGATGTAACCCAATTTATCGTATGGTATTACATATGAAAAGTGATCATGTTTCTCAATAGGAAATATATATTTTTTTATTTTGTATGACTTTTTGATAATTTTTTTGAAAAATGTGCAATATCTCGAGAACGGTTCATGTTAGCGTTCCTAAAATTTATGCCAATCGTTTTCTAATGAGAAATTACATAAGAAATGTCTATTTGCGTAACTTTATTAGTGGTTTTGATTTCTTGACAATTTTTTCAAAATTTCATTCGAAAATTTAGGCGGGTTCTGTACATTTGATTGCGTATAAAAACAATGTGCTTCCAGTGTTTATGGATTGTGATTTTTGTACCAAATTTGGTTCGAATCGGTCCATTCGTTCGCCAGTTATCGTCTCCAAAGACTCACTGACACACACACACACACAGACATCACTTCAAAAATGTTCTATTCGTGATCAGGGATGCTTGATACGTGCTCTCCCGTCGAAAACTCGAATTCGAATTTTCGACCCCGTCACAATACTTTCCTTACACATTATGTATATAAGGAAAGCAATGAAATCTTTATAATCCGCTAATATTTTACTAATATATTTATTATAAAAAAAAATTCGCTTTTTCAATAATTCAAAATTGTCCGGTGGTATTTCAAGTACACTATCAAATTGAGAGTGCAGTTAGTTAAAATAAGCAGGAAAATCATATTCGGAAACATTGACTAAATTGCAGCGCAATGAAGCATAAATAAATAAGCTGTTTCGAGGATGCATTTGACGTGATAAATTTATATTTTAAACTCAACACAACACTCTTTCACTTTTTATCAATTTGTACTTAATCATATTTTTCGCTATGTAGAGAACTTCCCCAATTTGCAGCTGGTTTTTCGAAAATGTTGTTCCTCACACTTTAGTCATAGGTAAAAGTAATAAACAAAAAAACTTTATCCTTATTCCATTTTGCATTCCCATCTTATGACCCTATATCTATACGGCATAAAGAACGAACTATATCAGAATTCAAATACCTCATACATATTCTTTCCAATTAAGGATATCTTTATGACCTCAAAGCTATTTTTCATGTCAATATAACAGTTTAATTTTTTCTCTGTCAACATTTATGAAACAAGTTACGCCTTCTTCTCTGTCCTACACTCTTTCAATCATTTTTATGCTTGTTTAAAAGATCCATTTCAGCTATTCCTAGAAATTATGCAATATTCCGTGAGAAGTGGCGGGAATTTTGCCCCTTCTTCTGCTTGGCAGGGCGAATATACGCCATCAATTTGAGAACCAATAACAAAACCAAATGACACATCACCTTACCCAGCTTTCCATGCAAGACAGATGTGAGCTGGTAACAATAACAACTTTTCAGTTCTTAAAGAAATTACTCTGAATAGTAGGTCGTCAGTATCTGCAGAGTACCTCCCCCCAAGTGGGGGATAACGCTTTATGAATTTTAGTTTTCTAAAAATTATTCGAAGAGTGTGAGTCAGTGTGTGTACAATCCTGAATGAGTGTGACAAGACAAGAGTGACAAGATCCACTAAAAGCATGTTAATAGATTCATTGCATAAAATTGTATTTAAAGCAAATCTATTGAATGATACTAACTAAATCTTTTTTTTTTATTTTATGGGTTTTCTGTTCTTTTTTCTTAATTGATTTGAAAACTGCGCAACAATTCATGCTAGTGTTCTAAAATTTGTATTTTTTGTTTTCTAATGAAACATTGCGCCTGAAATGATTATTTACACAGCAGTAATAAATAGCTTGATTTTTAATAATTTTTCAAAATTTCTTTAAAAAAATGTAGAAGGTTGGGAGATTTCCTATCATTCTGTTGCGTTTGAAATCAACAGAGTTGCTGTATTCACTTATTGTAACAATCGTACCAAATAATTTTTGAAACACTTCATTCGTTCGTGAGATATCGCATGTACAGACTCACGGACGCACACACTAGCATACACACACGCTAGTATACATATTACATACCCACTAATATACGTACACAGTAACATATGCACATAAACATATACACACATAGATTAATATACATACTACGCACACACTAATATACATACAAACTAACATATACACACTAATATACACACACACATACATTAATATACATATTGCGCACACACTAATATACATACACACTAACATACGTACATATATTAATATACATACACATACACACAAACATGACCTCAAAAACATTGAATCGAAATCAAAGATGCTTAAAACGGGATCTTCTATCGAAAACTTGAATTTGAATTTTTAACCTCGTCCCTATACATTATACTAGGTATGCAGAGGAAGTAATAAACGGCTAAAATTTTGAAATCTGCATCATAATCTGAGTTGAATAAATTGATTCCTGCAATGAATTTAAACAAAACCCAAGTTTTATTTCCTTAAATCGAACATTCTCAATCTTCCATTCATTCATCATTGCAAGACAAGTCTATAATTAACACTGAAAATTTTACCACCAACACAGAAATTTCGACTGCAACAACGTCCTCTACCTACATGATCCTAATCTAAAACAGGACTTCCCTCACTGTATTAGTTGCAAATTAAATTTTATTGACCAAAACAGAACTGTGAGGGGGAAAAAAAACTAAATAAAAGACATCAAACTTTCCCGTCGATACTGTAACTGGGGGGGAATACTTAACCCCATGTCCGATAAAGGGGATTTTCTAATCAAAGCCAGGATTTGTCTCAACGTCGGTAAACGACTTTTTAAATAGATCGAAGTGGCAGCGGTGTATTTATTATTTATTTCTCCCGGCGCTTGTCATTAGACGCGAGGGCTGCAGAGTAATGAAAATCCGGAGCCCTGTGTTTAATCATCACTCGGGGCTGAAAAGTGAGGATTTTTACCCGACACCGGGTAAAAAAATCGATGGTGGATTTTGCAGAGGTGTCGGCCGTGTGTGAGCGACAGTCCAAAGCAAAACGCTGCGAAAGGTAAAGGTGATATGTACGCCATCAATGGCCACTGGAGTGTGAAGGACGTCGAACAGAGGTGTAACTAATTCCCATGAAGCAGTGGTGTACCCCTGGGGAGTGGGGGGAGGGAAAATACTCCCCTATAATTTACTTTAACTGGTATAAATTGCTGTTATAATGCACGACGATTTTGAATAAGTCTCCAACCAACAAGTTTTGAATAATTTTTCATTTAATTTTATTTAAACATTAAATTTTGTAGAATCAGACCAATAGAGCCTTTTGGCAACTACGATACCACTTTTTGTGTGAGTGCGCCAGATAATATAATTTTTAAAATACAGCTGACTGAATGACTGATTAATTTTTAACATGTGGCGGGCTAGATGACATAATTTCAGAGCCGGCTCGTGTGAAGGGGCGCAGATCTCAGACGAAATACGAAGAACATTAATATTAATATGCGAATATATGTAAAACAAATTCTGTTATAGTTAAGTAAAATATATTTAATTAGATTATTTGACGAAAAACATAAAGGTTATAAATATTGTCAACACAAACCATTATATTTAGCATTTTTAAGAGATATTTAGAAAATGAAACATTTACTTTCTCATTTACTATGAAATATAGAAAAAGTATTGTTTTCACGAAAATTTTGATTCCGATATATGTTTTAGGATTTCCGGAATACGATTTGAATATTTTCAGAGTAACGTCTGTCTGTCTGTCGTCTGGTATCTGCCGTCTATCTGTAGTTGATTTCTTGTGTAGACGATAATTGCGACAAATATTAATGGATTTCCACGAAACATTTTATGCAGTTTTGCTAACAAAAAATCTAAAACTAGATGGAATGTTTTTGAAATTTGAGCTAAAACTTTGAAATTTATTTGAAATTTTGTATTTCCTGAACATACAACACAGTATAAAATTTGAGATAATTATACATAAAAAGGGTCATTTATCGCTCAATGATCACGGAACTTAACAGTTTCAATCATTGTAGTGAAATATAGCCGCGATACAATTTTTGTGTCCACGACATCATTAACTCATTAGTCCCCTCGGTGGGGGAAGTAACCCCCCCCCCCCACAGACACACACCTAAGGATATCTTGGTACGTGTCCGGTCAAATCGCGAAGTGACAAAACCACGAGGACGAAACCGCGCGGACAAAACAGCGAACGGACGAAACCGCGAACGGACAAAACAGCGAGTGCGAAAACGCGAGTGCAAAAAAAAATTGATAACAACTTCATTTTCCGATAATATATAATAGATCCATGTTCGAATTGCTACATCTCTCTATGAGCCACGGAACATCTGTTGTTACGTGCGACCTCCGACAGCCAGCGGGGCCGGATTCTGTGATGTTTTTTTAGCGGGCGTAGATCCATGTTCGAATTGTTACATCACTCTATGAGCCACGGAACATATGTTGCTACGTGCGACCTCCGACAGCCAGCGGGGCCGGAATCTGTGATGTTTTCTTAGCGAGCGAAGTAAGCGGACGTAGAACCATGTTCGAATTACTACGGATCAGCTGTTGCACAAACGGTTGTTTTCACATAGCGATCTTCGACAGAGAACGAACGACTGGACGAAAAGTTCCTAAATTTCCTTTTTAATTTTTGTAAATTTCTTCTAAGTTTCGTTTTTATCGAATTTCTTCTAAGTATCGTTTTTTCGTAAATTTCTAGCATCAACGTTCAACGTTCTCCATTTTTTCTTTTCTCGGTTCTGTCCATTCGCTGTTTTGCCGTTCGCGGTTTCGTCCGTTCGCGGTTTTGTCCGTCGCGATTTTTTCCATCGCGGTTTTAGCCGGCGCGTTTCTGTCCGGGAATCATATATATATACAGTAGTTTATGCATTATTTTCGATTAAAATCCTTTAATTTTTATTTATATATATATATATATATATATATATATATATATATATATATATATATAACTTTAAAAGGCGATATTACATGCCAGTGTGAGTATAATGTGTACCAGTTACGCGAATAAAATTACGCATTTGAAACCCATTTGTTCGGCATCAAGGAAAATTTCAAAATAAGCATGCTATTCGGCTAAAAGCTTGAATAAAACCTACAAAATAAAAATTTCATTTTTTTTATTTTTTATTTTAAAACGTTTATAAGCAACCTATATATATATATAAATGTGCCTTCAATCAAATACTAGCTAAATGCATCGTGGAAGCAAAAATTTCAAAATGAGCTATACCTTAATGTTGTAAGTAAATTGAGGTCTTAATATTTTAACGATCGGAAATACAAAATATAGTATATTTTATAGAAAATAATTCTTGAAAATTGTATGTTGAAGAGCCGTCAAAATTTTGTGCTGATTTTAATAGCAAAATACCCGGGGCCAACACTGCATAATTTTTAACGCCTGGTCAGATGACACAATTTTTAAAATGTGGTCGGCCAAATATAATATTTAAATATAATAATCAAAATTTATATTGGTACATTCTAACCTCTATTTATTGAACACCGATATTAAAACCGATTCCATCCATTCACCTGACGAAGCTCATAGTCACACAACCGACCTATAGAGGACGTTCGCAAATTTAAGACGGTGCTTCCTTTTCAGAAAGCAGCATTCATAGACCAATCTCGAGCTTTTATATTTTAGGAAAGTGACAGCATTCTTTCCCTCCAATCTTTATGTACAAACTCATAGATGGCTAGTATATATTTTACTTGACATGACAAACCCCGATTTTCAGAGGTGTGTTGCTCAACCTCAAGCTAGCTAAAATCTTGATACTTTATCTTTGTAATAAACTCACAAAGCTGCGAAAAGTAAAACAGAACGAGAATTACAATATGAGCAACAACCGCGAAAAAAGAACTTTAAAATGACACTTTTTTAAAATTGTCATTCCGACCTTTTTTAACACATAGTTGAAAAGTGTTTATGACTTTGTTCATTCTGTCTGTCTGTCCGTTAGTACGATACCTGCCGTAAAATTACTTTATCAACATGAAATTTTAGTATGTTGTTCAGACGGTCTGTGGAATCTATGGGAATATAAATGAATAATATCAGCCAATTAGTTTTGGATTGAACCCGGGTTGAAAAAATGAAATACATTGAACCCTATGGGACCTAATTTTTCAAGCATTTTTTAAGCAGATTTAAAATTCTCAAATTGCTTCGAAAATTTTAGGTAATATTCAAATTAACTCATAAAAAATATAAAAAAAATTTCAGCAAAATATATTTAGTAGTTTTTTAAATAAAAATTAAAATAATAATTACACCCATTATATAAAGAAATCACGTGGCCCACATCAAAATAAAATCTCATCCATCTTGTGTCAAAATCGTGATTTTTAAAGTTCTATTTAATTCATATTTAGTGTTGTATCCGTCCTAAAACCGCTTTATTTTTGCTTAAATTATGTGCATCTACATCCTGACACAACGCAATTACAATATATTTGAGTTTAAATGATCATCAAATTTTGATTATTTCTACAACGAAGCCTACTTTTCCCTTATGGGGAAGTAAACACCAAAAGATGTAGAATGAGTTGCATAAGAATTGCTGCATTTCTTTAATGCAAAATTATTTAGTTCATAGAATCTGCAATATAGCTGATAGGAATGAAACATTCATTGATTTTACAATTAGAAGCAGACGATTTTTTCGATGAAGTTTTAAGCATAGAGTTAAATTACTTGAACCTCCATGGTTTTAAGTTTTTAAATAAAATAAATTATTATAGTACTGTGATGAATGAAATAAATGGAAAATAATTTATGAATGAAATGCTGCTTTTATACGCAGAGCCAGGCGATTTATATTTCGATGACGACATTTGAATAAAGTTTATTTGTTTTCGATGAAGTTTTCAAATATAATAAATTATTGTAGTATTATGCTAATTTAAAAAATATTACCGAAGAATGCATTGCAATTTAGAGATGTTTAAACCAGACAATTTATATTTCAATGCCGTCATTTAAATAAAGTTTATTTTTTCGATGAAATTTTAAGTTTTCAAATATACTAAATTAATGTAATATTGTGATCATTTAAAAAATATTACCGAGGAATGTATCGCAATTTAGAGATGTTTAAATGAAATTGCATTGAAGTTGGAAAGTGTTTCATAATCAATGCTTTATGCATGATTGATCTTTCTTGTTTTTGTTTTTTTTCTTGATTGAACGGAGACTTATTTTGTGTATTCTAGTGGAGGGTATATACTTTTCTAAAACACTTGTAGATAAGTTTTATTTATAATTTTAAATATTGAAAAAGAAAATCCTAATTTTTCGGTCTTTTACAGAGCTAAATGACCTACAGCCTAAATTGCTGAACCAATTTGAATAAATAATGTTTTTTTTTTTATGTTTTGGTGGGAGGTACATTTTTTTCCTTTAAGTTTAAAGATAACTTTGATTTAGAATTTAAAATATTGAAATAAAAAATTAATAAATGGTGCTTAACGGTAAGGTACAATTTGCAGTGCCTGCCATATCATTGCTGTATAATCGTGATAAAAAAATTTCTGCAAAAATATTGAAATCTTACAAAAACATCACTTCATGGTAAAAAAACTTCCCGATTAAGTATACAAAAAACAAAAATCTCCATTCAAAAATGTTACGAAATCTCATAATGGTTTGCGCCAAGTTCTAGCAGAACAGGAGCTGTATTTTTAGCTCTAAGGTTCCCTGCTGAAGAATCCTACCTTTAACGTACTTCAACTATCCTTCAACTCACACATGGCCTTTTTTAGTTACAGTCAATTTACATGAAAGTACAGTTCAAGTCATGCGGGAACATGGCTCAAACCATTTTGAGATTTCATAATGTTTTTGGAAGAATTTTTGTTTTCTGCGCTTAGTGATCGATAAGTTTTTACCATGAAGTGGTAATTTTATGAGATACTATATGGGGAGCTTATACTATATATTTTAGGTTTCCAACCGGCGAGGTGGGGTGACCAGATGCACTCAATATTATTCAGTGTATGATTGACTATGTGAATGAAAAAGGACCCCGTCTCCCCTTCCCAAACATAGGCTCACGTATTCCTTAATGTTTACAATCAAGCCTTACCGGTATTATTTAATTTGGAATAAAAGAAAATAAATATTGATTATAGAACAATGAGCACCTGATGGCATGTTGGGAGAGGAGATGCGCCATTGCAAGCTAGCCCTATTGAAGGAGGAATACTACAGAAAATGTTGGGAACCGCTGCTATATATACAGTGATCGTAAACGCTTACAACGAAAAAAAGAGGGGGACGATAGTTTACATTAAGATGAATAATATTGACAGTGGAACCTAGGGCCACATTTCACTCATAGTGTTAGAAAAGAGTAAAGTTATATATACACGTTTATCCTTCAATAGTGAAAGAAAAAAAAAGACTTAACTAATTTAGCAATTACACATTTCCATTTGCATCCGAGAAATACTCAAAGTAACTGCTCAAATGGACTTCTGAGGACACATGAAAACGTTGGTGTATCTGTGGACTTCCTGGAAAATCCAGCCTCGAGAATCGTTGTTGCTGCGGAGAAGATCGACACCACACCCTGCGAGAGGGTGCGACAATCTTTTATTCGTTAGTATCGGCTATGCAACGACTCTCAGACGCCACTTTCAGCAGCTACTTTGAGTCTTTCTCTGATGCGAATGGAAATGTGAAACTCCTAAATTAGTTAAGCCTGTTTTTTTTTCACTGTTGAAGGACCAAAGTTATTATGTAATTTTACACTTTCTGGCACTATTAATGGAATGCGGCTCTAGGTTCTATTACAAATATTGTTCATCTTGATGTGTACTATCACTTCTCTTTCATGTTGAAAGAGTTCGTGACCACCCTGTATAATACCCTATAAGTGGATTTTGTGAGTATGAAATTTTTCCCTACCCAGCCCTGTGCAGCAAAGTGAGTTCAATATTTAAGGAATTAGATACCGGCTGTGTTGTTGTTGAAACCCAGACCGTCCGACCTACCAGAAAGGTGTAAGGTAACTGTGAGATACCGGCTGTGTGGTAGAACTGAGTTTATTTGTCTCCCCTAGAGATTAATAAAATAGTCGCACATATCAAATTTTCTTGCTGCCATTGCTGATATTGGCTATTTTATCTGACGCGCGCATTAAAACGCAAAAGCGATCCAAGGATGTTATTATTTATATTGGTAGCAAGATCCTAACTTTGAAAACGCGCCTATATGCGACTTCTGTGAGTATGAAGTATCGCTTACTTTTATAATATGTTTTCATCATCATCATAACCCTATTAACGCTAGTGGCACATAAGGCCTTCAACTTGCGTCGCCATCCTGGTCGATCCTGTGCCGCAGGCCTTGCTTCTGACCAGCTCGACCCCGAGGGTCCTTCAGGCGCCCAAGTAAGTACCACAGCAGGGATGTTATGCTGCGGCATTCTTAAGAAATGTAATATATTTTAAACACTATTAATTGAAAAGTATCACGCTTAATAATATCTATGAATACGATTGTATGTAGTTTTTATTTACTGGCATACAAATTCATATTGAACACAATTTAATATCTTCGAACTATCATATTATGTACATTCCGCCCATCATTTGTGGCCATAAATGGTCTACTCTCTTTCCCAGGCTTTCTATGCTTCATATTCAATCAATTTTATACCCCCATCTTTCCAATTGCTTTGGACCAAGAAGTCAGTCATCTCCCTACTGCAATAATTAATGGAAGTTAAAAGATCGATTGCCTTTTCCCCAAAAAACATTCGTATAGATCAATTGTAATCTAATTCAAAAAACACCATTACATTATTGTCGATGGACTCAATTAAATACTAAATGATATGCAAGCAAAATAGTTTAATACATTTCTGAGTTTTGTGAAGAAGGTTGTACACAGAGTTCGTACGAAGATCCTGTTGTTGTTACTTATCCCTCGTGGTGAAGAGCGCCTAAGCACCACGTCCACTATAGATCCCTGGTCCCATGGCGAATGGACGAGAATTTGCAGCTTCACTTTTATTAAGGCACCTCAAGGGCGGAAGTCTGACTTTGCCTCGACAACACAACATCTAGGCCCGTTGGCGGGATTCGAACCCACAACCCGGCAATCCAGCGATCAGATGGAAACGCATGCTCCTGACCGCTCGACCACCGGATCAGTACGAAAATACTTAACCAACCCAATAACTTTGCAATGAAATGCAACTATGGGTACACGTTAGGTCTAGATATAGTAAAGTGACCATGTCCGATCGGATTAAAGTGATATCAGCTCCCCTAGCGGAGACTCTGAAAAATTAGGGTAGCGAACTCGGAAACAAAGCGAGATAGATATCTATCCCACACGCACACACACACATAGAGAGAGAGAGAGAGTCTGACTCTGCCTCGACAACACAACATCCAGGCCCGCTGGCGGGATTCGAACCCACAACCCGGCAATCCAGCGATCAGATGGAAACGCATGCTCCTGGTCGCTCGACCACCGGATCAGCACGAAAATCTTTAACCAACCCAATAACTTTGCAATGAAATGCAACTATGGGTACACGTTAGGTCTAGATATAGTAAAGTGACCATGTCCGATCGGATTAAAGTGATATCAGCTCCCCTAGCGAAGACTCTGAAAAATTAGGTTAACGAACTCGGAAACAAAGCGAGATAGATATCTATCCCACACGCACACACACACACATAGAGAGAGAGTCTGACTCTGCCTCGACAACACAACATCCAAGCCCGCTGGCGGGATTCGAACCCACAACCCGGCAATCCAGCGATCAGATGGAAACGCATGCTCCTGATCCCTCGACCATCGGATCGGCACGAAAATCCTTAACCAACCCAATAACTTTGCAATGAAATGCAACTATGGGTACACGTTAGATCTAGATATAGTAAAATGACCATGTTCGGTCGGATTAAAGTGATCTCAGCTCCCCTAGCGGAGACTCTGAAAAATTGGGTAGCGAACTCGGAAACAAAGCGAGACAGATATCTATCCCACACGCACACACACACACACATAGAGAGAGAGTCTGACTCTGCCTCGACAACACAACATCCAGGCCCGCTGGCGGGATTCCAACCCACAACCCGGCAATCCAGAGATCAGATGGAAACGCATGCTCCTGACCGCTCGACCACCGGATCGGCACGAAAATCCTTAACCAACCCAATAACTTTACAATGAAATGCAACTATGGATACACGTTAGATCTAGATATAGTAAAGTGACCATGTCCGATCGGATTAAAGTAATCTCAGCTCCCCTAGCGGAGACTCTGAAAAATTAGGGTAGGGAACTCGGAAACAAAGCGAGATAGATGATAGATCTCAGCTCCCCTAGCGGAGACTCTGAAAAATTAGGGTAGGGAACTCGGAAACAAAGCGAGATAGATGATAAAGGGAATAATATTCGAGTTGCAGAGTATTGTCTAGTGAGGAAGAATCGAAACGAAAACGTGAGCAAGAATTGACGAAAGGCGTATACTGGATAATAATAAATGCATGTCTAAAAGTTGTATCAGCAGGGTTTCTAATACGGTGGCATCTGCAGTGCTTGCTACATTACGCGGCAGTATATTTTCTGGAATTCAAACGTGCATTGTTGCTGACGTAGGACATTTTAAACAGACTGTAAAACTCATTATTGTTTATGCAGATGTTATTGTACGTGTTGTATTTTTGAACAGTCATTCGCCAGTAACCATATTGATATCTCATGAGTCAATAAATGTGTAGAATACGTGAATTCGTTCTTGAGTGACCGCGGATAACCACCACCACCACTCTCTCTATCCCACACGCGCACACACACACACAGAGAGAGAAAGAGAGGGCGTGAGAAGAGGAGGGGCCATCTTTCGGGGGAAATGTTCAAAATGTGTTTAGAAAACTTGAGGAGGGTCTTCACATTTGAGCTTTTACGTTAAAAGTTTGAAATCAAAACAGGAAAAAAAAATTGATGTGGGCAGTAAAGAACTTTCCCTGCATAACGATTTTACTTCTTTCACAGCGAAATAATAGTGCACAGGGTCTACGGCACAAAGTTTTTGACATTGAATTGAATTGTACATTAACATTTGGCATTTTCCTGGATGACAACATGTAAAACTATTTCGAAGAACCAAATTAACTTCTTCAGCGCAAATGTAGCATGGCAATTATAATCACTGGTTGGCACCTGTTGATAAATATAGTCCGACGATTTAAATAATTAGAAACTAATATTTTATAATATAAAACCACTGGTTGAGTTTCTATTAACAGATTCATAAACCTCAAAATCAAAATTGTAATTATGTTTTCATAATATGTCCAGAATATATTACATTTTCCGTTATTTAAATTGAAAGGCAAATTCTGGTACTATGAAAACCACATAATTAACGTACATAAAGCCGCCAAATGCATGTATAAATAAAGTCACACCTCAACATTATTAACATTAAATTAATATTAAATAGAAAATTAGGCGCTTTTGGCAATTAAGCAAAATGCTTTATTCATACTCGAGTGCAAAATCCACATCAAAATGTAATGAACATTGAATTAATATCCTGTGAAATAAATAACTATTGAAGCCAAATTACAAAACTATTGCAAAATTGTCTTCTCTTGTGATGGAAACGAGCTAGATTCATGAGAATGGAGTTAAAAGATTTGTCAAGTAATATTGCATATGGAAAGTGAGCATATTTTAACGACACTTAACTATTTCTTTTATTTTATATAATGAATTTGATAAATTCCGTTGTAATATCGCGATAATGGTCGGTGTTAGTGTTTTAAGATTGCCTTATTCGTTTTCTAATGAAAAATTATACGAATTACACTCTTTTGCAAAAAAAAGCGAAGTACCATGAAGAAAGTGACTGTTTTTATTGAAATTAAATATGCCTACAGCTCATGCACAGGTAATGAAATGATTACAAAATCAAGGCCATTCTCAATTGTTGCTCCAGATTTGCTACATTTCAGGGTGCCCGAATCCAGCGACCTAGCATGTCCCATACATGCTCGATTGGTGAAATATCTGGTGACCTTGTCGCCCAAGGAACAGTATCAACAGCACGGAGACAGTCCAAAGATATGCGAACCGTATGTGGCGTTGCATTATCTTGTTTAAAAATGGCCCCAGAATGACGTGCCATGAAGGGTAACGCAAACGGCTGCAGGAATTCATCAACATATCGTTGAGCTGTTAACGTTGTACGCAGGATAATCAGGGGTTACCTGCTGTCGTAAGAGATAACACCCGACACCATCACACCAGGGGTAATGGCTGTGTGCCTATGCAAAACAAAGGCTGATTGGAACAACTGGCCCTGGCGCCTCCACACACATATCCGATGGTCATCTGCTGAAAGACGGAAGCGTAATTCATCGCTGAATACTATGCTATGCCAGTCTGCTAGCTGCCATGGTGCTCGGCTACAACACCACTCCAAACGACTCTGTTGATGTTGTAGATTTATGGGCAGACGTCTTAAAGGCCGCCGTGAGCGTAACCTCACCTCAGCTAAGCTCAGTGAGATGGTGGAAGATATCACTGGTGATATGGAAGAGGCTGTAGCACGTTGGATGGCGGACAATGATGCTGTTGGGCCAGTTCGGGCCTGTCACACAATCATCCGATCTTGCTTCGCATTCGTCAACCTTGGCCTTCCACAGACTTCATTCCGCCGATGAGTTGCTTGCAGCAACCATTGCCGCCAGCACCTTTGCACAGCAGTGTCCGTTCGGTGCAGGTGGCGGCCTATTGCTCGGTATGACCAACCAGCTTCACGCATTCCAACTATACGGCCACGTTCAAACTCGTCTAATTGCTTATAAGGCTTTCGGCAACGTCGTAACGGCATTATTGGTTGTGCTTCCATGGAACTGCAATGCCGATAACGAACAAAGATAAACCGTCCACATTTTTAACCTGTTTCATAGGATGCTAGTTGCGCAGTAGAAACGCGCACTATGACCGAAGTTAACACTCATTGGCCTTGCAAATTTAATCATTTGCGTACTTGGTATAAAGAAATTTGCATGCGAAATTTCGAGATGATCGGATTATTTTTTAGGGATGCTTCTTTTTTTTTTTTTTTTTTTTTTTTGCAAAAGAGAAGACTGTATTTATTCAACATTATTGAGCGTCTTGATTTTTTCATTTAAAAATGTGAGGGTCTTTCGAACATTCAATCGCTTTAAAAATAATTGAATTCCAGTATTATAATTGAAACAAACTGCTTTCGAAGCCCTCCATTTGTTCGTGAGATATCGAGTCCACAGACTCACGAATACACACACACAAATACACACACATACATGCAGACCCACGAACACTCACACACACATATACACATACATGGAGACTCACGAACAATCACATATCACACACACAAATACGCACACATACATGCACATACACATACATGCACATACGCATACACACAGACATCTTCTCAAAAACGTTTGATTCGAGTTCAGGGATACCCGAAATGTGATTTTTTGTCGAAAAATTGATTTTGAATTTTCGTTGCAATGCTTTTCCTATACATTATACTATGTATGTAAGAAAAGTAACAATATTTTGCCTATGCATTATACTATGTATGTTGGAAAAGTAGCTATATTTTCCCCTTAGATTATACTACGTATATTGTAAAAGTAACAATACTTCAATATACATTATTTCATTATAGTATGTTATAGAAAATGTAACACAACTTTCGGTATACATTATATTGTGTATATGAGGAAAAGCCACGATACTTCCCCTATACATTATACTATGTATGTAGAAAAAGTAACAAGGCTCTCCCAACTATGTATGTAGAGAAAGCAACAATGTTTCTTCTAGGTAATAAATTACATGAAAAAATAAAAACTATCTTCTTTGAACACTGTAACAGGCAAATTAAATGCTACTGCATATGAAGTGCAATGCTTTCATCATTTGAAAACATCGTCACATGCATCAATTTAATATATTACCAGCTGTTTATTTAACTTTATTTTAAACTATTGTCTAAATAAGTTCGGCGAAAGGTTGAATATATTATTAAATGCATGAAAAGAGTACATTAACGTTGTGCTATAATTGTCTCCTACTCAGAACGCCTGTATTTATATTAAAGACTCGCCTCTCCGTCATTAATAGCAACAGTTATGATATTCAGCATCTAACAAGCGAAGCCACAACAATACCTGCCGTTAATCAAATATCGAACATCTTCATTGTTGTGGCTCGCTATTATCGGAAACATCTCACTAGACAAAAAAAAAAAAAGCACTTATTCCAATACCAGACGAGAAACCCAAACAGTTCCCAATCACTTTCTATTTTTCTCCAAATAAAATTACCGTTCTCCAAAGAAAAGGAAAAAAAGCGCAGTAAAATCTCGAAAAAAAGAAGAAAAATAAAAACTCTAGGGTCTTTCCCATCATTGGCCGCAACAGTTTGTCAAGCATTGTTCCGTGTGTTGATAGAGCGTCCAAATTACAAGGTATCGTTTCGACTTTTCACTTTGCATTTTCTTTTTGCCTTTCCCTCATATCTTTCTTTTTCTGCTTCTTTTGGTGCGTTTTGTAACGACCCATTCACTTTCTAACTGTTGGGGCATAGTCAAACAAATCAACGGCTTCCTTTTGGATTCGGTTGGCCGGCCAACTGTGACGTCACGAGTTCAGCGGGATCGCTCTGCCATCTGTCGATCGATTGAAAAGATAATTCGATTTACAGTTTTCGATATGGAAACTATAGTATTGAATTGGTTTCGAAAAGCACTTTTTGCTCGTACTGACAATAAATACCGTGCTGAATAAACGTCAAGTTAAATATTTAGTGACCTATATTTTGAGTATTTTATTATTTTTAAGATATTCATTCGAAATTAATTTATTTTTTTAATTCCAATGTGGCAGGCCATACACTGAAGTATTTATGCAAAAATACAAGGTACAAGTAATACATTAGGCAAAAATACAAGGTACAAGTAATACATTAGGCAAAAATACAAGATGCAAGTAATACATTAGGCAAAAATACAAGGTTGTAAACAAGCACAAGTAAAATCTAAGAAATAGAAATATAAAACAAAGAATTACAAAAAAAAAAACTGTATTTAAAGAGACTTCAGTTTAGACAGGAGGTCTTTAGCCTCCCTATAGCACCTGTATGTACTTCAACCCGACAGGGCATCGGTAAGAAAGGAGGTAATCAACATTCATAAATTTGCCATCCGGGCATAGAGGATACATGGGACTTGTACAAGATGGAAATGAAAAAAAAAGTATGAGGCAAGGCAAACGTGCCCTGTAGCCGTATTAAAAGTCGCCACTGTCTTTTTTTTTGGGGGGGGGGGGAGGGGACGACCAATTAGTAGAGTGCACAGAAATTTCTTCAATTGGATTTGTGAGTAGTATGACTTAAGCCAGATTTTAAATCCAAAGTAAATTTACTCAGTATCTTTAACTTTGTCTCGGGGAAGCTTTACACCCATTTACTCTGGTTTACATACTACTGTATATAGTTGCAAAGAATGGGAAAACGTAAATAAAGAAGCTGGTAATGACGCACCAAGTTAAAAATTCCAAAGGAGAATATTGCATCTTGCATGCAGAATGGGGCCAGCAAATTGGGCAGGTTATTTCCAAGGTTTACCCACCCTGGTATTTCGATGTATAGTGAAAATAAAAAAACAATGGTCTTCAACAGGTCATCAGTGAGTATAACTTGGTAACTACCTAGTCCTTTCATACCTAGACATACGAACTATATATATCTCAACAGATGAAACGCCATCCCTCTCCCACTTGGTATGTCTGACAATTGAAACTGGCAAAACATTCTGTAGCTCCTACGAAGTTCCGAATTTGGAGCGATTCTAAAACCTCCTATTTCTGGGAAAGTATTACAATTCCAAATTTTATTAAATTTAATTTACACCTCTTTCTGTATACGCCTGGGAAAAAAAATAAACATTAGGAAACCACAGAGTTCAAGAACAGTTCAATACTTGCTCGACTTGTCCTTGAATCAAAGGACATTTAGAGCAAACACCGTCATCCGTTAAACATTAAATTACAATAGGTGGAAAAACTCAGTCTTTGTAGATGCCGACGCCCTTAGAAATAGGTTTCGCAAAGCGTATTTCATTTTTAGTTAGTTATGAAGCATCGAAAGCGTTTCAATTGTATACTTTACCCCAAAATTCGTATGCCCAACATTCTTATAATTACATATATTTCATATATTCTATAAACAAAGATTCTTGTCTAGACATGGATGGCGCCAGCAGAATGTTCAAAGTGGCGATTATTTTCTTTGCATATAAAAATCCGTATTGACAGTGGCGAAGAGTCAAGGAAGACAGCGTCTATCCAACTAATTTACATTCAAGTAACTTCTATTTTAATTATATATATATATATATATATATATACATATTATAAAATATTATATGAGCTGCGTGTCGCCTATTTAGAAAACGTTCTGCATACAGAAAAATTTCCAAAAATTTAAATAACTTTTCGGTGTGGATTTCGTATTAAGACAAATTCCGCATATTAAATCTGAATTTTCATTTTATTTTATTTATGGATCGACGACATATGCCAAATCTTTTAATGGCAGTAGTATAGTATTTAGTTAAGTCCTATTCCTATAATATATCGCCCTACATACGGATGAAATTGCTAAAAATATGAAATGAAATATTTATGCGTACGGTTAATATGTGGCGATAATATTATAATAATAAATTTTATATAAAAATATTTAAATCAATTAATTATCTTCATAACTTTGATCATTATCAGGGTCTCTAATATGCTGCGCCTAATTGAGAGGGCAGTAAGTGTGAAAGCCCCAGGCCGTCCGGCTCGTCCAGAGGACTTAGAGCAGGGCAGTAAGTGTAAAGAACCTGAAGTTTTAGTCGAACTGATTAAAGCTAGTACATAATCTGATCTGGACAGCACATGACTTTACCTACATAATGTAATGACTTCACTTCTTTCAATGCGAAACAATGATGCTGTGTCTGTCTTTTACCACATGCAGAGCAGGCAAATAAATGTTGAGGTTCGCAAAGGGTCCATTACCTTTACATCATGAGCATTTTGTGTAATTTTTTTAAATAGGTTTCAACACTGGTAGGACCATTATAGGACCCGAGAAAGGTCCATCTAACCAGAGAAGCAGAAAGAAATTTAAAAGGATTTTGAGAGTCTTGCAAAAATGTAAAATTAAGCAAATTGAAAATCCTGAAAATTATGTTAAATTATAGTAAAAAGAAAAATAACGTTATTAAAAAATATCTAAAACATTTAATTATTGCAAATCGAACCAACGTGTATATTAATACTGTATTTGGCCACGCCCATTTTTCATTCAGAGTTCTCTTGGGGTAGTGAAATAGTGGTTATTTTTCATAAATGGTAAAGAGGGAAATCTGAGTAAAATATTAAGATTGTTTTATTCCAAATCACTATTTCAGCAGATACGTAGTTAACACATATAAATAATCTGATGTGAGCAGCACATGACGTTATCCTTATAATACAATTCTTTCAATACGAAATAATGATTCCAGGTCCGTTTTTTACAATACTTAAAGCAGGAAAATTCTGGGGGTCGCAATTATTCCGTAGTCCATTTCCTTTACCTCATTAACATTTTGTTTAGATATTTTGAAATAGCTTTTATCACATAGTCCATCTGAGCAAGGAAGAATAAAACATTTTAAATTAGTTTTGTGTATTTTGAGTCCTATAAAATCCTATAATAAAATTAACAAATTGAGAATCCTGACAATTGCGCTCGATTATAGAAAAAAATATTATTGAGAAAATGTCAACAAAATTTAATTGTGTTAAACCAAACCAACATGTATCAATTTTGTATTAATTAGGCTATTTCGTTCTCATTCTGAGTTCTCTTGGTGTATTTAAATATTATTTATTTTCCATAAATATTAAAGAGGAAAGTCTGTGGAAAATTTTAAGGAGATAATTTTATTCTAAATAACTATTTTAGCATATGCGAAAGTGTACAAAAATTAAAATAATTCTCAGGAGTATTTCCTATAATTTTCGGTATGGATTTTGTATTGGCATTGTCGCCAATTCTACCAAATAAAATGAGCATTTTTATTTTATTTCATTTTGGTCTGACGGGTCATAGATCAATTTTTTATTAACGGTATTCATTTAGACAGTCTTTAGTTAAGCCCTGAACAGATAACAGTATTCTGTCACATCACAGAGCATGAGATTGCTGAAAATATAAAACGAAATATTTATGGCTACCGTTAATATACTCCGATAATATTTTAAAGATGAACTGTATATAAACGATGTTTCGTTTAATACCAACTTAAAACAGAAATCGTTTACTTTAAAACGTTGCGCAGAGTAGACAACGCAGATAGTCGAAATTAGCAGAAAAGCATCCTTGGACTCAATAAAAAAGGAGCAATAACAAACAAGATTTTAAATCACACTTTTATATTAAAATTCAATAAAATAAAATAAAAAATTCTCACTTTTTCAAAACATACAGTAATTGAATGAGTAGAGATATTATAAAACTAATGTTTCATTATACACTATACGAAATAGAACCACAAAATGTATGGAATCGTTGACTTCATACATTTAATGGTGGTAATAATTCCATATATACAATGGTGATATACCGAATTATAACGAAATATTAGTTTTATAAAATTTCTAGCCACCCACATTTTTTTATATATGTTACCGGCAATGTATGAAAGCCGGCATTCTATAGAATACCTAGGCATTTTATAGAATACCGAAAACTGGTCGGTAATCTATGAAACGATTAACATTTCACACATTTTCTAGGCATTCTATAGAATGCCAAATGACAAACCGGCAAAGTATGAAATACATCTCTGATTTATTACTTTTTCATACCTTTCCTAAATAGCATTTGTCATTCTATAGAATGTCTAGGTTTTATATACAATGCCTAGGGAAAGTATATAATTATTCTCATATTTCATACTTTACCTAAAAACGGCCAGTATTCTATAAAATGCCTAGGTATTCTATAGAATGTCGGCATTTCATACATTGCCGGTAACATAAGCGGCAATGCATGAAAGCCGGTATTCTATAGAATACCTAGGCATTTTATAGAATACCGAAAACTGGTCGGCAATCTATAAAACGATTAACATTTCACACATTTTCTAGGCATTCTATAGAATGCCAAATGACAAACCGGCAAAGTATGAAATACATCTCTGATTCATTACTTTTTTCATACTTTGCTTAAATAGCATTTGTCATTCTATAGAATGCCTAGGGAAAGTATATAATTATTCTCATATTTCATACTTTGCCTAAAAACGGCCAGTATTCTATAAAATGCCTAGGTATTCTATAGAATGTCGGCATTTCATACATTGCCGGTAACATAAGCAGCAATGTATGAAAGCCGGTATTCTATAGAATACCTAGGCATTTTATAGAATACCGAACATTGGTCGGCAATCTATAAAACGATTAACATTTCACACATTTTCTAGGCATTCTATAGAATGCCAAATGACAAACCGGCAAAGTATGAAATACATCTCTGATTCATTCCTTTTTTCATACTTTGCCTAAATAGCATTTGTCATTCTATAGAATGCCTAGGGAAAGTATATAATTATTCTCATATTTCATACTTTGCCTAAAAACGGCCAGTATTCTATAAAATGCCTAGGTATTCTATAGAATGTCGGCATTTCATACATTGCCGGTAACATAAGCGGCAATGCATGAAAGCCGGTATTCTATAGAATACCTAGGCATTTTATAGAATACCGAACACTGGTCGGCAATCTATAAAACGATTAACATTTCACACATTTTCTAGGCATTCTATAGAATGCCAAATGACAAACCGGCAAAGTATGAAATACATCTCCGATTCATTCCTTTTTTCATACTTTGCCTAAATAGCATTTGTCATTCTATAGAATGTCAAGGTTTTATATACAATGCCTAGGGAAAGTATATAATCTTTTAAAATCTAAATTAAAAGACTACATATGCTCATATGTATATCAGTTTTATACATAATTTTCGACTACGAAGAGAATAAGATGAACCTCATCACTCTAAGATGGACCATTCACGAAATATTAAAGACTTCTTTTATTTTGAGGAGCTGAAGACATTTTGTACTGTACTTAAAACGCTAATTGATGAAATTTCTTAGAATTTAGTAGTTAAGTTCCTTGAGTGTTATCTTGACACTGATTTGATTTTGGTATGTTTCGAAAAAAACATAACATACCCATTATTGCGAAATGGCTCGCAAAAACTAGTACAATCTGAAATAAATTACTAAAATTGCTGAAATATATTAATTATATACTTGTTTTTCATGTAATTTTTGACAGTTAAAAAGATTGATCCCATGACTCTAGGATGAACTGTTCTCGATATATTTTTGAATTTTGGAATTTTAAGGAAGTAATAAAGTTTCAAAATTAAGTTGCCAAATGAAACGAGGATGCATTAAAATTGCAAATTAGATATAATATTAGAAAAACATTCATGTTATTTTCTGCAATTAAACTCAATTTAATGTATCATGAAATAAAAAATACGAAAATTAATTTGAGTCTGTAGAAAAGTCATGTGCTGGCCACATCAGACTTTTTGTTCCTTTTATTTTTTCAGAGAATACGCGTTTTTGTGTGTATAGCCCATAGTTCAGAAAAGGTGCAAGGCTACTGCTTTATGCATTCTTATCAATTATACACATTAGAATACAGTTAATTTGAATTAACGAAGCAGGGGTAAGATTGTATTTTACGTCTTCGTCAAAATATGAAATGTTGTCCTCATCATCATTTTATACCGAATTCTCAAAATTATGCTATTGAAATATAAAAACACTTGTTGCACTAAATGATTATTCATATTTTTACTTTCCTTATATACATAAGGTATAAGGAAAGTATTGTGACGGGATCGAAAATTCGAATTCGAGTTTTCGATGGGACAGCACGTTTCAAACATCCCTGATCACGAATCGAACATTTTTGAAGTGATGTGTGTGTGCGTGTGTGTGTGCGTGTGTGTGTGTGTGTGTCAGTGAGTCTGTGGAGACGATAACTGACGAACGAATGGACCGATTCGAACGAAATTTGGTACAAGAATCGCAATCCGTAAACACTGGAAGCCTATTGTTTTTATACGCAATCAAATGTTCAGAACCCCCTTAAATTTTCGAGTGAAATTTTGAGAAAATCGTCAAAAAATCAAAACCGCTAATAAAGTTACGCAAATAGGCATTTCTTATGTAATTTTTCATTAGAAAACGATTGACATAAATTTTAGAACGCTAACATGAACCGTTCTCGAGATATTGCACATTTTTCAAAAAAATTATCAAAAAGTCATATAAAATAAAAAGAAAATATTTCCTATTGAGAAACATGTTCACTTTTCATATGTAATACCATGCGATAAATTGGGTGACATCATTCCCGTGGATCTAGCTTGTTCCATTCATGAAAAGCGATACCTTGAGTAATACTTCTGTATTTGAACGCCAATAGTCATTTATCTGCTGTAAGAATAACTTATTTCTCCGTCTAAAACGCTTGGCGAGATTTCAGCGACGAATTTAGCGGAATGTCGCCTACTTGGCGACTTTTTTAAATGTTGCTAAATTAACGAAAAACACGCCACATGGATAAAAATAACGCTACATCAATGAAAATAACGACTAACTGACGAAAATTCAATATGTTGAAAAAAATATAAATATCTACTATAAAAATAATCTATTTTTATACTGTAAAAGTAGCAAATTCATTGCATTATATAAGGAAAGCCATGTGTTGCCCACATCAGATTTTCCGTGGATAAGTGTCCGTATAAAATCATCTTTTTGCGGTCCCAAAAAAATTCGTTCGAATATAAAAATTCGAATTTTAGTGTGCACTAATTAACGAGATTTTACTGCACTAAAATATGAATAAGCCATCTAATTGACGGAAGAAAATTTTATTTAATGCTTAATTCTTTTACACGAAAAAGAAATCTTGGGAAAACTGGGTCGCTTGGGAGGACCCTTGTTTTGGTGGGGGATTCAAGCTTAAGATTCATATTAATTCCACCACCGATGACAACTACCATTCAGACTGTAAAAGATTTAATGGTTCTTGGTTCAGAAGCAAGCTGCCTTGAACTTAATCTGTTACTTCTTATCTACTGACAGAAAATGACAGCCAGAAATTTTGTCGAGGATTTTCTCATTGTAAGTGGATAGGGACATAGAGTTGGCATTGTTTGCAAAAGAAAAACTATTATCATTGCTTTATTGCTTTAAAGCAATGTATCATTGAACGCATCGTGTGGTGATGTACATATTTGAAAACGTTATATGATTTCACAATGTAACTTTAAGCGATAACCAATAAAAATAAGAAACAGCTTAAATTGCATCTCAAACGAAATAGTAAAAAGCTAATATATTTAGATTTTCATCTTCAGCTTGAACATGCCAAGAACTGAACGTTACGGAATACCACATGGATACGCTTGGGTATATATATATATATATATATATAAATATATATATATTATAAATATATATATATATAAATATATATATATATATAAATATATATATATATCGTTACGTCAAACTCAATGCGGCAAATAGAAGAAAAGGGGGAGTTATCCCCCCCCCCCCCAACAAGGGAACCACAGCCTGTGACCCGAGAATCAAAAAATAATGAAGATTTGACTTAAGAAGGACGAGCAGATTTGTGCAACTTGTGCACATATAGCTTGTACAACATGACTTAAGACTTGTTGTTGTTGTTGAGACCCAGACCGTCCGACCTACCAGAAAGGTATAAGGTAACCATTTGAACAGCCGGGAAGGACTTAAGACTTGTGAAAATGTTCCAAAAATACTGGCTAGATCTATATAAGGTGGAATGCAATCAGATGTGCGAGAAGGAGCCACACACCAAAGAGTTATGGCGGTGCAAATAACTGATGCAGGCATTTGATATATGATCAAAGCCTAAGACGGATTTGAAGGTATGTGCTCATTAACAATCACAGGTCATAGACACATGATAGTAATTTTAATAGTACTGGTCACATATGTCCCCTCCACCACAATAATTAATGAGAATAATTGTTGTTAAGCATATAATTAATAATATGAACAATTGGTGTAATTAAATAATTTAGATTTGATGTTGTTAATAAATGTTTTATTGTTAAAGTTTAAATGGTGTGATCCATTTAGCATTTTATTAAATAATCATTCCTTTACAGGACTCACACGAAAGGTAAATAATTGGAGGGTTTTATATAGCGGCACAACTAGCAATGTACGATTAAATAAGAAATCCACTATATGTATGAATTAACGGCCATGTCAATCTTAATGAATTTAATATTTAAACATTAGATCTCTTTCCCATATATATATATATATATATATATATATATATATATATATATATATATATATATATATATATATATTGCTATTGTATACTTTAAATATTAAAATATTCTTTGAGATTTTAATTATCTTTTGTGATAAGTTTTGGATACATATTATATAAATATTAATTATTAATTATTATTTAGTATAATTTGAAAACATATTTTTCTTTATATCTCTAATTCTTGGGTTTGAAACATATCTATTTGTATATCTATTGTCTATTGGTTGAATATCTTATTCAGGAGTATTTCCTATAATTCACAACAGATGGCGTTCTCTAGTATTCTTTCCAAATTCATCCTAGGATAGAGCAACGAAATATTAGGCGTCCTGAATAATGGTGAAGAAAGGTATGAGATTTAATTTCTGTCTGCATCCTTGTGGATTGTTGGATAGATTACTGATATATTTGCTATATGCACTCTCTTCCTCTTCTTTCCATTTGCCTAATATTATTTGCTATTTCCATTTTTGTTCCTGTCTGGTAATGTGTCGGATTTTTTGACGATGTTTCGACCATGTGGCTGTATCGTTGAGCGAAACACATTTTGAACCTCTGTGGATGCAAAGATACTTGAAAAGCTGGATCTACAGAGGTTCTATCCAATTTCGGATTGCATCTTTTCTTTTATTTTTTATTTATTGTCATTTTAATATTTTGAGCCTCCAGATTTTGATAATCCTTTAATGTTTGAACTTGATTTGTATGCATCGCTCTTGAATATTGATAAATTCGTGTGTATTATTAATAATTTAAAATTAAGATCAATTTGGCATGGTAGCAATGGTTTCCTTTTGTTAGATATTTCCTTTCACATCCTTTTTACTTTATTTTCTTCCGTATTTTTTTTGAACCAGGGTATGACACTATTCATGTTTTAAATCAGTCTTATTATATATATATATATATATATATAAAGAGAGAGAGAGATTTTAAGGCGTACCCCCAACAGGCGTATTATGCTTACGTATCAGACGGCACAAAACAGTTCACGAAACGAGTTACGGAGGTTGGCTAGCATCGGCGAAAAAGAGTCCCCCTAGTGTATAAAATTAAAATAATAAATTTTATATTTCCTTTTCATTTGGTTTGAAAAAAATGTTCCTTTCATTTTGGAAAATTTTTATTCAAAAAATTTTGTTTCATAAAAATTTTATAAAATCTATTGGAATTACACCTTGCTCGTAACAGGCAACTCCTTCAAGTACTATAAACCTGCAGGTGAGTCCGGCGGTCAGGGTCTTCATCATTGTATTGTTAAAGAAAATGATTTTCTAATAAAATGCATGTCTTATAGAAAAAGCATTATAGTTTGTAAAATTCTCTTATCAGTGTATATTTTTTTAAAAAAATCTACTTTAAAAATTTCAATTATGGTAATTTTCTTTAATAAATTTACCGTAAAAATTCATAACTATGAAAATTTTAAGTGATATCCTTAAACTGAAATTTTTTTTCACCCTACAGTCATATACATTCTATACATTCTATACATTCTAATTTTGTAGAAACATTTGTGAATATTTTATTATTCAAATAATTTTACATTTTGAACTTTTATAGAATTTAATTTTATTTCAGGAATATTTTACAATTTGTAGAAGAAATTTTTAGATCATAAAATGCAAAATTCGAGTTTCTTTTTTTACCACTATTCAAACATCATTTTTAACAAGTTAAAGCCAAAAACATAGTTTTTTAAAGTACTCTCCATTCCTTATCGTTTTTCCTTAACAAAATAATTTTTTACATAACCATGTTCTTACAAAATGCGGCATAAAATTGACGCGACAGCATTTTTTAATTGGATTTATTAGCAATTAGTATTATTGTCAAATAACGGCACATTTCGACAGAAATTAGTTAAGAATAAGTTATAAGAGAATTAGCATTCAACACTGATGATGTAATAACTATTTATGATTATTAATTGCAAAAATTGTTCTAACTATGTGAGGAAATGATTTGAAAATCAACACATATTTTCATTTATTCACTTTCATTTTTAGGCATATTTTAAACAAATCATATGTATTTGTTTCTGAAAGAGTTATAATAACTAGCTTAATTCATTGAAATGTTTATTTTAGGAAACGATTTTCCCTTGAGGAGTGTAAAGTTTGATGTAAATCTACTATATAAAACGTATATCTTTATTTTTTAAACGAATTTCTGTTAAATATTTTATTTCTCAAAATGTATAGAAACATCGTTTTGAAAAAGAACTTTCTTCCTTCAGAAATTTTCGCAAATATATACTATCATTTCACAAAAAAGTATCCTACAAGGAAAATAAACCATTAAGATAAGTTTTAAAAATTTTGACACATTTTTACTTTCCTTATATACATAATGTATAAGGAAAGTATTGTGACGGGGTCGAAAATTCGAATTCGAGTTTTCGACGGGAGACGAAGCATCCCTGGTCACGAATCAAACATTTTTGAGGTGATGTCTGTGTGTGAGTGTGTTAGTGAGTCTGTGGAGACGATATCTCACGAACTAATGGAGCGATTCGAAAGACATTTGGTACAAAAATCACAATCCGTGAATACTGGAAGTCTGTTGTTTTCAAGCGCAATCAAATGTTCAGAACCCCCCTAAATTTTCGAGTGAAATTTTGAAAAAATCATCAAAAAATCAAAACTTTTAATAAAGTCATGCAAATAGACATTTCTTATGTAATATTTCCTTAGAAAGTGATTGACATAAACTTTAGAACGGTAGCATGATCCATTCTCGAGATATTGCACATTTTTCAAATAAATTTATCAAAAAATTCCATAAATTAAAAAATATATATTTAACTGTTGAGAAACATGTTCACTTTTCATATGTAATATCATGCGATAAATTGGGTGACACCATTCTCGTGGATCTAGCTCGTTCCATTCATAAGAAAAGGTTCTTTGAATAATACTTTTGTATTTGAACGCATATAGTCATTTATCTGCTATAAGAATAACTTATTTCTCCATCCATAACGCTTGGCGAGATTTTGGCGACGAATTTGGTGGAATGTCGCCAACTTGCCGACTTTATCAAATGTTGCCAAATTAACTAAAATCTCGCCAAATGGATAAAAATGATGCTAAATCAATGAAAATGACGAATAATTCACGAAAATTCTATATCTTGGATAGGATATAAGTATCTATTATAAGAATAACTCTTTTTTTTTTTTTTTTTGTAAAAGTAGTAAATTCACTTCATTATATAAGGAAAGTCATGTGCTGTCCACATTAGATTTTTTTTCTTTCGGTTTCATTTTAGTTTTGAAATTTATTTTGATAAATCTTATTTCCATCTTAATGCCTAAGTTCAAACAATGTTTAAGTCAATAGTGAGTTCTTGGAATAACGTTGAATGAGTTCCATGACTTTATTTTAATACATACTATACCATCACCTGCAGATTAGCTTAGCAGTTTTGCAAATAAGTCGAAAAGGCATTCAAATATGAATTTAGATATGAATTGCATTTTTCCAACACGTCCGTATCTACTTGGCTGATTAGATTTTTTTAAACAAAAGGTTTTCACCTGCGGATTTACACATTTTCCCCTAAACTATATCTACTACAATTTGCAGACTAAAGTTTAGTCTGCATTTTGTAAATATATTTAATAAAGGTCATGTTGACCATGCTAGGGATCAGTCAGAGGACAAGTCGAAATTGATCCGAAATTTGTTGTACTTTTGGCTGATGACTCGTCCATTGCTGTATTGGTGATGATGCTTGGATATTGTCGTACGTGTTTATAGAGCATGGCCACCACCGTAAATAAACAACCTGCGTAGTAGAATGCGCAGAAACCTAAGGGCAAAAGGGCATTATATTTTCCATAGTGTATAATGGTAAACGGATGATGATGGCCAATAAAAATTGAAACTAAACCCAGTAAACATCGAAATTTATCTTTGTAATGAAAATAAGTTGTTCAGAATACTTGAATAACAATATATTTTTAAAAATTTCATTTGCTAAAGTGCACTTTAAGTGATTTTAAGTGAATGTACACTACTACTCATTTTTAGGGCGCGGTAGCCCATTGGTTAGCGCGCTGGAGTTGCACTCGGTAGGCCCGGGTTCGATTTCAGCCACTGCCAAAAACTGCCGCCGTGTTCATGCGGAATACGATCACGTTAAACATGTGGGTCCGAAAGTCCTTCCGAGAGGTTGGTGGAAGGGGAAGGAGGGTACGGTCCCTGTGGATGCCTCCCCCACTGGGTTCCGGTCTAAATTGGGTGGCACTTCCCGACCGTCCAACCAGTTACCTTACACCTTTCTGGTAGGTCGGACGGTCTGGGTTTCAACAACAACAACAACTACTACTCATTTTTACCGTAGTCACTAACTAGCGTTCTAAAGATGTATACATTTACTAGCAAATTCTCCAATGTATATGCGAGCGAGAAGGGGAAAATACATAACGATTTTCTTAAAAAAACTCGTGTATATATTTTAATGAAAGTGAATATTTTATTTTCTGGTTAATTAAAAATATCCATCAAAGAAACTAAAGATAGATATATCCTACTAGAATTAGAGGTTTAACGATTGTAAGTTTCTAAAATAACCGTTTTCAATACAGAAATAATAAAAATAAACAGATGTATTGTTTGGGAAAAGTAAAGGGCAAAATGGTCCACGTGACGTCATGTGCCCATGCTCTATATCGATGTGGATTGCCCCTCACTTGTTTCGGTTTCGATGTCGTCAGATAAGGCTCCTCTATATACGAGCTGACTTATCAAGCATATTGAAGCCCACCATAGCTGGAAGCGCAATCCATTAGCATTAGCTCTATTCGTATTTTCACTTTAGGAAGTATAATTCAAATAATTATGGGTGGTTGTTTTGCACCGAACTACTCTAATCATTCTAGAAAGGGTTTTTGGCTATTTCGCTTTCCTAGAAACGAAAAAAGAAGAAAACAATGACTAACAAATAATTGGAAACCCTGTACTGGAGGATACTCGTGCGAGCTAAATTCTACAATATTCTAATTGAAACTTCTTTTTTTATATAAAGAATTTATTTTAAATACTTATTTTATAATCTCTGTAACTGTAATATAGAACCCTATGGGCTTCAATATGCTTGATAAGTCAGCCTGTAGTAGAGGAGCTCTATCGTCAGACACGAAAGGTATCGTCATGTGTTTCGTGTTCGCTGTCGTGGCGGAGCAGTCTTTTGGGCCTCGTGTGTCCGATTAGGAATATGCCAGGTAGGGGACTAAGGGGGACTAAGCCCCTCCAAGAGTTAATTTCATATAATATGTCTTTCAAATTTTGCCTAAAATTTTCTTCGATATATTTTTAAAAATTACTTCGTTTTAAAGATTTTTTAATTTTGCTGAATTTGTGGTTATACTAATGATCCATTTATTTACATACTAGACGCCTTCGGCGACCAGCCTGTTCGCTGCCCTTGAAAATTCTGACCGTGGCAAACTCGCTGGCGCCATAACCCCGTGGAGTTGTTGTTGATACCCAGACCATCTGACCTACCAGAAAGGTGTAAGGTAACTATTTAGACGGCCAGGGATTGCCGCCCAATTTAGACCGGAACCCAGTGGGGGAGGCATCCACAGGGACCGTAACCTCTTTTCCCTATCACCAACCTCTCGGAAGGACTTACGGACCCACATGTTTAACGTGATCGTACTCCGCATGAACACGGCGGCAGTTGTGGCAGCGTGTGATTTCCAGCGCGCAAACCACCGGGTTACCGCGCTCCAAATGTGCCAACGGTACGCGGTGTTCCCAGGAGGTCACCCACCCAAGTACTAACCTCGCCCGATGCTGCTTGACTTCGGTGTAGTCATTTTTAGTGTCATTCTCTAGAATTCGCTACTAAATTCATAACAATTCTTATTGAAGTAAATTCTCATCCGCTGAATTCATATCAGTTCTTATATTCAATCTTGAAAACTAGATGTTTCAAGGTAAGTAAAAGGTTTCAAGGTAAGTGAAATATTTTCAACCGGAAATGGAAAAATATAACTTCAAGTGTACATCTTTAGTGAATCCTCCAATCCCCTCCGAAAATTGATGCTGAGTCTCATCTCAATCAGTCATCTTCTAAATTATATGTTTAGTAGATGCTTTAAATAAATGTTAGTAAAAACAATGATATTACAAAAAAAATTTCTACCGATACATATTCTTTTAAAATTACTTAATTTCTGTAACTCTGAAATTAACTATATATTCTATTTGATGAGCTGGCATCGTTAATAACATCGCCAATTTGCTAAATATTTTTCTGAAATTCAAATTAAAAACTTTGGCTGTAAATCATTAGTATCATACTATATTAATAAAATTTTCATAGAAATTAATCTCCGTTAATTGTTACCATTGCTGCCAACTAGAAAGTAATTTTATTCAATATATTTCATGACATCCACAGGGACCGTACCCTCCTTCCCCCTACCACCAACTTCTCGAAAGGGCGTACAGACCCACATATTTAACGTGATCGTACTCCGCGTAAACACGGCGGCAGTTTAGGCAGTGGCGGGAATCGAACTCGGGCCTACCGAGTGCAATTCCCGCTGGATAACCGCTGGGCAACCGCGCCCTCAACTCCGTGGAGTTAACAAAGATTGGTTTAGTTTAATGACGTTAAAATTAATAATGAAATTTTAAGATGAAAAATAATGTTCTAGTGGGAGTTCTTGAAAATTGACTTGTAAAATGAATTTATTCTAATGTTTATGAACTGTAATAACCCCGTGGAGTTAACAAAGTTTGTTTTAGTTTGATGACGTTAAAAGCATAATTCAAACATTTAAATTTTATAATGACCATCTGCTAAGCTCTTAATTCCATCATTTAAAATATAACGTCTAACCCGATGCACAATCTCCATTACTTTCAATTCCATAATAGCTCAATTCCACGTAAGCGTGTAAATTAACGTAAATCTCGTATAACGAATATAACGTAAATCAAATATAACGTAATTTTTTAACCCGATCCACAATCTCTATAACTTTCTTTTTATTTATTTTTTTCTCCATGGAAACACCGTGACGTCCCCTCCACTTCACGTGCGTCTGCGCGCGCATGTGGGAGAAAAACATGCGTGCTTCGCCGAGAATTCGCCGAGAAATTTAAAATCATTACGTCTTTAAAATCAGGATAGGGCTGCTATTTATAATTATTTCTTCAGTAGATTAAACTTGTAAGAATGTAAGAATGCCTAATGTGTTTGAGATTTCTTAAAAATGTAAATTATTAGTCGAAATTCTCAGAATTTTTCCCGATGCGAGAATTTAAAAACGAAAGTTCGTTTTTTTAAGCCGAAAGTGACTTTTGTCTTAAAATCCTAAAAAAATATTAGAATTTGTCCTTGAGATTTGAAATTGATATATTTTGACTCGCAATTGTCTGCACCGGTCGTGTGATATGTTTTTTTTCTGCGACGTCTGGATGGTGGAGGAAAAAGGAGAAAAAACTGTCGAAATCTCATAAAACATTAAATAACAAAAAAAAAATATTCAAATTTTAAAAATCGGTTTTCACGTGTCACCTTCCCACCACCTTGGGTCTCCGATTGCCAAATTTCGTAGTTCTGCGACGCGCGGTCGCTGAGCCCATAGTGTATAAGACAGACGCACAGACAGACACACAGATAGGCAAACAGATATTGCCTTTAATTATTTAATAGCCGCTTTTGGCGACCAGTCTGTTCGCTACACTTGAAAATTATCTACCAGAAAGGTGTAAGATAACTATTTGGACGGCCAGGAAGTGCCATCCAAATTAGACCGGAACACAGTGGGGGGAGGCATCCCCAGGGACCATACCCTCCTTCCCCTACCACCAACCTCTCGGAAGGACTTACGGACCCACATGTTTAATGTGATCGTACTCCGCGTGAACACGGCGGCAATTTTGGCAGTGGCGGGAATCGAACCCGGACCTAAAGAATGCAATTCCCTCGCGCTAACAACTGGACTACGGCGCCCTCCGCGATAATCTCTATAATTTTCTTTTTATTCACCCAATTTAGGCCGGAACCCAGTGGGGAGGCATCCACAGAGACCGTACCCTCCTTCCCCTACCACCAACCTCTCGGAAGGACGTACGGACCCACATGGTTAATGTGATCGTACTCCGGCAGTTTTGACAGTGGCGAGAATCGAACCCGGGTCTACGAGTGCAATTCCAGCGTTAATTTAAATTTTGACGTTAATTTAAATGACCATATGCTAAGCTCTTAATTCCATCATCCTCATTCCATCGTTCCATCGTTCTATCATTTAAAAAATCCATCAATCCACCATAATTCATTCATTTAAATTTTATAACGACCATATGCTAAGCTCTTAATTCCATCATTTAAAATATCACTTAATTTTCTAACCTGGACATACTGACACGCACACGCACACACACACACACACACATACACACACACACACACAGAGAGAGAGAGAGAGAGAGAGAGAGAGAGAGAGAGAGAGAGAGAGAGAGAGAGAGAGACAGAGCGACATCACTTCAAAAATATTTGATTCGTGATCAGTGATGCTTGAAACGTGCTCTCCCGTCGAAAACTCGAATTCGAATTTTCGACCCCGTCACAATACTTTCCTTATACATTATGTATATAAGGAATGTAATAATGGGTAATGTAAAGAGGCAATAAAAGATGTTCTAACATTAAAATTCAAAACACTAAATTCACTACTTTGAACCCTCAAGAACGTTTTCGTCTTCCAAATCTAAAGAAATCATCAAATAACTATTTTTAGCATCGTGTACTTTTTAACCCCATCCACCTCACCTAGAAAGTCAAATCACGACCTTCGAAGCAACTTGACAAACGCCGAAAACAAACAAATGAAAATTCAGGCAAAGGTGAACATCTCTAGGCGGACGCCTTTTATTTATTTATTCTTTTAATTTTTATTTATTTATGTTTTATTTTTCAGAACGCGAAAAACATCTCATAACCATTACTTCAACAACCTTTCTCAAAAATCAAGGTCTCAATCACCCACACGGCCTTATTTAAATTTGGGTGGATTCACCATCCCGCTTGAAAAGTCTAATTTCGAAACAAAGATCTTTGAGGAGGGATATTTCGAATGTATTCAGTGCGCGTGCGGGTATGGGTTCGACCAGGATTTGGATTTGCTAAAGCGACCGCAAGAGGATGCGCGTGTTAAGTTTTGCCATGAGGTGAGGTTAGGGCATATTCTAATGAAGTGTTCAGACAACACACATGTATGCGACATATACTAAATATTGTTTACCAGGTGACGTCACATTCGACGTAGCATCTTGGAAATCGTCATACTGCTTAGTGATGTACAGCCGCGGAAAAAAAAAAACGCCCCACCCTCTGTTAATCGAGCATCATTCATCGTAGAGAAAATTGAATGATACCATTCGATTAGGAATAACATCCTCTGCAAATTAATGTGCGTAAAATTTGCATAAGGGGCCGTCTTCATATCTAAACGCGCACAAACTTTGAAATTTCCAATAGCAACACCCAATTTTGACGTCACCCACAAGTTCTAGACCCCCAAATTAGTCCAAATTCAAATTTTCACGATGTTTCTATCTTTATATCCGAAGATATTCAATATTCCGGAATGTGCAATTTTCGGGGATCAGCTCCATATTGAAAAGCGCAATTTGAAGGGCGATGTTTCGTTGATTGACCACAGCACTGTTGTAAATTATTGAACTATCCTCTTGGCATTCAGCATTATGGCTTACCTCACAGCCAAAGGGTCGTAGGTTCGATTCCTGCATGAGAGGGTGAGCATTTTCATGGCTGGGTGTGGTGTTGTCTTGTGTGTGTGTGTGTGTTACTAAGGCAATGGGCCTTTACTGGGTAGGATTATGTGAGCCTCAAATAGGGCACGATTATTAGGAGTAAAAAGCCGTACTGGGTACGTGTCTAAAAACTAATGGGATCAGTAAAAGAAAGAAACAATAAAGAAGAATGAAATGTTTATTTTCAAACGTTATTTTATAATGCTGTTTCAAACTAAAATACTGTTTCAGACTAACAAATATCTGCAGATCACGCCACAAAACAACTCCTTTGGAACTTGGTGACGAATTTAAAAGTATCAATACATCCCATACCAATATATCCCATTTATAACAATACAAGTTTTCATCTTTTAATACAGTAGCAGAATTACGTAGATTAGGTTGCATCTGTACAACACTGTTTATACAAAGTTTTTATTAAAACTGGGTAAAAATAAATGTCCGTTTTCTTAAATAAAGATTACTTTACAATTAATATAACTTTTTCAAATTAGTCATTTTTTAAACTAATATATGACCCCTAAAATCATCGTGATGCTGAATATTTAAACATTTCGAAAGAACTAGAGGGAGGAGACACCTGAAATTTTACATAAACATATAAAAAGTCTTTGTGAATCGATTTTTATCAAAACATATCCAGGTTTGTATTCATATACTTTCGATTATTGATTTCATAATTAATATTTCATACAAACAATTTATTCTACAAAAATAAAAATCACGTAAATGTTTTTGGGTTGTTTAGTAGTAACGTCATACAAATAATCAGCGTGAGGAGATAATTATTACAGAAGATATGAAAGGAAGTCTTGGAAACTAATTAACATTAGGAGTTCAAAATTTTACATACTCACAACTCAGAAACGCTTCACCCAAATGACTTGAAATTTAGTATCACAGGTTGAATTTTGCTCTAGTTTCGAACTATGTTGTCAAACTTGGGTGTTGCTATTTAAAATTTCAAAGTTTGTGCGCGTGTAGATATGAAAACGGCCCCCTATGCAAATTTTACGCGCATTAATTTGTAGAGGATGTTATTCCTAATCGAATGGCATCATTCAATTTTCTCTACGATGAACGATGCTCGATTAACAGAGGGTGGGGCGTTTTTTTTCCTCAGCTGTACATACCATGGATATATAGAAAGTCTCTCTAACTCCTTATACTCAACAATATACCTGGCAATTATGACGTCTGCTAATGGCGTCCCTGATATAATGGATGTTAGCATGTCCTTCACAAGATTGGATTTACTTCATTTTGATGATTTTGTACAATTTAATTTAATTTAATTTATTTATTCAATTTCCGTCTTGAGTATTTCCATAATATTTATTAAATTTTTCTTCCACATTTTTGTAATTCCTATACTGCGTCGAGCCATCTACATAATCTCTGTAATATTTATATGCAGACAGAAGCACAATCCCAATTAGTGTTTCTGCATCATGGTTGGTCTTTGAAAACGTCCATAGTTACATAAATGTTTATTTTAGGAATTCTAAATCCCTTTTTTCAAATTATCAAATTTCCTAGATTTTCTGTTTCTTTACATTTTATCATTTCCAAAGGGTAGTACCAAGAATTTCAAATATACATTATTTACTTTCCACTAAATGAATAATCAGCTTTATGCATGTAGTACCTCATTTTACATTCCGTTATATCTTGGAAAGTGAGGTAATAAACGAAATGAGCTAATATATATTAAATTGTCCTTAAGTCCTCTCAGCCTCTCCTATTGTCCTCTCAGTTTGATATTTAATTTTAACTTAGTAAATTCTCAAAAATGTTATTAAATATATTCAGTTTAATTTCTTATCAATAACACCGTACCCTCGATAGTTGTTCATAATTCATTAATTTAATTAAGCTTATACCGAAAACTTTTTTTTTTTAATTTTAACATATTAGTACTCAAATTTTACAAATTCAACTCCACTTTATGTTAATCACTATTGATCTTTACAGTTTACACTAAGCCACTGTAGCAATAAATTGATCGTTGCAGTTTACTGTAAATTTATATTGCAAATTACTTTCTTAAATTCATTCTAATAAGTTTAGTCTTATTTAGTATTATGAATTAGATAAACAGGACAGCACATTGAATATGTAAGTTGACAGTTAAAATTCATAAATCATAAATAATTTTATCATATGGTCAATATATATATATATATATATATATATATATATATATATATATATATATTTATATATATATATTAGATTAGATATTCGTTCAGTAGGATTAGGGCATAAGGAAGCATATAGTTGAAATTAAACGTATTTCCAAAATCTTTCATATGTTCTACCCTCTCAAGTTCAATTCTATTTATATAATGGTGAAATAAAAAAAGTGATCAGATTTATTAGTGAAGGTTATAACTTTACACTTAGCTATGTTCAACTTAATTCTACTCTCTATGCATTATATATTCGTTTAGTAGGATCATGGTATAAGGAAGCATATAATTGAAATTAAACGTATTTCCAAAATCTTTCATATATTCTACCCTCTCAAGTTCAGTTCTATTTATGTAATGAAGAAATAAAATGTGATCGGATTTATTAGTTAAGGTTTATAACCTTACACTTAGCTATGTTCAACTTAATTCCATTATTTATGCATTAGATATTTGTTAGGTAGAATCAAGGCATCAATAGGGAAATCAATCGTTATATCTTGAAGTCATTAGCGAAAAATAATGACGGTATACTAAGATTATTAGGCAAGTCATTAATGAAAAGTAAAGATAACATGGAGCCCAAATTGAATCCATGAGGAACATCCAAAGAGCAGTTGCAGTTTTTTGATTTACACCCCCAATATAAGACAGACTGAAATATATTTTCAATGTAAGACCTAAACTAGGAAAGCATATAAGAACAGAAACACCAACTAGCAAGTTTTTAAAACAGGAGAATGAAAGAATATGGAATAAAGTGAAATTTGAGTCGAAAAAGGAGAACATTCCATATATATTTTGTATTACTGTTTTTCCTGCAAAACATATAGTCTAACAGGTTTCGAATATCCCATTACATCGACAGTGAGTCATCAGTAATGCATTTGGAATTCTCTGGCTGTCAGGATAGGCTACAAAACACTTTGGATGACTGGCAATGTGCTGGATTGAGGCGTAATCCCGCACGCACGTACTGTCACTTAAATGTTACAGCATTTACCCTATTGTGAAGAATAGACGGTGTTTTTTACGTGAGTCAGATTTACAGACTTCTAGAACCGCGGATATATCCAGAGATGTACGTGGTATCATATGGAATGAACTTCCATTTGAAAACATTTCTCGGTATGAATAACGAAACGAACACTAATTTACTTTGTTATACAATTTTATAGAATAGTATCTTTTATAGAATATATTTTATAGAATATATTTTATAGAATATATTTTTATAGAATATATTTTATAGAATAGTATAGTTTATATTGTGAAGAATGTCTCCCATTTGAAAACATTTCTAGGTATGAATAACGAAACGAACACTAATTTACTTTGTTATTCAATTTTATAGAATAGTATCTTTTATAGAATATATTTTATAGAATATATTTTATAGAATATATTTTTATAGAATATATTTTATAGAATAGTATAGTTTATATTGTGAAGAATAGATGGTGTTTTTTACGTGAGTCAGATTTACAGACTTCTAGAACTGCGAATATATCCAGAGATGTACGTGGTATCATATGGAATGCCTCCCATTTGAAAACATTTCTCGGTATGAATAACGAAACGAACACTAATTTACTTTGTTATACAATTTTATAGAATAGTATCTGGGGCCAAATTATCAAATTAAATATATATACAGGGTGTCCAGTTCTTCCTCAACCGTTAGTCACATACACTTCCAATTGCAAAAATGTTTTAAATTTTAAAATCTATTATCTTAAAAACAGTTTAGATCAATAAATGTATTTCTGAAAGAAATACGAAATATAAATTTTTATACAATCCTCCGGTCCTACCAATTATATTTAGGAAAATCATCCTCATACAATTTTATGCAAAATAAAAAAAAACATCCCTTTACGACCAAAATTGACCGACCTATAGCTGTTTAAAGTTGGACTCCTTTTTTGCTGAGAAATGGTCAATACGGTCCATGATTGGTTGGTTGCCTGAAACGGAACATTTTTATGCGTGGGAAAGCGACTTAAGTCATAAAGTTTAATATTTCATAACTCGGTGAATTTTAGTCGTAAAAGGAAGATTGATTTTTTTCTATTTTGCATGAAATTGTATGAGGATGATTTTCCAAATATAATTGGTAGGACCGGGGGACCGTATAAAAATTTATATTTCGTATTTCTTTCAGAAATGTAATTATTGATTTAAACTGTTTCTAAGATAATATATTTTAAAATTTAAAACATTTTTGCGATTGGAAGCATATCTCTGTGACTAACGGTTGAGGAAATAGCCATTGGGCACCGATAGCACTGGACTTTCTGTATATATATATATATATATATATATAATTGAAAATCCTCTTGTTTGTCTGTTTGTAGCATCATCACGGAATAACGGCTTTACCGAATTTCATGAAATTTTGGTAGTCAGCTTTGTCAGGGTCCAACTTAAAATTTAGGTGTCCGTCTGTACTTCTGTCTGTCTGTCTCTATGTCTTTCTATCTGTTTCCTCACTCTGAGCGTGACCCATTTGTTATATGAGCCCATACACAAACGGCATGGGATCTTATTTGAGTCGCCAAACTCAAGTGACCTAATCTGTTCTTTTAGCTTTTCTACAGTAAATGAAATCCAAATCAATCAATGAAATACATCTTATAACGTGACCCCATCGTTGCTTCTGCCCCTATCACTAAAATAATGGAAGCTTTATAAGCGATATACATATATCGATTTACGCGATTTCTATTTACACGGCATTTTTACGGAACTAATCTGCCATGTAAATTTATGGTTACATCTACTATATATTGCAAAGAAAGTAATAAAGTGGTCCTCTCTTGAATCTAGTGTTTATAATTACCAAATTTATAAAGCGATAGATTTAAGCTGATGAATCCAAACTAGTACTTATCAAGACCCCTCAAAATATCACCTTCGTGATTTCTGACATTTCCCAACATCATCGAATTTCGGAGAAAATCTAAACTGAATTTCAGGATTCTGGCGCAAGCACGAACGTTTGCAACACTCACTTTCGATCGCTCTTAAGTTGAAGATCGGAACTTCAAGAAGATTCTTGATACAAATTGAGGTTCGTCTAGAAGTTTCGAGTTCAAACTGTTGCCCACGTAACCTACACTGTGTCAAAGATGCTTGAAATTATACGAGCATGTTAACTTGTATCAAATCGGGTTAATTGCTTTATAATGATGCTTGGAATTATTCATGGTATTCATACAATTCAAATAAATGTATTTATTACTTGTTGTATACCAGTTATTCGACCGGCATATGTAATGTAAAGAAATTTAATTCGCAAATTGCTGTGAAATTTTAATATTTGAAGCCTTTATTCTTAAAATTTATATAAACAAGAAAGATCAATCATGCATAAAGCATTGATTATAAAACACTTTCCAACTTCAATGCAATTTTATTTAAACATCTCCAATATGCGATACATTCCTCAGTAATATTTTAAAAATTATCATAACATTAATTTATTATATTTGAAAACTTCATCGAAAACAAATAAAATTTATTCAGATGACTTCATCGAAATATAACACGCCTGGCTCTCTCTATAAAAGCAGCATTTCATTCATCAACTTCTTTCCATTCATTTCATTCATCACAATACTATAATAATTTATTTAATTTAAAACCTTAAAACCATAGAGGTACAAGTAATTAAACTCTATGCTTAAAACTTCATCGAAAAAATCGTGTAAAATAAATGAATATTTCATTAATATCAACAATATTGCAGACTCCATGAGATAAATAATTTTGCGTTAAAGAAAAGCAGCAATTCTTATACAACTCATTCTACATCTTTTGGTATTTACATTCTCCATAAGTGCAAATTAGGCTTCGTTGTAGAAATAATCAAAGTTGAATAATAATTTAAACTCAACTATATTGTAATTGAGTTGTTTCAGTATGTAGATACACAGAATTTAAGCAAAAATAAAGCGGTTTTAAGACAGATACAGCACTAAATATGAATTAAAAAGAACTTTAAAAATCACGATTTTGACACAAGATGGATGCCATATTTTATTTTGAAGTTGGTCATGGGATCTTTAAATATAATGGTTACGTGATCTCTTCATATAAAAGGTGTAATTATTATTTTAATTTTTATTTAAAAAAACTACCGAATATATTTTGCTGAATTTTTTTTTTTACATATTTTATGGGATAATTTAAATATTTCCTAAAACTTCCAAAGCAATTTGTGAAATTTAAATCCACTTAAAAAATGTTTAAAGAATTAGGTTCCATAGGGTTCAATGTATTTCATTTTTTCAACCCGGGTTCAGTCCCAAACTAACTGGGTGATATTATTCATTTATATTGCCATAGGTCCCACAGACAGTCTGAACAACATACTAAAATTTCATTTTCATAAAGTCATTTTTACGGCAGTTATCGTGCTAACGGACAGACAGATAGACAGACAGAATGGACAAAATCATAAACACTTTTCAATTATGTTGTAAAGTGTTAATAAAATTGACAATCTGTCTGTATGTTTTGTGTACGTGTGTGTGTGTTCCTCATCATCAAGGGAGAACGGCTGCAAATTTCAAATTTTATGAAATTTTGTGGGTAGCTGTGAAACAGCCCCATTTAAGATTTAGTCTATGTTTCGAGTTTCTTGGACAGGAATTTGGCGAAACATTTAGAAAAGTCGAACCTCTCATAGAGCATTATGCAGATATTTTCTTCGAAAATTTATTTGAAGAAAAATATATGTTGCTTAGCAACGGAATTAAATCCAATGTGTTTAAACAGCAGAAGAATTCACTAAATCTTTTCCGTTTTAAATAATAAAACAAGAAAGATCAATCATGCATAAAGCATTGATTATGAAAAACTTTACAACTTCAATGCAATGTCATTTAAACATCTCTAAAATGCGATATATTCCTCGGTAATATTTTAAAAATTATCACAATACTACATTAATTTATTATATTTGAAAACTATTTATTATATTTGAAAGTTCATCGAAAACAATGAACTTCATTCAAATGACGTCAATTAAATATAAATCACCTGGCTCCTCGGTAATGTTTTTAACATTATCATAATACTACAACAATTTATTATATTTGAAAGCTTCATCAAAAACAACTGAAATTTATTCAAATGACGCCATCGAAATATAACACGCCTGGCTCTCTCTATAAAAGCAGCATTTCATTCATTAACATTTTCCCACTCATTCCATTCATCACAATACTATAATAATTTATTTTATTTAAAAACTTAAGACCATGGAGATACGAGTAATGTAAGTCTATGCTTAAAACTTCATTGAAAAAATCGTCCTTCTCTCTGTAAAATCAATGAATATTATATTCATATCAGCTATGCAGGCTTCATGAGCTAAATAATTTTGCGTTAAAGAAATACAGCAATTCTTATACAACTCATTCTACATATTTTGCTGCTTATATTTTACATAAATGAAAAATAGGCTTCGTTGTAGAAATAATCAAATTTGACTGATCATTTAAACTCAAATATATTGTAATTGCGTTGTTTCAGTATGTAGATGCACAGAATTTAAGCAAAAAAAAAGCGGTTTTAGGACGGATACAACACTCAATATGAATTAAAAAGAACTTTAAAAATCATGATTTTGAGACAAGATGGATGTCATATTTCATTTTAAAGTAGGTCAAGTGATCACTTCGTATAAGAGATTTAATTATTAATTATTATTTTAATTTTTATTTAAAAAACTACTGAATGTATTTTACTGAATTTTTTTTTATATATTTCATGGGATAATTTAAATACTGCCTAAAATTTTCGAAGCAATTTGTGAATTTTGAATATACTTAAAAAATGTTTGAAAAATTTGGTCCCATAGGGTTCAATGAATTTCATTTTTTCAACCCGGGTTCAATCCAAAACTAATTGGGTGATATTATTCATTTATATTCCCATAGGTCCCACAAACCGTCTGAACAACATACTAAAATTTCATTTTGATTAAGTCATTTTTGCGGCAGTTATCGTGCTAACGTACAGACAGACAGACAGACAGACAGAATGGACACAGTCATAAACACTTTTCAACTTTGTTATAAAATGTTAAAAAGTATATAAATACAATTTTTAGCGTAATTGTATTTTTGACTGGATTATATCAATTAAGGCCTTCGAGTTTAAAAATAATTATTGATATTTTCAATTTCTGATGTCATCTGCTTTATTTTTGAAAATATTTTTCATATTCGTGTATTATGTTTCGAAAGTTAAGTCATATATTATGTTTAGGCGATTGTTGTACTGGTATATCTTCTGTAGCATTTTAATGTTTTTATTTTCGCATATTGATCCAATTTCATATTTTTTATAAATTTGTTTACAACCGGGACCGGGATGATTTATTCTTTAGATCTGCACGTGAAGACAATTTTGATAACAAGAACATATATTCTTTTACTTCTTTTTCGGAAAATTAAAGTAAATATTTTAATGGAATGTTTTGAATAATAATGCCATTTAAAATACTATAGTAATTTGCAGAGAATTGTGAATTTCAAGTTTCTTTATTAACACTTTACAACAAAGTTGAAAAGTGTTTATGACTTTGTTCATTCTGTCTGTCTGTCTGTCTGTCCGTATGTTGATCAGACGGTCTGTAGGACCTATGGGAATATAAATGAATAATATCACCCAATTAGTTTTGGATTGAACCCGGGTTGAAAAAATGAAATACATTGAGCCCTATGGGATCTTATTTTTCAAACATTTTTTAAGCGGATTTAAAATTCACAAATTGCTTCGAAATTTTTAGGTAATATTCAAATTGTTCCATAAAATATATAAAAAAAAATCAGTGAAATATATTCAGTAATTTTTTTAAATAAAAATTAAAATAATAATAACACCTCTTATATGAAACGATCACGTGACCATGATATGAAAGTATCACGTGATCCACTTCAAAATGATGTATGGCATCCATCTTGTGTCAAAATCGTGATTTTTAAAGTTCTCTTTAATTCATATTGAGTGTTGTATCCGTCCTAAAACCACTTTATTTTTGGTTAAATTTTGTGCATCTACATACTGAAACAACGCAATTACAATAAATTTGAGTTTAAATGCTCATCCAAATTTGATTATTTCTACAACGAAGCCTATTTTTCACCTATGTAAAATGTAAACAGCAAAATATGTAGAATGAGTTGTATTAGAATTGCTGTATTTCTTTAACACAAAATCATTTAGTTCATGGAGTCTGCATTGCTGATATGAATGAAATATTCATTGATTTTACAAAGAGAAGGACGATTTTTTTCGATGAAGTTTTACGCATAGAGTTTAATTACTTGTAGCTCCATGGAACTAATTGGTCCATGGTCTTAATTTTAAATAAAATAAATTATTATAGTATTGTGATGAATGACATGAATGGGAAATTATTTATGAATGAAATGCTGCTTTTATAGAGAGAGCCAGGCGTGTTATTTTTTCTATGACGTCATTTGAATGAATTTCATTTGTTTTCGATGAAGTTTTCAAATATAATAAATTATCGTAGTATTATGATAATTCTAAAATTATTGCCGAGGAATGTATCACATTTTAGAGATGTTTAAACCAGGCAGTTTATTTTTCAATGTCGTCATTTGAATGAAGTTCATTTTTTTCGATGAAGGTTTAAGTTTTCAAATATAATAAATTAATGTAGTATTGTGATAAGTTTTAAAATATTACCGAGGAATGTATTGCATTTTAGACATGTTTAAATAAAATTGCATTGAAATTGGAAAGTGTTCCATAATCAATGCTTTAAGCATGATTGATCTTTTTTGTTTTTATATTGTCTGCAGGTCAAAGTTTTTTTTTATTTCGTTAATTTTTAAAGCTTCCATAATTTTATTAATAGAGACACACAAATAGCAATCTGGTCACGTTATCGGATTTTAAATTGCATTTTGTGTTACATTATAGAATTCTGAATTTGCATACATTGTAAAAAGGTAAAAAAAACGATTAAGTCACATTAGTTTGGAGACTCAAACTGCGATTGAGCCCCGTTTGTTTGGCAGTTTAATTCATATTGTACCAAGCATAGAAAAAATTAATATTATTTTATAAAATCTTAAATATGTGTTTCTCTAATCCTATGTATACACATAAAATCAAAAAAACCTTACGAAACTTTCATTAGTTTGATTGGTACAAGCTGTCCTCTAGATATATATCCCGTAGGACAAACCTCTAAATACATTTTTGACAATCCTTTTTTACTGATATAAAAGTATGGAATATTACCTTAATAAATTTATATATATGTTTCTTCTTGGAGCTCAGAACTTTAAAAAACTGTGGTGAAAATGTAAAAAAAAATCTGCAAGAATCGCCATTTTAAAAAATTAATAAAAGATACCCAACATTAATTTAAACTTGCGACAAAGGCAAATATATGGTTAATGCTTCTTAAACAATTTATTGTCTATAAATGGAATTAAAATATGCAAAAAAATTTATATAAAGACCACTTATGTGTGCTGTCCTATTTTTAGGACGATGAGGACATATGGGTTAACAAAGTAAGATAGAAGTAATATGTAATTGAAATTTTTTTTCTATCTCGCTTTATTGGCGAGTTCTTGTTCCTAACTACTTCAAGTCTCCGCTAGGAGCGCTGCAAACGTTTTTATTTTTTCAATCAGGCATGGTTAGTTGATTATAGATAGACTCAACGTGTATATTCAGGGACTTTTCATTCCGAAATTTGCTGTTGTGCCTAAGAAAGACTTTCATGGGTAATCAGGCGTCCATTATAGCGATTTAAAACTCATTGTTTTGCATTGATTATTTAAGAAACCGGTATTAACGCAAGTTCCGTCTTATGAACCGGGTACCGGTGGGCATCGGGGCAAGGCCGGGCGGCACTGGGTTTCTCGTCGACGGGTGGGCGGCATTGCACCTTGACCCCAAGTTGTGGGTGGGGAGCTCATTTCTCATCACGCGCACGCCAAAGAGAAGCACTTTTTAATTTGACTAATTTAAATTTCATTGCTGAGGCATTAGTCATAGCTCGAATTTCCGGCGCTGTGGCCAAATTTGCATAAGGCGATTCTGAAGGTGTTCTAGATCACGTCAAACCTTGAAATTTTTTACTAAGTATGGAACTGTCTTATTTGGGGTTATTTTTTATTTAATAAAGTTGCTTCTATTACGTGAAAAATTTGCGCGATTGTAGTTTAAGCTTCAACACTTAAAAATCTATATTCAATAGTATAACAATTGTTTAGTGTATTTTTATCTTTCCAGACACTCTAATCCCCCTCCCCCCCCCCCCCTCTGACTTAGAAAGCTGAATTTTTACACATTTATAGTATTGACCGCAGTCACGGGGCCGGAGAAAACGGGATTACTTTTGAAAATACTCCCCAGGCCGTATGCCCACGGTGACTTAAATGGCTGAATTTATGAGCAATTATAGTATCAATTGTGGTAAAGAGTCGAATAGGACTGGATTTTCGATTTGCTCTCTTGGAGGCGAAAAAAATTGTTCTTTTTCCTTTTTATTTTTTTTTATTTTTCCTTTTTTTTTCAAAAAGCCTTTCAAGACTCTCCAGAGAAACATGGTGACTTAGAAATTTTTACCTTTTCACACATATAGTATCGACTACAGGGCGGAGCAAATTCTAACAGAGTCGGATTTTCGATTTCTCTCTCGGAGGTCGAACTAAATGAGGGTTTGGGTCAAAAAGTCTTTTCAAACCCTTCAAAATTCTCCGGTGACCTATAGGGCTGATACCTAGCACGTTTAAAGTATCAATCATGGGACATAACCTGAGCCAATTTTCATTTAAGATGGCTATATTAAATACTAAGGGCTGCTTTTTTCATCATTTTCCATACATGGTACAAAATATAACTTACACTATACATACAGCTAAAACCTGCTGCTAAAGAACGGAATTAAAATAACGTCGTTATTTTCAGAATTAAAATAACTTCGTGCAAAATTAAACGCCTTGATCGGTTTCGAAGTCAAAAAGCAGCCTTTATCTTCTTAAAAGACACACAAGAAGTGTAACCTTCACTCATCAGAAAAAAATTGAGGACTGGTGTAAGAACAAAAAAAAAAGGCAAAAGTAGAAAAAGGAACAAGAGATGAGACATAATGAATGAACGGTAAAATATCAAAGAGGAAGTTAACGTCTAACAAAGGATTCAAATCACTTGTTCTGTTGTTCATTATTGCCCAATTAATATCAAAATAAAGGAAAATGATAAAATTTTCCAAAATTGAAAAGGAACAAATGAAATCGAAAACTTAAACCAGAGATTTTCAAGAAGCGAAAAAAAGAAAGGAGAATTATCGTTAATAAGAGATTTTGACGGAGAAACAATCGTCCAATTGGAATTAGGAGTAAGAATATTCTGCTTCAGAAAATTATTCATATTTTAATCATGTTTTCATTCATATCATGTTGTTTCATCATTTTTCTGAACCAAAATGGTTTATACTCAGAATCGCATTTTTTAATTGTACTTTATTAAGAATTTTTTTATTGTTCTTCAGTCAAAATCCCTTATTAATAATCCCTTTCTTCTCTCTTGCTTAAAAAATCTCTGGCTTATATTATCGATTTCGTTTGCTTTTCTCTTATTTCGAAAATTTTTATCCTTTTCCTATTTTTACTTTTCTTATATACATAATGTATAAGGAAAGTATTGTGACAGGGTCGAAGATTCAAATTCGAGTTTTCGACGGGAGAGCACGTTTGAAGCATCCCTGATCACGAATCAAGCATTTTTGAAGTGATGTCTGTGTGTGTGTGTGTGTGTGTGTGCGTGTCAGTGAGCCTGTGGAGACGATAACTGACGAACGAATGGACCGATTCGAACGAAATTTGGTACAAAAATCACAATCTGTAAACACTGGAAGTCTATTGTTTTTATACGCAATCGAATGTTCAGAACCCCCTTAAATTTTCGAGTGAAATTTTGAAAAAATCGTCAAAAAATCAAAACCGCTAATAAAGTTACGCAAATAGACATTTCTTATGTAATTTTTCATTAGAAAACGATTGACATAAATTTTAGAACGCTAACATGAACCGTTCTCGAGATATTGCACATTTTTGAAAAACATTATTAAAAAGTCATATAAAATGAAAAAAAAATATTTTCTATTGAGAAACATGTTCACTTTTCATACGTAATACCATGCGATAAATTGGGTAATATTCTCATGGATCTAGCTCGTTTCATTCATGAAAAAAGATACTTTGAGTAATACTTTTGTATTTGATCGCCAATAGTCATTTATCTGCTGTAAGAATAACTTATTTCTTCATCCTTGGCGAGATATTGGCGACTATTTTGGCGGAATGTCGCCAACTTAGCGACTTTTTGAAATGTTGCCAAATTTACGAAAATCTCGCCAAATGGATAAAAAATGACGCTAAATCAATGAAAATGACGACTAAATGCCGAAAATTCAATATCTTGGAAAGAATATAAGTATCTACTATAAGAAAAACCTATTTTTTTACTGTAAAAGTAGTAAATTCATTACATTATATAAGGAAAGCATATGTTGCCCACATCAGATTTTTTAAAATTTAATTTGGCTTTTATGAATAACTGAACAATTGATTTGAATCGTTTGTTGAATGCCTACTCCTTTTTTGGTATTTCACTGTTCATTAATTATGCCCAACCTCTTGTTCATTCCTCTTGGGTTTCTTTTACTATATTTTCCTTCTCTCGTCGTTGGCATCACCCTCTCTTTGCTTCTGCCATGTTTGCTGTTCTTGCACCAGAAGTCGATCTTTCTCTGATAAGTGAAGGTTACGCTTCTAGTGTGTTCTTTAAGATTATGAAAGCTGTTTTTTGCCATCAATAGGTTTAATTTTGCTTTTTACACTGATTTTGAACGAAGTTATTTTAATTCTGAAAATAAAAATCTGATGTGGCAGCACATAACTTCCACTGCAGACTTATATCCACGTTCTCTTTATTTTAATGAAATTTAATTCTCTTTTAATTCAACTTCCGTTCTCATTTGGTAACTGGACTTATTTTCAAAGGTGCTGTAGAGAAAATACGAAAACACTAAAATATCTCGAGAACAGCTGGACCTAGTGTAATGGTGTCAGTCTCATTCATTTCTTCGTTAAACAAGCATTTAATGGATATATTTGAGCATACGCAGTTTTTTATTTTAGATTTTGACGATTTTTACAGACCATTTTGAAAAAAAGGCAGGTAATTGTTTTCCGAATCGTACCAAAATCTAATCAGCACCAGAGTAACCTACAAGCGGCTTATCTGCAAAATTTTCTGGAATTCGGTCCATTCGTTTTTCAGCTAGAGTGGATACAGGCAATTTTTGTAGTCCATTTCGCAAAAAAAAGGCGAGTTCTGTCTTTACGAATCCTACCAAAAACTAATCAGCACCAGGATCTCACCCAAGTGACTTACCTACCAAATTTTATGAAATTCGGTCCATTAGTGTTTTATTTAGAGTGGATACATACATTGCCCAGACAGACAAACACACACGCAGACGTCACGCTAAAAATGGTTTTTTCGTATTCTAGAGGTCTCGAAACGTGTAGATCCATCGAAAACTCGAGTTGCGGTTTTCGGCATGATTCCAATACTTTCCCTATACATTACCATGTATTACAGGGAAAGTAAAAATTGTTTTAAAAGTTGTTGGTGTCCTTGTTTATTACAGGTTTGTTTATTACTAGTTTTAAATCTAAAATCCTTTCTTACAGCATAATATAGTTCTGTTTGGTTTAGTTTTACTGATCTCATGAAAAGCTGTTTTTTTTTTTCAGTTGTATCACATTCTTAACCTTATATATTTTCTGCGAAAAGTTCTGGAAAAAAGCATATAACACTAATAATGCTTAACCAATCGACAAAAATCTAGAACTTTCTAGAACTCACCAGAAGTCGCCAAAGTAGCGAAATTTTGCAAAAATTTGCTGCGAAGGTCAAGCGATACTAACGTTAAAAAAACGATTGCCCCATAAATAGCGTTTTCGCACAGGAACAGGAAATATACCGTGGAGATTTTTTTAGTATTTGCAACTCTATATAATTTAAACTGAAATAAATCTCAAGATGACAATTAAAATAGGACAATATACTAATTTTAATATTCAAAATATTCCATTAGAAAAAGAAGCATTTCTTGAACTCACAAAATATGCTTAGCTGCAACTCTGAACACATGACAGTTCCATTTGTCCATCCAGGTCTCATCGTTTATAAATCTCTTTCATTCCGAAAATTCCTATTTGAAAATTCGAAACACCGATGAAAGAATCGATTTAAATACGAAAAACGAAAATTTATACGAAGTATTAGCAACTGTTATTCGTGTGTAGGAGTAGTATTTTCAAATCACAGATTTCATAACGGAATATTTATATGACAATTTCGGTTCGTGTATAACTTTGCATATTTAAGAAGTTCAGTTAAGAGCTGTGCAAACGCTAAGAACGCTAAGTTTTATTTAAGTGTTAACTAAATATGTTTGTATAATTTTGTTTATATAATTTTGCTCTAATTTCTACTTAATCAATCCGCATAGTGTTAAAAATTGTAAATAACATAGTTTTAACGAATTATATTAAAAACAAATGTGCTATACTTTTTGGAAAATGTATTTCTTAAACTACCACTAAAACTATAGTAATTTTCAAATACTTATAAATCTATGTGCTAGTCTTAATTCAACTTCGTAAATACATAAATCTTAATTAAATAAGTAGGTAAGCTAAAACTGTTTGGCGACAAATTTGCCGAAATATAATTACTTTTGCGACTTTTAGAAAATGTCCCTAAATTTGCAATAACATGCTTGAAAATGAAATTTAATGTCTGAAAACCTAGGGAGTTATTAATTTAATATATTGTTATTTAATCATATTCAGAATCATTGTTAATTGTCCTAAGTTAAAACTAATATATTTATTTCTTAAGCTACCACTAAAACTATAGTAATTTTCAAATACTTATAAATCAATGTGCTAGTCTTAATTCAACTTCATAAATACATAAATCTTAATTAAATAAGTAGGTAAGCTAAAGTTGCTTGTCATGTTTGGCGATAAATTTGCCGAAATATAATTACTTTTGCGACTTTTAGAAAATGTCCCTAAATTTGCAATAACATACCTGAAAATTAAATTTAATGTCTGAAAACCTAGGGAGTTATTAATTTAATATTGTTATTTAATCATATTCAGAATCATTGTTAATTATCCTAAGTTAAAACCAATATATATTCGTATTTTTGCCTCCGAAATCGGTTGATACTGTTGCTAATTCGTTTTACGCTGTGTTTTCAACGAAAATTTACTTTTCAGCAATCGTTTGAGCAATTGTTTAAAATTTAATTCAATAGTCCTTATTGAAAATTTAGAGCGCTTGCTATTCGCGAGATAGGTGCGTTTCGTTAGGGGGTAAATTGCGATTTAATTGGGTGGGTGGATGAGTGGGATATCGTAAAAATTGCTTTTGTTAAAATGGTGGTATAGTAACTATGTTTTGTTAGAGGGTCGTATAGTTTTTATTAAGAAATTTATATCAAAATATTTTATTTTATTTTTTCCATCTTGATACTGAAATTGAATAGGGACGAGAGAGACAGTACACTGTAATAAAATTCGATCTTTCAACTGTCCTTTTTCCTAACTTCAGACGAATATTTCCTTTTTTCAAGGGAAACAAACAAAAAAAATACGTATTTTTTGTTATTAGTGCCATTGATTTTTTAATGCGCATGCTCAGATGAAAACGAATATGCACTAAGTGCGCAAAACTCGAAAAATAATCTTAACTTGCGGCAAACACCTAACAAGATAACAAAGAGGTATATAGGAGAAACTGTAAACTTCCGCTAAAGTATACAGGGTGTCTCAAAAAGATTGAAACGCGTTTTAATTCTCTACCTGTTGGAGATAGGTGGGCAATGTAAATTGCAAAAATATTGAGAGTAAGGTAGAAAATAGGACCACGTTAAGGGAATAGTCCTCCCACTCATTTTCAAAGAGTTACACTTTTTAAATTTTTATACGGTCCCCTTATACAAATAATTTAAATACGGTCCCCTCAATCAGAAAATTTTTATTTTTAATGCAACAAGTTCATTAAAAAACCGCAAATCTATAACTTTAAAATTCAGCGAGTTATATTTAATTGAAAATTGAGCATTGTGAATGGGGACCATATATCAAATTAGAAATGCAAATTTGTGACATATCACAAAAGAGATAAAACTGGGTGGTAATACATAGAATACCCATCGCGTAGTGAGTACCACTGCTTTATATGATCTCTGTCTGAGTAATGCTTTATTTAGATACATTTATGATAAAAAATTTAGACACATATTAACGTATTTTTGATCTAAACAATTTCCGTCAATTTGTTTATGATCCCTATTTTCACTGATGAAACAGCCTTTCACTTGGTACGGAAAAGTGACATGAGTCAGATTTTTTCCTTTATCATAATTCAGTTGATTTTAAAGATACAGGTATGCGGTTTTTTTAATGATCTTGTTGCATTAAAAATAAAAATTTCCCGATTGATCCAATTTATCTAAGGGGGTCGTATATAAATTTAAAAAGTGTAACTTTTTGAAAATTAATCGGAGGACTATTTCATTAACGTAGTCTTATTCCTACCTTACTTTCAACATTTTTGCAATTTACATTGCCCACTTATCTCCAACAGGTAAAGAATTAAAGTCATGTGTTGCCCACATCAGATTTTTTGTTTTGAACTCGGCAGAAACATGTTAGAATGGAATAACATATTTTTAGGAATGGATTTGTATGGTAGTATTTCAATAAAGTAAGTAGTATTTAAATTTGCTTCGATTGCATTTTTGATTGGCATAACAAATTATCTCAGAAGTATTCTATGTTTAGAGGTCAAATTGTTCTTTCCCGATTCCTATTTGTAAGACATATAGAAGTATAGAATTAGCTGTAGCAACTATAGAATTCCGGTATACGAAGTAGTTTATTATCAAATTACTAATCTCATTTAATTAAATGAGTTTATTTCAGACTTATGATCTGTTCTTTTGCTTTAATTATATTTTTGAAATAACGGAAAACAATGTTGACTTTATCGTCGTGAATTTTCGCCATTCCGATTTTTGAGCTTCCTAATATGAATCTGTCACTTGGATTTTAAGTAAAGATATGCTGTCATTAAAAGAAAATTCTTCTATCGACTGTTATACAAAAAACATGACAAAGACTGTATACATGATACTGGCTCATAAGATACTGATTACCCTTATAGTATGCACTAGAAGGTATGCACTAGAAGGTACATCAGCATTTTCATAACCCTCCACGTGAACACTGAATTTTTCCTGATTTAAACACTTTAGGCAACATTTTGTAGCAGCGTTCCCAGGAATAGATAGATAAACAGACAGATAAATCAAGGTGTTTATATTGATTATGGCTTATGTTGTGTGCATGAATATGCATTACTTGATATAATGGTGTAAAGCTCAGCGGAGTTTGACTTCCAGTTTCAGCCGAATGGGATTAAGTGGGATGAGACTAATGTTAAGCGTGGGAAGAATAGAAAATTTAATTAAAAATAAAGAATGGGGGAAAATTTAATTAAAATAAAGAATAGAAAAAATGGAATATAAATTTCCTACTTAAGCAAGACGCTAAGATATGCATTATATTTGTATATTGCAAATGTTTCATGCATAGCTCTAAACGAAACAGCATCATTGCCGTGAAAGTTGTTTCACTGCAAGAACGATTTCTCTGCAGGGAAAACAACTTTGCAATAACACTATATTCGTTTTAATCAGCATTCGCTACACGGGGAAACACCTGTAACGAATGTATCTGAAACGTATCTACGCATGAAATAACAATTTAGAGTAATAAATACTCGACTAGCAAAACATTGAGTCGAGAAATGTCTAACTACGCGTAGTTACACTTAATTACGTTTAATGGCCGAAAAAACTCACTTGGAACGCGTCTCTATCTTGATAAATATATCCATATATATTTCAAGATACATACATCTATATGTAATCAACGTCTGTGTGGAAAAAGTAAAATCGTGTCTTCGGGCAAGTGTTCGGTCATCAAGGTGCAAAGAATTGTTCCTCCCATCGTGGGAGAGAAAAAAAATCTGAAAAAGTTCGAAAGATTCCAGGGGAGGGTTGATGAAAAGTTGGAATCCCCCTCCCCTCCCAGAGTCATTCTGTCTCCATTTCTTCTTCCGGCTTCGATAAGTCGGCAAGATGTTGTTCGAATTTCTTAGATAGCGAAGGTAGAGAACTCGTTAACATATCTTGGGCAATTAGGAAGATGGCCCAAGGGAGCGCGGAGAGAAGATTCGAATGATTTTTTTTTTTTAATTTCTTGAAATTTTTACTTCTTCATGGCGAAAGTTTTTAGACGCAAGTGAGGTAAGTAATGTTCTGGATACGTCAGTGGAACTGCGGATTTTATAGGCAAAAAAATTTGATCCAACGATTTCAAATTTTATTGAGCGTGGAATTTGACAGTTTGCATATCAGCTTAAGTTATATTAGAAAGTTTGAATTAAACATACTTTGCGGAATAACAAAGTTCCTGCAGAAACATTTTGCATAATTATATGTACTCTAAATATGACTACCCCTCTCTTAAAAATATTATTGCTTGTAATAATTTGCTTTTCTAGAAACAAATTATTAGTCCAAATTACATATTTAATGAAGGCTATTTCAAATTGTTGTTATTGCAGAATATTTAGCATAACTATATGCACTCTATATATAACTGAACCAAAAATAATGTTTTATACCATGTAAAAAAATTTTTAAAAAGGAAATATTGATACAAATCACAACACTCGTGTTGGTTATTTCAGACTGCTGTTGCAAAATATTTTTCATAATTATATGCTCTCAAAATATAACTAAGTAAAAAAAAATATATGCCGAGAAATAATTTTTCTAGAGGCAAAATATCAGTACAAATTACATTTCTAATATAGATTTCAGACTGTTGTTATTTCAGAATATTTTGCATAAATATATGCACTCTAAATATAACTGAATAATAACATTTCTAAAAGTATTAGTACAAATTACTCAATTAGGTTATTTCAGACTATTGTTATTGCAAAATCTATTTAAATAAAATTGAAAATCTGTCTGTCTGTCTGTCTGTTTGTCCCGTAATCACGGGAGAACGGCTGAACCGAATTTAATGAAATTTTGTGGGTATCCTGGAAATAGTCCCACTTAAAATTTAGTCCATACTTGGAGTTTCTACAATTAGTGGTTCTCAAGATTTTAGTAAAAATCGAAATTTTTGTTTGTCTCATCATCACGGGAGAACTTCTAAACCGAATTTGATGAAATTTGGTAGATAGCTTTAAAATAGCCCCTCATAAATTTTCCCCAACTTTCGAGTATTTAAGACCAGGGGTTGTCGAGATATTAATGAAAAACGAAACTTTTTCCTAGGATTTCTACTCTCTAACTCCGTGGTTTATCCAAACGAAAAGTTTGAAAATGAATTAAAACCTTATCTCTGAGTTTGATGGGAGATTTTTTGCGCTAATTAGTCACTTTCTGAAAACATGAATTGTTTGAAACATGATTTAAATGGGAAATCTATCTCCTTGATTTATTTTTCACAAGCTTTTACTGAACAATGAAAAGTATAAAGAAATCAAAATGGTTATTTAATTTCGCAGTTTACGAGGAAGATTCTATCTTATATCATGTTGCTCAGAAACTCAATTAAATTAAATCTGTCTGTTAATTTTAATTATTATTTTTTCGACTTGAATAATAAATAAATGGATATAAAAATATATTTTAGAAAAGAACGATTTGATTTTTTTCTTATAGCATTTTTGACTGGATAATATCAATTACGGTCTTCAGGTTTAAACGTTATTATTATTGATATTTTCGGGGATTATTGATTCAGGGATTATTGATATTTTCATGTTATTATGCAATTGTTTTATTATGACAAAAGTTGTTTAAACTCATATATTGTACATTGTACGAGTAATCTTCTACAAATACAAGGATATATCTTCTAATCTACGAGAATATAAGTAGTACAGGTATATTGACATATGTTTTGATATATATTGGCATATATTGGAATCAATTACGACCTTCTGGCATACAGAGCACGGGGATTATTGATATTTTCAATTTATTACGTCATCTCTTTTATTTTGGCAAAGATTTTTGAGACTCATATTGTAATACGGGTAATCTTCTTCTAACACACTGGCATGTTTTCTAATCTGCGACAATATAAGTAGTACGGGGTTGCATATATTGATTCAATTCCTTTTTTTTGTAAATTTGCTTACAAAAGGGGCCAGGATGTTTCACTTTTCAGATCTGCCCATGAAGATAATTTTGCATAGTGAGAACAGATATTCTCAAACTTCTCTTTAGGAGCAATAAATTTAATATTTTATCAGAATTTGCACATGATTGCGAATTATAAGTTTCTTTATATTATATACACCGTACGAAGAACGGGTATGCTGCTAGTATTTTATATAATTACGAGTATATGCGGTCAAAATATAACTAAATAAAAAAAAAGTTTTGCCTTATAATAATTTATTCTGAACTCAAGATATTAGTACAAATTACATCTCTAATATAGGCTATTTCAGAATGTTGTTATTGCAGAATATTTTGCATAATTATATACACTCAAAATTTGACTGGACCAAAAAAGTTCATTAACTTGCAATAATTTTTCTAAAAACGAAATATTAGTACACATAACATTACTAATTCAAACTGAGACATACTCAGAATTGCAATAGATCTCCTGACTTTATAATTGTTATAAATCACTGCCATATAAATATACAAAACATGTAAATTTAAAGGGTGATTCTTTTAATCCCCAATCACCAACTTTTCGTAACTTTCAATCTAATTTAATCTAAAAAAATCCAAAATGTAACTTTTTAGCCACTCAATTTAAATTCTTATTGTATTATAAAATACACCACACATCTTTCACTAGTCTTAAAAATGTGAATATTCTGACGTAATCAAAATCGACAGAAATTGAATAAAAGCTCAAAAATAAAAAATGCATTATTTAAACGAATTTGCTTTGAATTACTTAGTGGATACATCGTACAATCAACGCTATGTTTAATACCTTTGATTAATTAATAATTATCAATTAATACATTAGAAAAGAAAGCGGCTTGTCTATATGATACGCTTAGCAACAAATTTGGCTGTAAATTTGGCAACGTTGGTATTTGTAGAAAATAAAAATAAAAAATAAAAAATGATCCTTTACAAATCTGTAGAGAAAATTATTCCCTTTTGAAAAATTCCGTTTCTTCAGCTTCTTTTGAAACACCTTTGACTCCCATTTAAAAAATAGTCGAGATCGCAAATCGAAAATTGAGGAAGAAGGTACGATTTTCAAGACAGGATCAGTTTTTATTCCTTTTCAGACGCTTTTCAAAAATATGTAAAAAACGTATTGCATTTTTCGATTTTTCGAAAGTTTTCCGCAACTCCTCGGATCAGGAGGCGGTGGCCCAGTGGTTAGCGCGCGGGAATTGCACTTGTTAGGCACTGGTTCTATTCCCTCAGCTGCCAAAACTGCCGCCGTGTTCCCGCGGAGTACGATCACGTTAAACATGTGGGTCCGTAATTCCTTCCGAGAGGTTGGTGGTAGGAAAAGGAGGGTACGGTCCCTGTGGATGCCTTCCCCACTGGGTTCCGGTCAAAATTGGTGGCTCTTCCCGGCCGTCCATACAGTTACCTTACACCTCTCTGGTAGGTCGGACGGTCTGGGTCTCAACAACAACAGCAACTCCTCGGATCGAATGCTACATAATAAAAAAAATCTGCGAAATGCTAGACCTATATTGGCTATGAGGAACATAACGCCAAACACAGAAACAAACATATATTTTCACGAGTATGTATACTGAAGATATCAATGCTCAATAAAGCACGAAAACGATTTTTATCGATTAGTTTTGTTTATGTGATTGTATTACGTGGACCAATAACAGATCATCGTCAAGTTATTTCGTACTTGTAACTGTTATACTTGTACAACTGGTTAAATAAGTTGAAGTCATCCTTGCGTAAATAATTTAAATAGTTACGTCATACTTGTGTAGCTGACTAAATAAGTTGAGATCTTTTGGTCAGTTTCCTTGCCTAATTTTACCAAAAATAGGGCACAGAATAAAGGGTCTCGGTAGTACTGAGGTGAGCCTTAGCTATGGCACATTTACTACTTTAGGGCACATTTTAATAAAATGAAATAAATAATACGACATTATTAATTTAAATCGTGCTTGATAATTAAGAAGGGAAACCAAGTTAAAATTCTTTTTAATCTGAATATGCATTTTAATTAAATAGCGACGGAGTTATTCATCAAAAGATTGATTCAAGTTAAACAAATTCAGTGAAAATGGAAAAATACATTTTAACTTTTCATTCTGTTGTATAAAGTATTAAAAACACATTCTAGGCTGCTTGGAACATATTTCGTATCTTTTTTTAAAAAATTACTTGCCGGTGTGCATATGTGTGTATGTTGAAGTTCCAAACCACTCAACTGACCCAGGGGTTTGCAGCAGCAGTTTGAGTGGCCGGGAATATGTGTGTGTGTACCTATCTGAGACATTTGAACATAATAACTCGAAAACAAATACACATTTTACTATGTGAATTTATGTATAGATATGTGTATATATTCTTAAAAAGTAGAACTAGATAAAATTGTTTTAGCTTACATGAGTTAATTATTCTAAATTTAAAATTTTCGTGCAATTATTTCTAACAAAGAAAAATTCTCGGAACAACAATCGTTAATACATGAAACTGATTTTGTAATTCTTTATGAAATGAAATGTAAAGATATTAAAATTCAATGCATTAACAGAAATCGGCTGAATTTACCCAGTTCATCAGCTCGACTGACGTCTTTCTTTTTTACTATCTTGACTGACGTCTTGCTTTTTTATCGGCTTGACTGACGTCTTGTGTTTCATCAGATCGAATAACGTCTTGATTTTTCACCAGCTTGACTGACGTCTTGTGTTTCATCACATAGACTAACATCATGTTTTTTCACCAGTTCGACTGGCGTCTTGTTTTTCATCAGATTGACTAAGGATTTGCCTTTTCACTAGCTTGACTGACGTCTCGTTTTTTCACTAATTTGACTGACGTATTTTTCATCAGATTGACTAACACCTTGTTTCGTCAATAGTTTGACTAACCTTTTTCTTTTTTCATAAGATTCGATTGACTAACTCCTTTTCTTTTCACCAGCTTGACTAATGTTTCATTTTCTCCCCAACTTGTTTTCATCAGATTGACTAACGTCCTTTTTTTCTCTAGTTTGACTGATGTCTTTGTTTTTCATCAGCTTGACTGAATTCAGATGTTTCAAGATATTAACCTAGAAAAAAAACTAAAAAGCTCATGAAACATGAAGCAAATGAAAGTTTATAGAAATATACTTTTTTATATACTGATTGTGGCATATATACAACTGGACATAAATAGAAGAATATATAAGAAATATGAATACATGAGATAGTCGAGTGGAGAATTAAACTCCTTCTATTTTTCTCTTGATATGTAAGTGCGTACCCACCGAAAACAAGCTTGCAAGAGTCGCTATAAGAGGAAGGACTATTTTTACGTAAACAAAATTATTTAATAAATCATGATATTTCCTTAATATTTCTAACAGTATCTTTGGCGAATATTAAAGTTGGACGAAAACTAATGGCATGGCGAAAATTAAAGTTGAACGAAAACTAATACCACTAATAACTGACTTTATTTTTCACAATGCCACACCCAGTGCGATGCAATTTACTAAACTAAGCAGAAATGGAAAACTCTCAGACAAGCAAATAAAAAAAAAAAGGCATGGGAATAGCACGCATCTGTTTTATCAAATAATACACCTTTTTCTCCAAAAATTTTTTGTGCTCTTAATGTCACAGAATTTTTCCCATCTTCCGATAACATTTTGTCTGCTTCCTCCTCTCCCCCCCCCCCCCTCCCCATTTTTATCGGCGATGTTTCAACCGGCGTAACAGGTGCGTTATAAATCGCGTTCTATTGTTCGTGGAATTCCAACGTTCTTTTTCAGGGTGCGTGCTACGCGTAATTCCAAACTACTGGCAATCCTCAGGGTGACGCAGCTAGGCCGTTCGAAAATCTCTCATCGACGCCTATTTCCGATGAAGAAGCCACTGCGTTCATCGTTCTGAAATCGATATATAGGGGTGGTTTCGTCTGCTGTGCGGGGTGTCGCGAGTGTTCTCATTTTTGAAAAAGGTTTCGCCTTTGTGTGTTCCCCCAAAGAAGAATATTTTATTCCCCCTTTTTTATTCTCTTTTCTCCCCTTCTAAATAAGAAAGACGAAAGCTTAGAATCGATAAATACAGGGAAAGATACTGTTATGTGCCGAAAAATTTCATCCGGGCAAAAAGAATATATAGAATTGAGTTTCTGCTTTGCTTGTTTGTAGATTTTTTTCAGCCTTGTTCGGGAATTAATGTTAAAATAGAATCTACAGGCACCTTTTCCTCATCTTACAGAAATTAATCTTTCATGCAGGCAATTCAGTCAAATGCAACAAGTGCACATAGACCAAAATACCGTCATACACTTTGGGGGACGGCACTTTTTATCAAGCTTCAGGGAAACTTGTGTTTACGATAATCATTCATAGGTAACAATCGCAATCAAATTGCAGATGACATTAATGAGCTGGTTTTTCGCTTTCTATGTGCTCTTCAACGCCAATTTTAGCTCCTGTAATAGCAGCAAAGAAAATTTGCTGCGTGTCACAATTTTGTGAATCTTTAAGTAATTTAGTTAATTCAGTTTCTAAGAAATTTGGAGCCGGTTGCCAACGGTGGTGCGACTGAATATGTCTCAATTGAGATTCACCACATTGTGCTGCATACAAATTTTCAAGATACTATTGCAAGTATTTGCTATTTCATTCTGAAGAGCGCATAAAAAGTTACAAACAGGTCAATGGATTCTGTTATTTGCAATAAGAGTACTTAATTTAAGGAACTCTCCCTATAAATGGGTTCTATGTATGAATATCATTCAGAAGTAATTTTGCATTTATATTTAATGGAACAAAAAGCAACAGCGAGTATTATAACTAATCTACAGCTACATTGTAAAAATTATGCATTTAACTGCCCTGTAGGATGAGGAATTTGTGTTGAACTTAAGGTGGAAAACTTTTCTAGTTAAACAAAAATATTGCATATGCGGATAACTTAAAGGTTTCGAATTGGGTTATGTTAGCAATTTATTGTTCTATGCACATGAGGGCTACTTAGACGGGAGCTTACTTTTTTAAATGGATTAAGAACTATGATCGTATATGCATATTCAAATAGCACTACTGCTATCCGGAATTTCAGCTCAGCAAACACTTATGGGCCTCAACGTCGGAATACAAACCCTCCGGCTACAAGTGGGCAAGCTTACAGAAAGACCCAATGTGTAGAAAATGCCTACGTTTACGACTCCCTTAAAAGAAAATCCCCTGTAAAAAGTTTTCTTAGTTTGGAAAACTTTGTGCTTCATATTCTTAAGAATAGTATAAAACACTTAGTGTCTCAATCACCATGTGCATAAATTTTGAACGAGATGATATCACATAGTACATAGACTGGAAGGTATCTCCTGTCCTCCCACACATCCAGAAGAAGAAGAAGAAGAATTCCACGTTATAGAATGGATGATTTAAGGGGGGTGAGGGGGAGGGAATACTGAGGCTCAGGAACTCACTGACTTACTTATCAGATACATGCCCTACTGTTTGGTTGTTCAGGAAAATTCTGCTATTCGGGTGTGGAAAATAATATTTTGATTTTTATATTCACACCCATTCTTTTTTTTACTTCCCTAGTCAATTTGATGTATTCGTGCAGCACAAGAAAAAATACCATAATTCAACAATACACATAATTTTTTTTAAGCAAAGGATTATAGAATTGTTTTGAGAAGTTTTAAAGTATTTATTTGGCATAGTTTTTAACCGCACCGGCCATCGCTAAAACTTCAGACTCTCAGGGTCCCAATGAAACAATTGTGTTCTGAAAATTCTGACGAAAGGGTTGAAAACCGTAAACCCATAAAAGCCACATTTCCCATATTTGATTTGATTCAATTCTCACTTATTTGCATCGTACAGCTATTGAGAAAATGTCTTCTCATAAGAACATCCATATCAAATATGACTCTGATTCAAGTGTTCTCCATGACCCTGAATATGAAGAACACTGTTTAGCATGGATAATTCCCCTTTGTCTGTCTGGGCAAACTAATAATCACAAACGCTACTTTGTATGAATATTCCTGAGATCATAATTATGAAAGAACGTTAAAAATAGCCACGAATCCAATGTAACCCTCAAGAAAAGAAATAGAAGTATATTTGTCAATGTGAGGGTAAAGGCACATTTCTGCATGTATAACTCTTTTCGAGCTCTGGAGTCATGCATCTGTTGCACAAAGTTACAATAAGATGTATGCAACTGCATAAGGTGGCCTCTACTGCTACTTGCATCTTTAGCAATCTAATCTGTGAGCACTGGCCAACACGCGTAGATACATACAAGACCGCAATTGTCTCCCTATTATAAAAGAGGACACATATCCGTAGTCGTGCCTCTTCTACGTTTATGATCAATTCAAGCCAGAAGAATTCAATGAAAGAAATGTTTATTTCGTTGAAGAATACCACTATAAACTATCAGTTTACCAACTATTTCATTGTACTAATTAATTTATAATATCAGTTATTTTAAAATAGTGGCTTTTTATGTGTAGATGCTTAGTTAAGATCAAAGACTTTGAAATCCGATAACAGTATGTGTGTTTCTCTCTAGGTGTGAATAGACAGAAGCATGCAACAGCAGCTAGCAAGAGATTATGAATAGAAACGTGATATAAGCATGGACCAAGACACGGCACCTAGGTCCAAGGCGCATGGTGTAAATGCAACTTAAAGGACACTGAGTTCAAATACTTTTTCTAGAAATGAGAAAAATAAATGTGAAACCGAGTTTATAATAATGTTTAACATATCTATTTTACTGGTGAAGGAGCTCAAGCAGGACCAAATATCTTTTCTTTTTTATTTCTGTTTTTAGATTTTCATTTTGAGACATCCTCTTTATAAAAAGAGCATACCTGCAATGTAAACTTCATAAGACAGTATTAAACATACTCAGTCTAAAAATATATTTTGGTCTTGTATTGAGCATCCTTACAGAATGGAGAATTCATACAGCAAGCGCGAATTAAAATTTTTAGCTTTTGATAATAGTAAGTAATCTTGACTTGATATGATCACTCACTCAACAAAAATAGTACATCTTTCTACTACAACTACTGTATAACCTCTCATTGCATAACGTCAGCGAAAATTCGTTAAATGAACGAAAGATGAACGAAAGATGTTGTGGAACTATGACAATGGAATAAGTAGAAATTGAGAAAAATTGTATATAAAAATTAAATTTAAAGGAAACGAAAATAGTTGTTTAGAACTTCCCATTAAAAACATTAGTTTCCAATGTAAAGGTCGTACTTTTTTTCTAGGAAATACACATATTCAGATTCAATATATTACAATTCACACAGAAAATGGTTTCACCAGTAATCCTAGCCTACTAACCATTGGTGTCATTCAGTAATCCTAGCTTACTAACTAATGGTGTCATTCAGTAATCCCAGTTTACTAACCAATAGTGTCATTCAGTAATCCTAACTTACTAACTAATGGTGTCATTCAGTAATCCTGGCTTACTAACCAATGGTGTCATTCAGTAATCCTAACTTACTAACTAATGGTGTCATTCAGTAATCCCAGTTTACTAACCAATGGTGTCATTCAGTAATCCTAACTTACTAACTAATGGTGTCGTTCAGTAATACTAGCTTACTATCCAATGGTGTCATTCAGTAATACTAACTTACTAACCAAAAGTGTCCCGGACTAACTAACCAATAGTGTCATTCAGCTGGTTTCACCCGAAACCGCTTGTTAAAATATGAATTGATCGAAAACCGGTTGTAAAAATATGAATACATTCGTTAACTAGTTTATTACTTTTACTTTTTTGGCATATATATTTTAGTCATGGTAAAGTTACTAAATTTTATATAATCATCCTATTATATCTACCCCAAATAATGCAAAAAGTGACGCCTTCATATTGGACCGAAACTGATTGTCAAAATTCTGGAATGACATCACTGTAACTAACTATCATAAACTAAAGCTGAATATTCAGATATGAGATATTACAAATCAGACATAAAATGGCTAATCAGGAAATCCCAACTTAATTGCCCCGACCAACTAAACATCATAAACTTGATCAAATTGATTCTGCATCTTGAAGACATCATTTTCTTAAGATACAACCGAGAATCCACGATATTATCTAATGAGACATCTTATTCGTTCGTTTCTAATTACAAATGCGCGACATCGAATTTGTTGGACCAATTTTTGTCATGAATAAGTCTAATTGTCCTTCCTAATTGAGTTCCGGTCATCTGCCTCGATGGGGAGTCTTTTGCTGTTTCGTATAAAGATTGCAATATTTCGTAAAGTATCGGGGAATTAAGCTTTCATTGTTTAAAATTTTAATTTCGCACAACATTCAGGAGATGATTGTTTAGCCAGTTTCCACGTGAGTCCATATCTCACGGAGTTAATTTTTAACGGATAGGGCCTTAGATTAAAAATGGATGCAGATAATTTATCTGATAAAGATTGTTAGAGAAGGTGCGGAATAATTGGAATTAAATAATGAAAGTTGTATTTCGTAAGTAATTTACAGATTAATTGAATAAAGCTGCTTGGCAGGGAATGTCTTTAATTTAAAATAGCTTCTCTGTCTGAAAGGTAAATTGTTCTCATTGTAAACATTTCGTGATTTAGTTGCATACATTTAAACACATTTAGCAACTGATTAAGAAAAGCCAATATATCTGTCTGTCACGCTCAGTGAAAAATTTAGAGAACTTGGCAACAATTTTGGTTGAGCATTGCCAAATTAGCGACTTTTGAAAAATGTCGCCATAACTTCTCTCTAGATTTCTTTTCTCACTGTAAACTTTTCTCAGATTGAATGAATAAATTTAAGTATGCACAGTATATGAATAAGAAAAGTCAATATCTCTGCCTCTCTGCGTGCTTGGTGATGAATTCGGAGAACTTACGGACAAATTTAGTTAAATATAGCCAAATTGGCGACTTTTGCGAAATTTAAGAAGTTGGCGACAATTCAATATCTCTGAAAATTAAATTTTATTTATTTGACAATCCTTGTCGCATTGAGAGGAATTATTAATCTAGTATATGATAGTAATTGTGATTTGTTAGCAGGTCGTATAGTAATTACTAATTATGACGGAGAAAGATACGTGGTGAATACAAGAATTGCGGATGGGGGAGAATCTTTTATAAAACTTTACTCACCTCGTTATATTATCTGCTTACCATATAGTTGAAAACATTGTTGTAATTACCTGATAAAAAGCTTTTATAGTTTTCAGACGGGAAAGCTTCTTTTACAGATTTTAAATCAATTGTAATTGCTGTGAAAGCCAAATCGCATGACTTCGACGATAAATTTGACGAAATATTGATAACTTAGCGACATTAAAACGTTTAATTATTGAAACCTGATATGGCGTTTTAGAGAGTTTTCTGAAGAAAAGGTATTTAAAAGCTTATGTGTTTGAGTGTATACGTAAGGCTTATCTATCGCAAAGTGGCCATACCCGGTTGAATAAAAGCGATTGCAGCGTCTCTAGAGGATAATTTAAAGAGTTAGAATAACGAACTCGACACCGAGATAGACGGAAAAAAGCAAATTACAAAGTTGTGGAACACCGTTTAACAATTAGGAATCGATAGTAAAACTGTAACAGAAGGCATTACTGTTACAACGTCTGGTTTTCTGCAGGTGACATCATTAGTCACTCGCAATATCAGACGCAGCCCTTAAGGAAGTTCTTTGGGGATTGTGTTCTCAGAGCACAGTAAGAAACAAACTGAATGATAAAAGGCAATTGATGTCCAGAAGGAATATTTGTTGTTGTTGTTGTTGTTCTTGCAAGTATCTTAATTTAGTAAACGTCCTATTGATTTTTAAAAATGCTTAAAAATCTCCCATTTGAATGCGCTTTACGCACTTATTAAGGGCGTATCAAAAAGTTTATTTAGGTCGTATTACGCTCTCACAGAGAACATAATGCGCATTTAGGGCTTATTAAAGAAGCTTATTTTGGGAGTATTACGCTCGAGAAGAGTGTGAAAGGCCAATTTAGGGCACTTATTAGGACATAGCAGTCGATGTCCCCAGCGCCGGACACATTACGCGACTGCGTGTTTGGGCGCTTATTTAGGGAGCATTACTCTCGCTTAACAGGCGGGCCGCATTTGCGCGTGTACCCTTCCACAATCCCGCCTTCGCCCACAGCAGGTGTAATGGTATGGGATGTCGTCGCATGCGACACCAGGTCACCTCTAATATTGATCCATGGAACCATGGCAGCCCAGCGGTACGTTCATGACATCCTTCAGCCACATATGTTGCCACTCATCGCAGGACTCCCAAGAGGCATTTTTCAACGGGACAATGCTTGGCCACACACAGCAAGGGTGTCACAGGAATTCCTCCGCCACATTACCATCCTACCCTGGCTTGCCCGATCTCCAGATTTGTCACCAATCGAGCACGTCTGGGATCACTTGAGACGGCAAGTTGGACAGCCTACGAGTTCGGTCGAACTACAGGCGCGCTTACAACAACTGTGGAATGAGATGACGCAAGACACCATACTAGACTTGTATGCCTCAATACCCGCCCGTATCGCATCGTGTATTCACGCTAGAGGTGGCCCGACAAGGTATTAGAACCTCCATTCATTTGTAGTTTTTCCTATAATAAATGATCATTTTGCTTTGATTTTGAATCACTTATATCAACGTTGCACTCGCATACATAAAATTTCGTTCGACTCTGACAACTCTTTCTTGGTGAACAAATTTTTAAGACACTGAGTGTAGATGATAAAGTTCACAAGTAAGTTCATCATGGCTTTCTATCTTGGCACATGAGTTATGGGACCACTTTTTGCACTCAATACATGAAATCCAACTTTCATTTGAGAATGAATACAGTTCATTACAATACAAACATGTTCTTCATTTTCTCGATTTCTTCTTCTTTCTCTACTTTTCTCTACTACTTTCTTTGTTTAAGTTTTTTTCTGTAGCTTTCGTCATTTATTTTTTAATCAAACAGCTCTCTCCTTAGGACAGTAGCCAGGCATGGACCAGAGGGAGCTGAGCCCCCCCCCCCCCCAAGAGGTATACTCAGCCCCCTCAGATGGAAATATTTAATCTTTTGTAGCGGTATGAAATTCCATACAACACGTCATCCAAAATTTTCCAAAAACTGCTTTTTCAGAATTTTTTGTGAATATCGTTTTGTATAGCACAGAATTAAGATTTTTTTCGTTGCTGGATTTGTGGTTATATTGATGATCATCAACTTATTTACATATTTAATTTAAAAATATTCAATAAAGTTTTAAAAATTAGATTAAGAATATAGTATTTAAGGTACTTTTGTATTATTGTATTGTAGACAGCGATATTTGTCGCAGTTTAGTCTGTCAGTTCTAAATGAGGGCCAAACCGTCCGTGTATGGCAAACCTTACTATAGCGGGCGCTTGTGATTTGCCCCAAAATACCACACACAATGTTAAAACCGTTTTCATAAAATTCTGCACTTCATTTTAAGAACTTTGCAATTGCAGTGACTAGGATAAATATTTAAGAAGTTAAAGGCATTTACCACCTTTTGATCGAACGCTGTATATTGTTTTTAAAAAAACTATCAACAACTTATAGTAAAATACCTTACAATACCCTAATACTTTCCTTATATACATAATGTATAAGGAAAGTATTGTGATGGGGTCGAAAATTCGAATTCGAGTTTTCGACGGGAGAGCACGTTTCAAACATCCCTGAACATTTTTGAAGTGATGTGTGTGTGTGTGTGTGAAAATATGTGTGTGTGTGAAAGTATGTGTGTGTGTGTGTGTGTGTGTGTGTGTGTGTCAGTGAATCTGTGGAGATGATAACTGACGAACGAATGGACCGATTCGAACCAAATTTGGTACAAAAATCTCAATCTGTAAACACTGGAAGCCTGTTGCTTTTATACGCAATCGAATGTTCAGAATCCCCCCCCCCCTAAATTTTCGAGTGAAATTTTGAAAAATTCGTCAAAAAATCAAAACCACTAATAAAGTTACGCAAATAGACATTTCTTGTGTAATTTTTCATTAGAAAACGATTGACATAAATTTTAGAACGCTAACATGAACCGTTCTCGAGATATTGCACATTTTTCAAAAAAATTATCAAAAATTCAGACAAAATAAAAAAAATATTTCCTATTGAGAACCATGTTCACTTTTCATATGTAATATCCTGCGATAAATTGGGTGACATCATTCTCGTGGATCTAGCTCGTTCCATTCATGAAAAAAGATACTTTGAGTAATACTTTTGTATTTGAACGCCAATAGTCATTTATCTGCTGTAAGAATAACTTATTTCTTCGTCATAACGCTTGGCGAGATTTTGGCGACGAATTTGGCGGAATGTCGCCAACTTGGCGACTTTTTGAAATGCTGTTAAATTAACGAAAATCTCGCCAAATGGATAAAAATGACGCTAAATCAATGAAAATGACGACTAATTGTCTAAAATTCAATATCTTGGAAAGAATATTAGTATCTACTATAAGAAAAACCTATTTTTTTACTGTAAAAGTAGTAAATTCATTACATTATATAAGCAAAGTCATGTGTTGCCCACATCAGTTTTTTTTTCTTTTCGTTTCAACATTATTTTTTATGGTAAAAACCTGAAGCTAACTCAAATTCGGCCCCATACCGCCTTTAACGCTTTCGCGCGTAGCATGAAGTGGGCGTACTCCAGTTTAAGAAACACCGCTTTAGTGTAAAAAAGTGTTGGAACGAAGTACAGAACAATAACACTTGCTTAAATTGATTAGGAAAATTAGGAGAATGATTGATAAGATTGAAAGAAAAAAAAAATGATGGACATCCGAATTAATCAGCTCAAAATTACTTTGTGTTGAATCACCTTCTACAACACATCAAAGAACGAGATAGACGTCCCATATCTTAAAAAAAAAATTGAAAAATGGAACTGAATACATTTATCTTTAGGATAGATTGACAGGGCAATTTAAATTAGGCAGAAAGGATTAAACATGTTCATCATACAGATTTCAATTACAATATATCAAAGATTAGTTTTAAATAAAATTGGCATTGAAAATTTAGATTTTATGTGACCTTGTAACCTCTAGAATATGACAGAGACCCCCCCCCCCTTCATCCCCCCAGCCATATTTCCGAGCTGGTTCTTCACAACAATGCAATATTAACCTAAATATAGGGATATACATTTCTCAACTATTATTCCAGTAGGCTAATCATCACAGAAATCTAAGTATATTGTGCAGGATACCAAAGAAAACCATGGACCAGACGAATAACTCGAATATTAGGGTTATCATGTTTTTATGCAGCTGTTAGGATACTCAAATAGCGCCACTACACCATGAGATAACTTTAAGATGGATGAGCCCCTTCTTTAAGGGATAAGAAGGCTATCTCTTTTTCTGTTAGATATAGTGCAAAAGTAGTACTAAACATCACTCGAACACTTCGACTATGAACAGAAGAAAATTCACTTTATTATACAAAAATTTTAAAATATTCACCTACAGCAACTATGCAATGCATGCTTTCACACGGTGATAAGATGAATGGGTGATAACAGACATTGTTATACGCTCTGCATACAACAATATCTCTACATTTATGTACATTGTCGTGTGCAATTAATGATAAAATCGTTATTTTGCAGCTCTGACTGTGTGTAACTAAGTATTTTTATGTTATTATTATAATCGTCATTTCAACTAAACTGTTTAGTTCCTATTTTACAACACTCAACAACTTTATAATTTTCCCTTAGTTTTCCCTTATCTCTAACAGGAAGTGAGATATCCCCTATACCCTCCTGTAGAAGGGGGTCATCAACCCCCTCACAAAAGTTGAATCATCAGGTAGGGCTTTCTATACACCTCCACATAAACCATACTATAGCCATAAAATTTTTCGAATTACGGATCTGGTCCCTGACTTTCAGGTAGGGCTTTCTATACACCTCCACATAAACCATACTATAGCCATAAAATTTTTCGAATTACGGATCTGGTCCCTGACTTTCCTTAATACCCTGTGTTATCACTAAAAAAAATCTGATGTGGGCAGCACATGACTTTCCTTATATAATGCAATGAATTTACTACTTTTACAGCAAAAAAAAATAGGTTATTCTTATAGTAGATACTTATATATACAGGTAGGGCTTTCTATACACCTCCATATAAACCATAAAATCTGATGTGGGTTTCAAGGAGTTACACATTCTTGCTTATTGTTCATGGCTAGCACTTTTAGTTTTCAAGATATAAACATTAAACACTTGAAAACCGGTAAATTTTCAATCTTCTTCAACTTGACAAGACGATTTCTCGAAATCTGTCAGAGCTTTTTACAAACAAATTATAAATCTAGAAACTTATTTCCTAATGCGTGTATTTGTCACTTACTATTTATATCTATCTTTTATAGTTTCGAAGATATTTCGATTGAAAGTAAGCAAATTGAGAAAAAAAAAACCTCTCGGACAGATACAGTTTTAAATTTTTAGAAACAAAAGTTCAAAATATTTTTTTTTGTTATCAAATGGCCAGGCACTTGACTTTCATCATTCGCCTATACATCGGCCAGAAACGTGAACCATTTAGTCGTCCTGTGACGTTGCCCCAGGCGCACCAGAGGGGGCGGAACACACTCTGCCCAACAACACAACATCCATGCCTTACGTGGGACTCGAACCCACAACGCTGCGTCCGAACAATCGCTTGGAAACGCTCGCCTTAACCGTTCGACCACCACGTCGGCAGTTCAAAATATTGAAACTATTTTCATATATTCATAATTTGTTCCATATTTTCATCAAAATAAATAAAAATTGTATACAGTTTTATCTATCAATTCGGAGATATAAGTGTTCAAAGTGTTTAAATTTTTCATCGCTACAGATATCCTAAACATAGATGTTATTTACATACCGCCCCTCCCCCCTGAAAGAAATTTGAAAAAACTTTTTCCGAAAACTTACTCTTTACAATTTTAATTGAAAATGTTATGTATTAGTTGTTATCCTGCATGAATTTAAAAAATCTGATGTGGGCAACACATGACTTTCCTTATATAATGCAATGAATTTACTACTTTTACAGTAAAAAAATAGGTTTTTCTTATAGTAGATACTAATATTCTTTCCAAGATATTGAATTTTCGACAATTAGTCGTCATTTTCATTGATTTAGCGTCATTTTTAACCATTTGGCGAGATTTTCGTTAATTTGGCAACATTTCAAAATGGCGACATTCCACCAAATTCGTCGCCAAAATCTCGCCAAGCGTTATGGACAAAGAAATAAGTTATTCTTACAGCAGAAAAATGACTATTGGCTTTCAAATACAAAAGTACTGCTCGAAGTATCTTTTTTCATGGAAGGAACGAGCTAGATCCACGAGAATGATGTCACCCAATTTATCGCATGGTATTACATATGAAAAGTGAACATGTTTCTCAATAGGAAATATTTTTTTTTATTTTATATGACTTTTTGATAATTTTTTTGAAAAATGTGCAATATCTCGAGAACGGTTCATGTTAGCGTTCTAAAATTTATGTCAATCGTTTCCTAATGAAAAATTACATAAGAAATGTCTATATGCGTAACTTTATTAGCGGTTTTGATTTTTTGACGATTTTTTCAATATTTCATTCGAAAATTTAGGGCGGTTCTGAACATTCGATTGTGTATAAAAACAATAGGCTTCCAGTGTTTACGGATTGTGATTTTTGTACCAAATTTTGTTCGAATCGGTCCATTCGTTCGTCAGTTATGGTCTCCACAGACTCACTGACACACACATACACACAAACAGACATCACTTCAAAATTGTTTCATTCGTGATCAGGGATGCTTGAAACGTGCTCTCCCGTCGAAAACTCGAATTCGAATATTCAACCCCGTCACAACTTTTTCCTTATACATTATGTATATAAGGAAAGTAATAATGTATTAAAAACAGTCATAGCATTCCACACAACGCGTGCCTTTCATTACTCATCCACAAAAATTTTTCTTCCTAAATTCCGTATGGCATTGATTTAAGTTTTACCGTACAATAACACATAAGATAAATACGTATTTGAAATTAGTATATCCAATTTGCAGTTTTAAAATATTTCCCTTTTCCTTTGGCGACTCAACGCATTTTAAACGTTGCCAGATCGCCAAAATTTAAATATCTGTTGGAACTGAAATATGAACAGAACGGTTTAACCGGAACAGCGGAATTAGTCTTAAATGCTGGTTTTATACCTAAATTCTTTTGTTACCAAAATTTACGTATAAAAAATAAACTTTTGATAAATACGATCAAGTACATTTAGATTTTTATTTCGGATTTTTAAATTTTTACTGGCTATTTTTATATATGGTTGGTTATATTTTCTCCAAATCATGCCAAATATCAGCATCAATGTCAGGCTTAAGTGACTTAACAGCCAAATTTAATACAATTTTATCGAAAGTTTTTAAACTGGAGGAGATTGGCATTGCCCAGACATGCACGCAAAGGCACAATCAGACAGATACACAGACACACAAGCAGACTCATAAACAAACGTCTTGCTAAAAACAGTTGATTCGTATTTTTAAAGTGTCCAAAACATGTAAACGTGAAAATTTGCCGAAAACTGAAATTCCAATTTTCAACCCCATTCCACGCCTTTCTCTATACATTACCATATATTGAAGAGAAAATAAAAATAGATGACATTCTCGTCTAATTAAAAATTACCAGGTCTCCGTTTAACTAGTCTAATTTTGCGTGAGAGAAGGTGAAAGTGAGCATACATTTCCGCTCCAAGTTCGTGACCGGAGGTTGAGCAAGCTCATTAAACCCCAATCACGATTGTGCTGTGTTGATGCACCCCTCAAAAAATTGAGAAAACTAACGCGAAAGTAGTCCCCCCCCCCCAACATCGCAATAACCACAGCGGACCATACTACCAAAGCCCCTCCCCATACTCTGTAACAAATGCTGTTTCGTGACTGCTGCTAGGATTTCGTTTAGCGCTCTAATACCTCCAGACGTCAAGGATTCTGACACATCTAGAGATGGGTCAAAAAACCAAACTAAAAATAAACGTAGAAACAAAAACTAATGATGACCAGGAATGGGCGAATTAAACATCTCAGAATTTCGGCTTCCTTTGTTTCCAGCCGAGCTGACAACTCCAGACGAAGCGGCAGTTTATATATAAATAAATTTTTGTTTGCTTCTTATTCTCCACAGAGTTTTAATATAATTGACCTTTTTTTTTCCCCTCTGGTATAAAGCAAGGCGACAGAATGAGCTGAAGATGATGATGTTAATGAAACCATCAAATCAATTTAATGGCATGTTCGGAGTGCGCCGTTAATGAAATTCTTAGACTGACGCCCTCCCTTCTGTTTAATACGAGGTTTGTGCTTCTTTTTTGGAATTTAGTATTGATCGTAATCAGACATATGACCTTCAGATACGGCAATGTATACAAATTTAGTTTCTACTTACGAATTGTGAGCCCAATTATTTTGTTCAACCTCTCACAGATAGCTCCTCTAATATTTGATTTTAATATCACATTCCCCCTCTCCACCCTCTCTCAATAATCTCTCTGTCTGCACTGCCTATACCCTTCTCTCTTTATTCTTTTCTCCCCACTCCTCCGTTCACTTTCTCTTCCTTCCTTTATATACTATCTATCCTCTCCTTCATTCACTACCTCTCCTCTCCTTCATTCACTACCTTTCCTCTCCTTCTTTCACTACCTCTCCTCTCCTTCATTCACTACCTCTCCTCTCCTTCATTCACTGCCTCTCCTTTCCTTCATTCGCCACATCTCCTATCCTTCAGCCACCGTCTCTCTTCTCCTTAGCTTACCCTTTATCATATCCTTAATTGACCCTCTCTCCTATTTTTCGTTTATTCCCTTCCCTCTCTTCTTTTCTTCCCTCTCCCCTCGTTTTCACTCCCTGTCTAGTATCTACAATATTTCTAAACTTTCGCTCTCTGAACACACACAAACGCACACACTATTTCTTTCTCTTTCTTTCTATCCTTCTCTCTTCTCTCTTCCTTTCTTTCTCCCCTTGTCACTTCCCTTCTTTCTCCCCTTCTATTCTCCCTTCTTTCTCCCCTTGTCACTTCCCTTCTTTCTCCCCTTGTCACTTCCCTTCTTTCTCCCCTTGTCACTTCCCTTCTTTCTCCCATTCTATTCTCCCTTCTTTCTCCCCTTGTCACTTCCCTTCTTTCTCCCCTTCTATTCTCCCTTCTTTCTCCCCTTCTATTCTTCCTTCTTTCTCCCCTTCTATTCTCCCTTCTTTCTCCCCTTCTGTTCTCCCTTCTTTATCCCCTTCTATCTTCCCTTCTATCTCCCCTTCTCACTTTCCCAATCTTTCTACCCTTCTCTCTTTCCCTCTCTCTCCACACTACATGAAGTTCACTATTTTTTTCGCTGCACCCCACACTGCACTCTCTCTGCACCATCCCCACTCTCTCTGCACCATCCCCACTCTCTCTGCACAATCCCCACTCTCTCTGCACCATCCCCACTCTCTCTGCACCACCCTTACTCTCTCTGCATCACATCACACTCTCTGCACCATCCTCACTTTCTATTTTCACCATCCTCACTCTCTCTGCACCATCATCACTCCCTCTACACCATCTTCATTCTCTTTGCACATTCCAGTGTCTGTATCTCTCTGTATCATTATCTTTCTCTACACAACTCCCTCTACACCACGCTCTGTTTCTCTCTTTCTCTATTCCTTTCTTTCGCTCTTCCTCTCTTTCGCTCTTCCTCTCTTTCTTTCTTTCTCGCTCTCTACATCACTCTGTTTGTCCCACTTCTTCCCTTTCACATCTTCCTGCTCTCTCGCTCTTTGCCTTATCTTCTCTGCTCTCTCTGCATTACCTTGCTTCTCTCACTGCAGTATGTCCTTTGCTCTCTATCTCTACATTGCCTACTCTACTCTCTCTGTATTACTTCCTCTGCTCTCTCTCTCGGCATTACTTCCTATGTTCTCTCTCTGCATTATGTACTTTGCTCTCTATCTTTGCATTGCCTCCTCTGCTCTCTCTGCATTACGTCCTCTGCTCTTTTTCTTTCTGCATTACCTCCTATGTTCCCTCTCTGCATTACCTTCTCTGCTGCTACTGCTCTTTCTCCTTCTCTCTCTGCACTCTCTCTCTCTGCTTTCTCTCTCTGCACTCTATCTTTCTGCACGTTCTCTCTGCACTTTCTCTCTCTGCACTCTCACTCTGTACTCTCTATGAACTCTCCCTCCACACTATATGCAGTTTACCCTCTTTCTCGTCGCACCCCTCACTGCACTCTCTCTGCATCGTCCTCACTCTTTATGCATCATCCTCACTCTCTTTGTACCTCTCTGTCTCTCTCTGCACCACTATTTCTGTAAGCTCTGTTCCCTACTCTCTCTGCACGACTCTCTCTGTACCTATATCTTTTTCTACACAACTCTCTCTAAACCACGCTATCTTACTTACTTTCTCTCTTTCTCACTTTCTGCATCTCTCTGTTTGTCCCACTTCTCCCCTTTCACATCTTTCTGCTCTTTCGCTCTCTCTCCCCCGCTCCGTATTGTCTCCTCTGCTCTCTCTGCATTGCCCTTCTTCTCTCTTTGCATTATCTCATCTGTTCTCTCTCTGCATCACCTCATCTGTTCTCTCTCTGCATTACCACCGCTGTGCTGCTGCTCTCTCTCTCTGCATTACCCTTCTGCTTACTCTTTCTCTGCATTACCCCTCTGCTTTCTCTCTTTCTCTGCATTACCCCCTCTTTCTCTTTGCATTACTCCCTCTGCTTTCTCTGAATTACTCACTCTGCCCTCTCTGAATTACTCTCTCTGCTCTCTCTCTGCTCTCTCTCTCTGCTCTCTCTCTGCACACTGTATGCAGTCTGCACTTTGTCTCTCTGCAACCCTTGCTGCAGTCTTTCTGCAATCTACTTGCACCACTCTGTCCCATAACTATTATTGAGATAAAAAATTGATATATACTCAGATTGAATATAGTGTCTTCTATGCAGCAATCTATTAGTCTCATCGAACATTCAAAGAGGGCTTAATGTCACGTGATTACTAAATATATGCCTCAATTAACATTTTTCTAACTTGTTGGAAAAATAGCAATTGGGACAGTTATTTAATTGGTGCATTCGTTTAAAATGTTACATCTTATGGGAATGAATTCAATTCGCAGATATTTCTAAATAGTCACATGGCTTCTTAGTTTTAAATGCTTTTAGCCATTTCTAGGTAAAATTTATACAGCGAGCCAGGTGAAATTATTTCTACATAAGAACAGCTTCAGTTGAGCCATAGAAACCGTTAATATTTTATGAAATATTTTTTAATGGAGAGAAGCCAGTTTTACATTTAACACTAATTTATTCTTTTCTCTTAAGCACTGCATAAAAGTGTCAAGAAATGTGTTTAATAAAAATTTCCCTCTTTCTATATACAGAGTTATTCAAAAATTGTACGAAGTTTAATGGGAGATAGGGAACACTAAAACAAAACCTTTAGTTTAATGAGTGACTCGTCGCAGACCCTTTGACGCTAGAGTGCGCTGTTGGCCGACACGACAATTGACCATTTTTCGTAATCATCATTTCTAACGAGAATTTCGTATGTGTAGCATGGGAATCTAAGGTAGCCGACATACATCAAGTTTATTAGGCTGTCAGTGGATAGGGATGTGTTGCTGTAAGATTATTGATAAATTCTACAATAGCTCTTCTGTTTCGTTTGACAGCTCCATAAGGTTGATGAACCGCGCTGCCCTAACCACCAGCCCTAACTGAAGATGTAAGATATTGGGTGGTTCGGGTAATGCGGCTGCCAGAAGTGAGCGACCCGATTGAAACCTGTAACCAGTAGGGCGAGTAACATATTTCCCCTAAACAATTGCATCTCGGATAGACTTTTAGACACACATATTTATCATACCCATACTCTGCATAGACACGGGGATAGTTTCCTGTGTCGAGACACGGGCACGGGACTGCCGCATGTGTGCCTCCCGTCATAGCCATTGCGTTATCCCTGCCACGATACATGTCAGCCATCTCAGCATTCGTAAAATGCTCCATTTTACACGTATCAAGTCAGAGTTTTGAATGACGGCGAAGGAAAATTGTATATTACCGAGACACTCAGCAGCGCCCTCTAGCGTTAAAATGTGATGTTTGAGGATACATATTGATTAACAAAAATTATTTGTTTTAATGTTGCCTGTCACCCATTAAAATTTGCACAGGAATATTTTAATTAACCGGCATGGAAATTTATTACGAGAAATTAATTAAACTAACTTTTTTTTTTCCTTTTTCGTGCATGATCTTTCTTTTCAAGCCCCCCCCCCCTACAACACTCTATCCCTCCACCTTTCATTACAGGGTTTCTCAGTACTGAAGACAACCTTTTATTATAAAAGTTTGGAATTCCGAAGTTTTAATTAAACATCTTATCAAACATCGAATTAAACCCATCCCTCAAAGAATAAACGCAATCAACCATACCAAAACTTTCCAGTTCTCCCTTCCTTCATCGGTGACCATTAAAACAAAACCCACAAACCCAACACCCAAACACATCCTCTTGAGTAGACCGGGGGGGGGCGGTGTTTCTCTCCATCCATGGGGTCATCCTCAGTCCTCCACAATCACGAACCAATTAGCCTTTGGACGTCCAGCTCGCCTAATTAACTCTCCCTCTCTCTTTCTCTCTCTCTTCTGGACGTCATCATTTTCTGAGGTTCTGACCCGTCCATTCGGCTTGTTAAACTCAGGAGACGGAACATATGCCGCGAATTCCCAGTTAACCTGGCTCTTTCTCTCCATCTGTCCTCTCTCTCTCTCTCTCTCTCTCTCTCTCTCTCTCTCCTGTGTTCTTCGTTCTATCGGTGTGGCCACTGGACGTTCGTTCTTCTATGGGCAAGCTGGAATTTATGTGATGGAATTCTCAATCCAGATGGGTTTTAATTAATGCGCTAAATCAGGAAAGTAGAGATTTGCGATTAAAACGTAGGATTTCCAGTGATTGTAGGTGTATGAGGACGCTTTGTAGAGTTGCTCCAGAAAAGAGGTTGGGTTGAGGTGGTTTCCGGGAGCTCCTAATGGGGGTGAATGGGAGTGAATGGTAGAAATGTCAGATTTGTTTAAAAGGAGGATGCATCGGTATTGGTAGTTCAAAAATACAGATAGTAACTTCTGGATTTTATATCCAGTGGTGTGCACAGGAAGGATGCAAGAGTGCCGAATACATCCATTAAATATTTAAACCACTTTATTATTATAGTGAAAACCGATTGTAGCAAATACGAGTTACAGGGAAACCGCTTATAACGAACTGGAATAAATTTCCCCGCTATACCCGGATCCTAATTAAGCGCCCACTAAGTAAATACTACAGATACAAATAACACCACGCAATTTTCAAATCAACTGTTTTCAACTAAAATATTTCTCCTACCCTTTGTTTCGATCCAAATCCTTTTGTTTCAATGTGCAATCGAGCGCAACAGTTTTCCACGCAAACTCACAAATATCCACTGCTCCCCAAAGCAACGCCCAGTTTATGTGTCAACCGTCAACAGGAGAATAAACAGAATAAAAAAAAATATGCTTTTTATTAAAAATTAACAGAAAATCAAGAAATAAAATAATTCAAACACACATTTTTTTATTAAAATGCGAAGATATACACCCATATTTTTGTCAAACAAGAGAATTGAGCTAATCTTCCATTTCCGTATGTGGCGAAATAAGAAAACAGAAATAATACATGCATATTTTGATGTGTTTAAAAATAAATAAATAAATATAAAGTAATTGTTCAAAAGGATTCAATTTAAAGATTGTTAAAAATAGCGTTCTTCGATCTTTCAGTGGTGCCAAAATGAAGACTCTGTGATAATATTTTCAATCGCTTTATTTGCGTAATTTTTTTTCCAAAATCATGCTTCAACATAAAATAACTGAAAAGAAAATCTCTCCGAAGACTGCCGTATCGGGAGCTCAGCTCAACATCAAATTTCGCGGTTGTCCGAAGCTTAGATTTTACACTAAAGGCGACATACACACACAGACGCACATTTACTTCGTTATATAAGTTTAAACGCATAGTCCTGGTGAAAGTTTTATGGGGGACTAAAAATCTATATATTTTAATTGTTAATAGGTTGATGATATTTTTCATAACTTCAAATCTATAATTTTATAATGAAAAAAAGTGTGAAAAAATATATGGATATTATAGAACATGATTAAGTAGTATTTTATAAATGTTTATTATAATTTTAAATTAGTTATATACATATAAAATGCATTAGCATAGTTTGTTTAAACCCAATTTAGCTTAATACATCCAGTGCAGAAGTATGGCTGGTTTATACCCAACACATGACTCTCTGTACTTAGGAACTGAGAAAAATTTAAAAAAGCAACTTTCAAAAGAAAGCTATAACAATTTTTCTGCTGATTTTTTTGTTGATACTAATTTTCACTCTGATAATTGTTGTATTAGAAATGAACGTAAAATAAAGAATATAAATGTAACAAAAAGCACGACCATAACAAGACACGGGGTCTGGGTCATATTCCCGACAGCCGAAATCCCGACAGGCCAGAATCCCGACAGCCGATATCCCGACATGCCAAAATCCCGACAGGGTCGAAATCCCGACAAGTCAAAATCCCGACAAGGTCGAAATCCCGACAAGCCAAAATCCCGACAAAGTCGAAATCCCGACAAGCCAAAATCCCGACAAGGTCGAAATCCCGACAAGCCAAAATCCCGACAAGGTCGAAATCCCGACAAACCAAAATCCCGACAAGGTCGAAATCCCGACAACCAAAAACCACTCTTACACAGACTAATACAACACTAAGGTGGTCATCGCAGTGGCGTCACTAGGGTTAGAATTTACTAATCAGCACCCCCCCCCCTCCCCCACGCACATGCTCTGGACTCACGCTCCCTCTTGTCTCCATCCGCTTGCTACGACAATGGCCATATATTCTGGCATAGAAGAATTTCAAAAAGAACAGGAGCAGGTGGATTACCAAGTTGAATGCATTCTTCGCGGAGAACAACAAACAAAGCATAGGAAGGTAGATGATGACAGGGAGAAGAGAATTATGACTGTTGTGAACGAACGTAATAATCGACCTGTGATGGAATATCTTCGTAGTTTCACACTGTGTCACTGTAAATATGCTATTTGAACGTATGCAGAATGTGTAAGTGTTTTTTATCTTTTTTAATAAAAAGAATTTCCTAAAACTGAAACCGACCTGTTATATCATTTTAATCTTTGACTGTCATTTCAATTTGTCAAAATTTATTTCAGTAATGGCATAATTGTTATGATTTAGTAATTAAAACTATTAATTTGTAAAATGTAGAGATGTAAAAAAGCCGATAATTTTGATCAAGCGATCATATAGGCGTAGACAGCCATGTGCGTGTGCCCAGCGTGAGGTCAGCCCATGTGCGGGGGGGGGGGGGGTGCTGATTAGGAAATTCTAACCCTAGTGACATCACTGCGATGACCGCCTTAGTGGTGTATTAGTCTGTGCAAGAGTGGGTTTCGGCTGTCGGGATTTTGGCTTGTCGGGATTTCGACCTTGTCGGGATTTTGGCTTGTCGGGATTTCGACCTTGTCGGAATTTGGCTTGTCGGTATTTCGGCTGTCGATTTCGGCTGTCGGGATTATGTCCGGAACCGCAAGACACGATATCGTAAGGGGCTCCAGTAAAATGTGTGTGAGTGTGTGTGTGTGTGTGGGGGGGGTGCTGCTGGAACTCATGACAGACTCGCTATAAACCATTATTTAGGATTAATATTAATATTAAATTCAAATAAATCGGAAATATTTAACTAGTAAGTTTAACAATACAAATGTATTAAAAAACGGTACAATTAAAAATACATTTACTTATTGCGCTAGTGCAGCATACAAATAAGATGAAATTTATAAGCAATAAAATGGAATTACTGAAGAGAAATTGTAAAGCATCCATAACAAACAAAAGTATTCAAATGCCAAAGCTAATGAGATTATGGTTCCAATATGTAAGATACCAATTAGCAAGAAAATAAATACCTCTTATCTATATAAATAAAAATGAAAATCTGTCTGTCTGTCTGTCTGTCTGTCTGTCTGTCTGTTTGTCCCATCATCACGGGAGAACGGCTGAACCGAATTTAATGAAATTTGGTGGGTAGCCTAGAAATAGCCCCACTTAAAATTTAGTCCATGTTTGGAGTTTCTACGACTAGTGGTTCTCGAGATATTAGTAAAAAACGAAATTTTCGTTTGTCTCATCATCACAGAAAAACAGCTGAACCGAATTTAATGAAATTTTGTGGATAGCCTTGAAATAGCCCCCCATAAATTTAGTCCAAGTTTCGAGTTTCTAAGACCAAGGGTTGTCGAGATATTAATGAAAAACCGAACTTTTTCTTATGACTTATACTCTCCAACTCCGTGGTTTATTCAAACGGAAAGGATCAAAATCGTTTGTTTAAAACGTCGAAAGGAAATAAAACTTTATTTCCGAGTTTGGTGCAGGATTTTTGCATTAAATAGTCACTATCTGAAAGCATGAATTGTTTGAAACATGAATTTAAATGGAAAAATCTACCTCCATGTTTTTACATGTATTAACCTCCATGTATTTCACAAGCTTTTACTCAACGATTAGAAGTATAAAGAAATTAAAATGGTTATTTAATTTCGCATTTTATGAGGAAGATTCTATCTTATATCATGTTGCTCGGCAACGGAATGAAATTAAATGTGTTATTAATATTTATTATTATGTTTTCTATTTGAATAATAAATAAATGGATGTAAAAATATATCTTTTAAATGAAAGGTTTGGTTGTTCTTTTAATTATTATATAAATTGCGGACTGCGTACATCACTTTCATTTATTTTAGCAAAGAGGTTTCCAGCTCATATATTGTGTTTAACTAATAAACTCATACATTGTGTTTATCCAATAAATTCATTTAGCCGATTGTTGAAGCAGAAAAAAAGTAGAACGGCTGTATCTTATAATACAATTTTAGTGCTTTCATTTAGTATATACAAACGCGATCAGGATATTTTATTCTTGAGATCTGCAAATTTAGAGCTACGAGTTTACGGAATATCTCTTAATAACTTGGTAACTTTTCTTAAACCTTACCAAATTAGCGGAAATGTTTCCAAATTTATAAAAATGACGCAAATCAATGATTTGTTTTTTTAGAATAGAGTATTGAAATGATGTTTCGGTAGCATTTGTCGGTCAGTTCATCCATCCTACTTAGTAACACATTTAACGAATTTTTTTAATATCACCAAATTGATAAAAATATTTGTAAATCCATAAAAATATCATGGAATTGATAACATTGCGCTTAATAAATGAAATTAATTTTGTTTTGTTAGGGGATAGTATTGTTGTTGTTGAGACCCAGACCGTCCGACCTACCAGAAAGGTGTAAGGTAACTGTATGGACGGCCGGGAAGTGCCACCCAATTTAGACCGGAACCCAGTGGGGGAGGCATCCACAGGGACCGTACCCTCCTTCCCCTACCACCAACCTCTCGGAAGGACTTACGGACCCACATGTTTAACGTGATCGTACTCCGCATGAACACGGCGGCAGTTGTGGTAGCGTGCAAATCTAGCTCGCAAACCACGGGGATACCGCACCCGAGATGGCCAACAGCACGCGGTGTTCCGAGGTGGTCACCCACCAAGTACTAACCGCGCCCGATGCTGCTTGACTTCGGTGATCTAACGAGAACCGGTGTTTTCAGCACGGTACGGCCGTTGGCCCCGGGGATAGTATTGTGATGATGTTCCGTCAATTTGTCGCAAAATGGGATTATGAGTTGTACAGTCCCACTTGGCGATAAATTTGGCGATTCTTTAAGTTATCGCTAAATTGACAAAATGTCGCCAAACCTTCCATGGAAATAGCATTATTCAGACGATATGATTTCCTTCAATTTATTTTAAGCAAATGATATCATGTCGCTTAGCAACGGATCCAATGCGTTATGTGCTATACGATTTTTATTAAATCTTTTCCGATTTGAATAATAAAGATATGTATATAAGATAAATTTCATTGGCATTGCATTTTTGACTAGATAATATCAATTACGGTCTTCAGGTTTAAATATTATTATCATTGATATTTTCGGGGACTGTTGATTCAGGGATTATTGATATTTTCAAGTTATTATGCCATTGTTTATTTATGACGAAAATTGATGAAACTCATATATAGTACGTTGTACGAGTAATCTACAAATGCACGGATATATCTTCTAATCTACGAGAATATAAGTAGTACAGGTATATTGGCATATATTTTGATATATATTGGCATATATTGGAATCAATTACGACCTTCTGGTATAAAGATTACGGGGATTAGTGATATTTTCAATTTATTACGTCATCTCTTTTATTTTGGTAAATATTTTTGAGACTCATATTGTAATACGGGTAATATTCTACTAACACACTGGCATATTTTCTAATCTGCGACAATATAAGTAGTACGAGGTTACATATATTGATTCAATTACTCTTTTTTGTAAATTTGCTTACAAAAGGGGCCAGGATGTTTTATTCTTCAGATCTGCCCGTGAATATAATTTTGCATAGTGAGAACAGATATTCTTAAACTTCTCTTTTGGAGCAATAAATTTAATATTTTAAAGAAATTTGCACATAATTGCGAATTATAAGTTTCTTTATATTATATATTCCGTACGAAGAACGGGTATGCTGCTAGTTTGAAATAAAACCCATATTCGCAACGATATTCTATGACAACTTTTAAAATTTAACTAATACAAAAGCTTTATAGCTTTAGTAATAAGTATTTATAGTATTTAGCAACAAGTAATTCTTACAATATACATATATATATATATATATATATATATATATATATATATATATATATATATATATATATATATATATATATATATATATATATATATATATATATATATATATACATACATTATATATGTATGTATATATATATATATACACAGGGTGTCCCAAAAAGATTGAGACGAGCTTTAATTCTTTACCTGTTGGAGATAAGTGGGCAATGTAAATTGCAAAAATGTTGAAAATAAGGTAGGAAATAAGACTACGTTAATGAAATAGTTCTACCATTAATTTTAAGAAGTTACACTTTTTAAATTTTTGTACGATCCCATTAGACAAATTTGGTCAATCAGAAAATTTTTATTTTTAATGCAACAAGATCATTAAGAAAAACCGCATATCTGTATCTTTAGAATTGGGCGAGTTATAGTTAATTGAAAACTGAACATTGTGAATGGGGACCATATATCAAATTAGAAATGTAAATTTGTGACATATCACAAAAAAGATGAAACTGGATGATAATACAATGGATAACCATCCGCGTAGTGAGTACCACTGCATTATATGATCTCTGTCTGTATAATACTTTATATAGATGCATTTGTGATAAAAATTTTGATTCATATTAACGTATTTTTGATCTAAACAATTTCCATTGTCAATTTGTTTATGATCCCTATTTTCACTGATGAAACAATCTTTCACTTGGTAAGGAAAAATGCCATAAGTCAAATTTTTTCCTTCATCATAATTCAGTTAATTTTAGAGATACAGATATGCTGTTTTTTAATGATCTTGTTGCATTAAAAATAAATATTTTCTGATTGACCAAATCTGTCTAAAAGGGTCGTATAAAAATTTAAAAAGTGTAACTTTTTGAAAATTAATCGGAGGACTATTTCATTAACGTAGTCTTATTTCCTACCTTACTTTCAAAATTTCAACATTTTTGCAATTTACATTGCCCACTTATCCCCAACAAGGTAAAGAATTAGAGCGTGTTTCAATCTTTTTGGGACGCCCTATATATATATATATATATATATATATATATATATATATATATATATATATATATATATATATATATATATATATATATATATATATATATATATATAATTTGTAAAATTGTTTACAAATAGGACCAGGAAATTTTATGCTTCTGATCTGCCTATGAAGATAATTTTGTATAGCGAGAACAGAGATTTTTATACATCTTTTTATGAGAACTAAATTAAATGTTTTAATAAAATATTTGAATTATAATGTCATTTAAATTATTATAGGAATTTGCACATAATTGTGAATTTTAAATTTCTTTATATTATATATTCCGTGCGAAGAACGGGTACACTGCTGATCTTACATAAAAACAGTTAAGTCGCTTCAGATACTGTTCATTTTCTCTGGAAATAATTCTCTCTAGATTCTCTCTACATTCAATCTAATTCAATCCTCTAATTTAGATAATGTGGATATTGATCCATTGAGAGCTTCTGATAAGTTTATCTAAAAGGTTAATTACCAAATTAAATAAGCTACATATCAGAGGTTGTCAAACCATATCAGATCTTGATATGACATTCTTCTGAAGAGTAAATGCTGAGCAGGGCATTCAAGAAAATAGTATAAATAAGAAATTCTGATTCAAATGTTACTAAAATCAGAATGATGGCTTAAAAGTAAAGAATTCGTATGTTTTATATGTTTCAAAAATTGTTGATTGAAAATGAGCGATTCTCATTCAAATGTTTCTGATGTCAAAAATGAATGCTTACAAATAAGGAATTCAAATTCAAATTTTTCTAAGGTCAAAATTGACTACTTACAAATAAGAAATTCGAATTCCAATGTTTCTAAAGTCAAAAATGGCTGCTTACAAATAAGGAATTCTAATTCAAATGTTTCTCAGATCATGAATGGTTTTTAGTTAGCGCATTTTACGGTTAAAATAAAGCTGATTATAGTCACAAAACCCGACAAAGTCCAGTTTTTGCCTTAGTTTTTCAGCTGTCTTGACTGAATATTCTATAAATTTTATGAGCTGTCTACATGGTATGACTGACACAGAGTGGTAAAACTGATTTCGTGTCCACATTGTCTTTCAAACGGTCAAACTAAAACGGTATCTGCTGACCTTCTGTGAGTACCTCTACACTCGACCATTCGAATCTATGTGATTTTTAGCCAATTATCCACATTAGGCGACTCCCTCGTTGGCAACTCCTAATCAATCACCCAAGCTGACGTCTCGGGTAGTGTTAGGAACATGGGATGAAGAAAACAAAAGATCCACTAGAAGTTCTATGTACACTTTGAGCCACATGTACATAAGTGAGCAGGGGCGGCAAATAGGGGGCGCGAGGAGGCGCGGTCGCGCCCCCAAATTTTTCCTCATCGGCTTCTCCTTTTTTTATCGACTGTCCACTGGTCAGTTTTCTCACGCTATGAAGCTTCAAAAGAGCCGACCTTCACAGTGAAGCTCCTCTCTTCCGGCTGGAATGAACACTTCTCAACTTGAAAAGATTGGGATGATGTTAGCATTTTCAAGTGAAAATTTCAAGTGTCCGATTAAATTTATGTGTAGTTAATGCATGCTCATCCATTCCTTCTGCTAGAAATGCATTTCAGCAGCTCAATGCATTTTATTGTTAAATATAAACATCCTATAAAAGACATGCTATTTTAGAAAAGATTCGCTCATCAACAAATACTTTTTCTGGAGGCTCTTCAACTCTACAATCACTAAGTGATACGAAGTGGTCTTCCAGAGTTAAAGCCATAAAAGCACTACTTGATAATTTTGAAGTGGTGATTTTAACATTGGAAGAATTTTCTGAAAACGATTCTCTCAATGGTGGAAGAGCCGAAGCACTTTTAACATACATGACATCGTTCGAATTTTTGTTCCCTTTGTTTGTATTGCCCAGTGTTTTTGATCAATGCAATACTCTCTCAAAGCATCTTCAGTAATATGATCTTAATTTGCAGACTGTGCAAGCTTTGGCTAAAGCTACTATTGAAACTGATAGTTCTTTTCGCACTGATGCATTTTTCAATCAAGTATGGAGTTTTGTGATAGGACTTTGCGAAAATTTTTTTTATTCTGGACCAAAACTGAAAAGGCGTAAAAAAATTCCAAGCGAATTCGGAGGCGGTGAAGAAAATCCCCATGATGATGTTAAATCATATCACAAAAGCAATATTCAATATGAAATTATAGATTCAGTATCTAGTGAAATTGAGACAAGATTTAATGAGAACAATATATCTGTTTTATTTGCCCTAATTCAATATTACCCGGTTCAGATATCGAAAAAGAAAATGCTTCAACTATATGCAAAGCATATAACTTCCAGAAAGAGGAATTGTTACGTGAATTGCGACTGTTTCATTTAATGGTGAAAATTGAAAACATAAATTATCCCAATTTTAAAAGTCACCTGGATTATTTTAAAGGGCGGAATTTAGAAAATTTCCTACCATAACATTATTAGTTAAATTGTTTTTGACTGTGCCAATCAGCTCAGACAGTTGTGAAAGGTCCTTTTCGTATCTCAGGAGGCTGAAAACTTATTTTCGCAGTACAATGGGACAAGAAAGACTTTCATCTTTAGCTGTTTTAGCTATAGAACAAGATACACCATTGTATTTTGATGATATTGTAACAAAATGTTCTCTTCTTTCAGACTCTAAGAACCGGCGTTTAAAACTTCAATAAAAGATAAATAAATATAGATATTTGTATTTAGAAAAAAATTTGTTAACAAAACTTTTAACACAATTATGTACAAAAATTATATTAAAAACAATTATTTTTCTCAACATCAATTCAATTTTGTGATCTCCTCCCCCTGTTAATAAACATTTTATTTATTCCATACTGTGGATTTTGATACATACAAATCTTGCACCCCCAAATGAAATGCTAAAATGCCGCCTCTGTAAGTGAGCCACATGTACATCGTCGCTTCCACTGCCCAGACTAGGGAGTTTGAGACTTACAGCAGCGACTTAGAGACCCAAAGACTTAGAGCCGCTTAATTCACGACTGGGAAAAGATGGATCCCTAACACTACGGAGGAACAACGTACCAGGCAGTCCAGCCGGACGGGGCACCCGCAGACGCCATTAACTAACGGATTTACAGTCGGGAGCACCAAGGGGACAACAGCCCACGCTCATCCGAGCGCAGTCAGCCACACCAGCACCAGAAGAGTAGACGGTTGGAACCCCAAACCAACAGGCCACAGACCCGCCCGCAACGGAGCCAACCAAGCCGTCGCTTGTAACTGCTTTACACCCTTTGCGTGAGTTGGACGGCGTTGGTAATAAATAAATGAGTGAAAACTGTCCAGCGAAAAAATTGACCAGACTCCACTTCCACGGGAAATGTCATAGTCACAGTTACCTATAAGCCCCAAATTTCAAGTGTCCAAAATCTCACGTACTGCAATTCTATTCGCACTCCAAAAGGCAATAAACGGATAATTTACAAAAAACGTAGTTAACTCTAGTCCAAATCGCATAATGTAGATGACCACGGGCAGTACTTCTATACCACCAAACCATGCAATGCGAAGGGGCGGGGGGGGGGGAGAGCAGAACTATCAAGAGAAAATTGTGAAATAAGTATTTAACGATAGTCATGTAATTTCTGTAATTTTTCAATAAACAAATTAAGTGAAAGAATTTCACTAGGGTACAAAAAGAAATTATTTTATCACTTCAGCTCGATGCTTAGAGAAATATTATTCTTCGGAGCTATGAATTAATTTTCCTCGGCCATTTTAATTATGTTCTATATTATCGCGGGAAGTTAATTTCGCAAGCCATTCATTCCTATGGCAACAATCTCGACAATTATAGCCATGGCTGATTTTTCATTTTTCGAAGAAGGAAATCTTAAATCGATAAATGCTTTCGTAATTGTTTGAAATCGTCATCGTTTTTCCAATAGGTAATTAGAAAATTAATCACCCATTAAAAATGACCGAAGATAAATAAAAATATTTAAAAGTGCATGAAATACTGTAAAAAAAATTAAATGTATTAAAGCAGCCATATTAGAATAGATAATCACGAAATATACCCATTTCCACCCACGCTTCGTAAGAGCGAAATGGCTCTCAGTCAAAATGCGACACCTACAGACTTAATAAAAGGTCTAAACATCAAAACCCGTTTTACATTTAAGCATAAAAATAATGCACATTTATAGGTATGTTAA